>CM057814.1:92303433-92832617 GCA_030067965.1 Latrodectus elegans | reverse complement strand
TTATCTTGTTGGTGTTGTAAAGCTTTCCATTTCTAATTTCGGAAAAATTCTGATTTCCGCCTTTTCTGTAGAGCGTTTTCAGGATTTTGCAGTCTCTCACACTCCTTATATTTTCTATATGAATAATCGTTCCATGCGAAAAGCTACACTCAGTTGAAAAAACGAGTGTAATAAAAATTTAATTTTAACATTAGTGATTCTTAATGTTTGCAAATGAAGTGATTATCAAATTATTTTATTTATTTTCTATTTGATTTAGATTCATATATTTTTATTCAATATATTTTTCAATTTAATGTTTTGCATTTATCAAATCTCAAAATTTAATGTTTACTTTAACATATATTTCTCCTGAATAGTTTTTTCACTTCTTGTTTTTAAAATTTCTCAAATATGAATGTTTTATAACATTTTATTACCAAGTGATCACGATAGGTATTAAATAAATGTTTAATATTCATATATTTATTAAAAAATTCTAAAATATATGCATTTCATGGCAAAATTGTTCTGTAACTTTACATATAATCATTTATACCATAGTGACTGGCATTTTGAATTATTAAAACCACTACAAAATGCTGATTAATGTTTTTTTCTTTTACCTTTATAGAAAGAAAATAAGCGGCTAGGAAGATAAGTGATAATTCGATAAAATGTTTTATATAGTTATAACTTTGGGAATTTTCCTTAATGACACATTAACTTTGGAAACTCTATGTATTTTTAACTTCCAAACTAGGGGAATGCAATTTAAAATTTTTATAATTTGACCTCCCGATGTATAAGCCTTGATGATGAAATTCTTCTGTTTCTGTTCAGGATCCAATGAAAATCCAAGTTGTTTATTTGTAGATGTCGGTGGTGGTAAGTAAAATAGATTATGACTGCACTGACTTTTTCTATATTATGAAATGAAATATCTCTATTGTTTGAAAACCATAGGTATGTGAATATTTCTATTTGGTATAGCTTCTGAATTCTTATAACTTTCTATCTGGAAATGGAAGTGTACCTTTCAGGAAATCCTTATCACAAGCTCTAAATTCTCCATTACTCCCCTTTAAGATTATAATTTTGATAAACTATCCTCTTTTTATAAAAACGGTATAAAAAAGTACTTTTTTTACTTTGACAAGAAGTTCTGGAATGTGTTGGCGGCTTAATCTTGATTTGTGATTAAAACAGATTTCTTTCACATTTTCTCTTATAATATATTTATAGCCAGCCTTGGCATTCTGCTCAAAAGACAAAACCAACCGTTTTATAGTATGAAAGGAATGATAAATTATGGAACTTGGCAATAGCACATATGATTTATAAGAAAAAGAAAAAGAAATAAAACTGGTAATAATGATTTGAAAAGTAGATTCATAATATGTTTTATAAGAAATTATTACCTTAAGTTTCTAAAACTTTTAAGTACACTATATTGTTATTATATTGAAAATTATTGTTTAATATCAATTATAAATTGTAAATATTTAAATTTTTAAAAATCGTTTTAATTTCTGTTTTAAAATTTCCTCAAAACAAGAATATTTTAAAACTAATGTATGTCGAAAATATCTCTTTAAAATTTAAATGCAAATAGTCAAATTTTATATGCAATGTTATAATGCATACTTTTGATTTTTATTAAAGATACTTATTATTAGTAAAAGTATTATCCCCTAAAAACTTTTTATTGAAATTTTTCTGAATGTTACAAACTGTTTGAAGTTGCATTTGTGAATATTTGATATTGAGTAAATTAAAAACTTATATTTTTGAAATATAAAACATAAGTGACAATTTTTACTGGTGTAAAGAAAAATAATCAATAAAACTTTTTGTTTAAACGTTCATCTCTTTTAATATCAATTAAATGTTAAAAGTATTCAGAGTTTCTTATACTAGGATTATACTACTTTATATTAAATATAGAAATAAAATAGTTTTGTAAAATATTTTTTCTTTATAAATGATCGAACTTATGTCCGACAATGAAAATGCACTTCAAATTACATTTCTAAAAAGATTTCCTATAATATTCTTTTTAATAAAGTTTACAAATTACTGTAAATTTAATTCATTTTTTAAGTAACTGTTTAAGTTTTGGAAATAATTCAACCCTCTTATTTAATGTGAGAATAATTTACATATATCTTTGCACACGCGCAAGTTATTACTTCAATTGATATATTTTATAACAATTAAATTATATTTAAATATTTTAAGATGAGAGTAGTAAATTAAATAAGGAATTTTTTAAAAAATAGTTCACATTCTAACAGAAATCCTATCAACAGTTATTGAAATGTCCAAACAAAAATGATTGCGCTTCTAACAACTCTCATCACAGAAAGAATTCTCGAAACACTTATTCGATATTTTTAGTTACACTCTTAAAATGATCATTTGCAAAAGACCAAATATGATGAGTTATTCGCAACATGTTGTTGATTATCTATGAAAATTCTTTCTTTGAAGAAAATCATAGTTCTTTATTATTAACTTAGAACAGTTGGAGCGACTTTAGTACAGATGTTTGTTTATTTTTAAGATGATATCACGCTTTTATTTTCGAACTAATTTAGTGATGTTACTTAACCATGAATAAGTGACTTCCGAGTAAATAATATAGAAAAATATGTTAATAAATAATAAAAAGAAAAAAATCCAAGATTTTCATTATTACTAAAAGTACAATAATTGTACAAATTATAGATTACTTAGGCAATTATAATATGGTCATTATTTCTATTGACATTCTTATTATTAAGTATGACACGTTTGTTTGGAAATCATGTTGTTTTCGGACATTTAAGTAACTAACAGATCTAGATGGAGTAACCATTTAGAAAAATGTTTCCAGCACAAGTAACCATTTGGCGCTCTCTAAGGTTGAATTTCTAAGTAGGTGTTGAGCAACACAGTAATATATCTGCTTCACGTCAACTGGATGTGTAGAGTTCTTTAAAAACAAATCTCTGTGTGTAGAAATTCGTGGAGTCTGATGCGAAGCGTGAATCAAACAGACATCAGCACTTTGAAACGGTAAAACCGATAAATGGGAGTGACGGATGAAAAAAAAATTATGTAATTTACTGATGACACTGCGTATCTCCACGCCACGATTTCTTTGCCAAAGAGTAAACGTTTTTACACCGTTTCTGGACAGCAAAGAGTGGGAATTGATATTGAAACAGAATCCGAAGCACCTTTTGAAGCTGTATCTGTTTTTCTTATGTCAAGATTTACGCGACTTGGTACCCAACAAAGGATTAAATTATAAAGCCTTTGACCAGCAAGATATTACTTTTAAGAATTGCTTTTATTCGACTTTGATGTTTTAGTGTGTATACATATATACATTACTGCTATTTTAAATATTAATTTAATATGTTTTCTTTTTCCTATTTTTGCGTGTTTGCTCTTCAGTATTTTGTTGGTCCAATTCCTCAGAAACGTATGTTTTTTTATTTTCAAGAAATTATTTTTCTTTCTATTTAAAAACAAAAACAATGAATTACGAATGCAATGAATTTTCCATTAACATTTTTTTTTTCCAAACACAGATATTTAAAATCCACTTTGATTAGCAGAAAAATAAAATTACTGCACCTAAAGAATTATGATAAGAACAGGATCCACATGTACTGCGTGGTTGGTTGGTTGGTTGGGATTTAAAGCGCTCAAGAGGGTCCAAATATAGAGATGCTGCGCCAAAAAGTGAGATATTTGAAAATATTTTCTCATGTAATAATTTAGATGTGTTTTTTAAAAACCCAAGCAACATTAAGGCATTTTAATAACAAAAATAAGGTTATATACTAATTTTAAAATCTGATGATAAAATATAAAAAAGGAAAAAATCAAAAATACTCACAAAAATTTTAAAATTTATAATAGAAATTTAAATATAATGGGTAAAAGTATTTTTCCTTTAAAAAGTGGAATGAGTTCTCTTAAATCAAGTAAAGTTAAAAAAGAAAAATTACTATTAAGAAAGTGTAAACGTTGTTGGTTAAAATCACGACACTGAAATTAAATATGTGATTAATAGTATATACAGGTTAATCAAGCACGTTTCACATCATGGATTTAAATCGCTCCAAAACAAATGTCTGCGTGTGAAACGTTTGTGTCCCGATACGAAGGCGAATCAAACGAACATCAACACTTTGTAACGGTAAAACGGATAATGAGGTGAGGGATAGAAAAATGGTATGAGGTTTATTGGTCACCTGAAAGTTCCGTAATTCCTGCCAAAGACAATATATCAAACTTTTTATAGCCTTTCACATCTGAGAGCAGAACCGATGGTAAACAGGATTTGCTGCAGACCTTGCAGCTGTATCCACTCTCTCATTTCCATCAAGCCCTACGTGTAGTTCGTATACAACAATATACTATTTCATATCCCTTGCCAGCAAGGCATATGAAATAGTATATTGTTGCTGAAACGTGGGCAAAGACCGAAAGTAATGAACAAATCCTAGCAGTTTTTAAAAGTACGTTACTGCAAATTATTTTTAGACGCGTAAAATGCAATGATGCACGGAGAAGAAACTTTTAGCTTATAAACTTTATAAAAATCAAGACTTAAAGAAATTCATTTCAATTCAAAGATTGAAATATGCTGGGGACTTTAACAGGACGGAGGATGGTCGAATTACCAAATCAGAGGATCCGGAGAATCGATTGTCTCGAAAGATATCTGAAGATTCTCAAAATAAAAAATTGAAAAAATCTACTATTTCCGGCTCACCTATTTCCTGTGTTATTTTTCTAATTTCTTCTATTTTTTGCATTTTCTTGGATTAATTCCCTTTAAATGTGGCCGTAAAATCAACATCAAGACAAAAACCAAAAATTGTATTTATTTTTATTTTTAATCAAGGAAGTCATATGTTTAAAAATAAATTGATGTTTATTCATTACAACACTTTTCTGTACAACTTTTCTGTGAAATGATTTATTATAAATAAGCTTTCATCTCAACTTCCATAAACGGTAAAAATTTGCATATTAGATGCAAGTTTCAACCTTACACATGCAATTCAATAACAGTTAATGAACATTGTTTTTCTGATTTATACGTGATCGTCTATTGGCATAAGCGTTCCATACATTTCCTGGTCACTCTCTTGTATGGATGGTAATCTCCAACAGTATATAAAAATTTCGTTCCAGAGAAAATAGGATTAAAATTTTAAATCATCTTTGCAGATTTCTTATTGGATTATCAGGAATGCTAACTTAATGTACTTTCACGATACATTAAGATTAGAATATTTTATGGGTCTCAAATTATTAAGAAAAACAACACAACATCAATTAAAAAAAGTAAATAAAAAAACGGAAAAATAAAATGAATTCTAAATTATTTTAAAAATATTAAAAAAGGAGTAAGAATAAATTTTATAAAATTTAATGATATAATTTTCTTATCTTTCATACTTTAGTTATAATAAATTCAATTAAAATTTAGGAAAGATAAAAAAGGCTCCATAAATGTTTGCTTCCAAATATTTTTATTATGTTTTTTGTGTAGGTGTATCCTATTTGATTTGTATTATATTTTAACATCTCATTTATATTGGTTTGTGCACAGAATTTCTTTACAGAAAATTAAATCCAATTAAAAATATTGCAAACAGTAAAAAATAAGTACATCTTAATATTTTATAATAACATTTTACAAAAAATATGATTTTATTAAAAAATATTTTACGGAAATGATGAGAAAATTATTATAAATGTTGATTAATACTGATCACTTTCTTTTATATAGCAGATACATGAAAATTTTCTGAATTTTCTTTAAAAGAGAAATACATATTAACTCAAGGTCGCATGGCATTATTCTCAAAACCAAATTTTACCTAATCTGAATTTTTCATAATTTTGCTTGAGGTGAATAAATTATAATTCTGAGTCACTTAAATATCTTGAAGCACTTACGTATTATAAATAGAAGCGTCATTTTATTACAGCGAAGTTTTTGTTTCTATAACCAGTTCATCGAATAATTAATGTGTTCATTTTGAGAAGTTTGTGATTCAAAACAGATCAGTATCGTTAGTCATTTGTTTCAAAACAAGACTAACCATTTCAATTCACCAAAGCAAAAGGAAACTAGTATGATTATATAAAAGAAAAATTCATATATTATCAAAAAAGGCATATAAATAAAGTGGTAATAACGTAATATTTAATAATTAAATTATTAAATTAAAACAACTTACTACTTTAAAATCACACAAATTTAATAAATATTAATGATTTCTTTGATTTCGTCTTTCAGAGAAACGTTTTCAAAGAAAGGCTTCACATTAGAAATATATAAATTAAGTTGTTTTTTTATATTCAGCTGAGATCTGTATTTTGGCTTCAGAGAAGCACATCAAAAAATCCAATTTCACAAAGGTTAGATATTGAAATATTAATAGAATGCAAAATGCTTTTGATCCAGAAAAATTATCATCTATTCCTGGTCATAATTCAAAAAATGATTTACTGCTAAATTGTATTTGATTTTGCCACACTTGAAATCTAAGATGGTTTCTTCTTCAACAACTGAGAGCTTTTTGAGCGTACTATGAAATGTATGCCAAACTTTCTCATAACTTGCTATTAGTTTTATGTCTGCAAGAACATACTTTCAAAACTATTTGTCAGCAGAAATAAATGATTTTCAAAGGCCAGAAAAAAATATTTTTACCTGCTACTTTTAGCTTCGTAACGCAATTATGCACATTTGCAAAAATTGGTAGGACTTTTGCTTTAAATATCTACTCTTCAATTTCAGATTTTAACAACAAAAATTAACTTTGCACTGGTATCAAATACTAATATATTTAATAATTGGAATTGCTGATTCAAGTTATTTAATTTTTTGAATAAGTCAATTATATACATAAGTATTTCAATTTCACCACAAATAAACAAATGTGGAAATTTTCATCTTCAGATATGTTTCCTCTTCTTGTAAAAAGACGAATTTTTCTCTTAATCCATAAACATGTTGCAAGATTTTTCCACGAGATAACCATCTTGCCTCACAATAAAATAGAAGGGATGAACGTACTGCACCCATATCTGTACAAAGTACGGAAAGGATTCTTGAATACAAGGATCTTATGTTTATTTAATTTACCACGCATACAGCCGTTTATAACTCAATATTCAGATAGGTACTGATTTCCTTCGAAGAGAATTTCTTTTTTGAATCATTTAATGTGTCCAGATGCATTGTGCCGCTTTTTGTTTTATAAGTACTTATATATTTTGGAATCTTCCAGATATTACCCAATTATTCCATTATATTTTTGCCTCTTTTATAAAAATCATTTAAGATAACAAATAATGCGAGTTATGTTTCTTGAGTTTTAATTAATTTAATAAGAAACAATCTAGTTCTTTTATTATTTACATACCATCCCAAAGTTGAACATTAGCTATAAAATGAGTATCTGTCTGACAATCTGTATTCTCATGAAGCTAAATTGAAAGCAATTTCTCATGCAACTTCGAGGAAAGCAACAGCTTCTACAGTTACAGCAGATTCATCAATTCGGCAGGCAAACGTATCATCTTTTGAAATAATAAGAAAGAGGCATCGAATACAATGTCTTGCAAAATTATCTCTAAATTTAGACAGACTCTTAATTTCAGCTAGTAAAGTAAACCATGGTGTTCAGACTTTGTATATATGGCTATTAAATTCGGAACTTTAAAAGAAGCAGCTAAAGATTTTTCATCCATGAATAATTTTTTAAAAAAAAGTACTTCTACTCTTCATATTGTTTTATATTTAATTTAAAGAATTTCTCTGAGTTTGTTGATATATTAAATGAGTAGCCTTTCTAAATGTCATTTAAGATTATTAGGTTTCATGCTGTCTATACCAATATATTTTTGAGTGAATGATACATAGAAGTTCATAATTTATTTCAGAACTGGTTAATCCTTGTGATTAGATTTTCAACATTTTAAAAAGTATATTTTAATGTGAAGGCCATCTTTAAATAACAATGAATGAAGGATTTTTTAACTTTTTACATGAAACACACCTTATGTGCGCCATATATTTAATTTCATGAGTGTTTTATCACTATTTTAAATTGTGAGTGTTTAAAATTACATCTAATAAGCAAGTGACGATAATATTAGACCCCCTTCATCCTTACAATTTTAACTATGCGAAGAAACATTCGTGTTTAAATGTTTCTAGGAACAGTATATTTGTTATTTAAAATTAGTTATACATACATTTTACTTATTTACAATACATATTCTCTAACAGAAGGTCTTTAATTATTATTAACGTAAAATGTAATTTAAAAGAGATAATTTTACTGGAATGATGATGAAGTTATTATATACAATCAAAATATAGCTAATGACTTTATATACATAAATAATTCACAAAAAAGCTAAACAATTTAGTATATTCGTTTGAAGTAAAAATACGAAAATTTATTTGAAAAGCATTGCACATTTGAATATAATATCTTCTTGATGAAAATAAATATCGAAATTATAAATAAATACAACTCCTGAGATATTTAAACATAAACTTAAAACGACTTATGTCGAGAGATGTAATTAAAGAGTCTTGAGAATAAATTGCCTTGAGATTCGAGATTTATAAATAGAGAGAAAGGTCACATCCCTGTACTATTTAGTTTCAGACACCATGATTAAAATGACCTCCAAGTGAAATGATACAAATCAAATATGAAGTGTGAAAATATTTTGCGTAGTTATCCTTTCCAAATTTCAGAAACCCACTTTTCTATCTATATATATATATATATATATGCATGCGTGCGTGTGTGTTTGTATATATATATTCTAATTAAAGGTACTCCATAATATATATGAATGACACAAAGGTTACGCCATTACCTATTTTGATTTATGAAAGTCTGATTTTATTTTACTGATTTAGTTCTGATTAACCAGGCAACTAACAAAATTTACAAATTAATGATAACTAAAAAAATGTTAACCAACAAAAATTACAAATTAATAATAATGTAAGTTTTTTTTAATGTATCTAAATATATAAAAAATATAATCCATAAATATACAGTCGTACATTGAAAATGAAACACCAAGAAAGAGTGGCGTGAAAAGTATGCAAATGTCAGGGCAGACGTACCCTACTGAGTTATGAAACTGATGTGAAATACACAGCTATCCAGCATACATAAGATAAGATGTAAAGTGAGGAAAGACATGAGTCGGCAATATTAGCGCCGATATTGCTTCTTTGAAAAGAATCTTTGAAAGTTTATTCTTGTTGGAAAGACGCTTGCCATTGCAGAGAATGCTGGGTCATCGTCGGTGGAGTCAGTTCCAGCAAGTGAACAGAGATTAGGGACAGGTTGATCCTTACGACAAATATCAGCTAACTTAGCAAATATTAATAAGATAAAATATGAAATAATTGAGAAATGCATATTATTTAACAAAGAACGAAGCATGGTTCTGAATATTACTGCCTAGTATTGAAAACTCTTGAATTTTGCGAACCTTTTATTACTAAAATTATTTTAATCTATAGTCAGCATAAAGCAATATCTTTCTCTAATAATGATTTTTATAGATTCATAGAATAATTTCATCCATATAAGAGCTATTTCAAAAATGAAAATTTAGTCAAATTAAAACATTTGCAAAAATGTATTGATTATAATAGAAGCTTTGATTAAAGATGAGTAAATATTATTTTTAAATTTTATTTTAATAGACATAATTTATATTTAACGTGTTTTATTTTTGCTGAGCGTTTTATAATTTTATTTAAATATGAGATTCCAACTTTTAAAATTACTCTTAAAAATTATACGATCGCATTGAATCACATTTTCACTTTTGTCATGGAAATAAGGCAAAGGAAACCCTTATTTTCTTTAAAGTAAAATTTCGGATTGTATTCTTTTCAAGTAGATGAGCACGTTGAGTTCATGAATGCGTAAAACTGTGACCATGATCGAAATACTTTTCAGCTAAAATGATATCTCTGGAAGCTGCGCACGGTCCTTCTTTCTAAATTTCAAGACCCCTTTCCTACAAAGAAATAAATCTTCCCTTTCAGGACAACTCACCTTAAACATTGAGTAGAAGCTATGCCATTCCTTAATCTTTTCTATGAAGATAATATGTTTATGGAACTCTGGTTCATTTAAGAAAAATCTTTGATACTACTAATAAAAACTCGTTATGAGAAAACAATTTTATTAAGCATGAGGTATCTAACTTAAGAAAATTTCACTTAGCCTTTCTTTGCAATAACTTTTGGTTGAGGATTACAAAACAAAGCAACATCAGCCGAAAAAACAAATAATTTATAAAAATACACACAATCAATAATCTAAATGCATAGAATTTAATATTACAAGAAAAAATAAAGTGGTGATTATGTTTTAAATATTTAAAAATTTAAATAGAAAGCTAAAATAAAATCATTATTTTATGTTTGTTTATTTGATTTTTTTATTATTTGAAACACACATTTAACGTTTTTTTTCCAAATTAATATTTTTATTAGATTGCATTTGAAGTCCATCACATGGAATAATTTTTAAGGTCAACGATGTGGTTAAAAAAATTGTTTGTTAAACAGGAGGTTTTTTTGTAGGTTTAAAAAATAATCTTATTTTTATGTATTGTTGTTTGAATTGACTGAAGAAAGAGGAGCTAAAACAGAATGTTCTTCCTTAAACAGTGCAAGATGTTGCCATTTTCCGTATTTTATTAGAAAAGATAAAAAGCAAATATAGCTTGTTAATTATATTTCAATAATTTTCAAAAATTTAAGCTGAAAATAAAAGTTATTAGTTTTTATTACATTTTTATGTATTTATTTGAGTGTTTTTAAATATATACATTTAGCATTTATTGTCTTCTAAAGTAATTTCCTTTTTTAATTTATAATACTTCTATGATATACATTGCGAATATTTAAATCAACGATAAAATTAATAGTCATATTCACGCTGTTTCAAAAATAAAAGAATTTAAAATGCTATAAATATTTACTATTAATTTATTATATATATATATATAATATATATATATATATATATATATATATATATATATATATATATATATATATATATATATATATATTGAAATAGATCGCTTTTACAAAATGAAGCTTTAATTTCCACCATTTTTAACGAAACAAAAGCATAGAGATACGTGTTGGTTTAATACAATCAGAGCAAATCACATTTGCTTTGTGTCATAAACATGTCATAAAAAGATGAAAATTGCCTTGAATTGAGAATGAAGTGATTGAAAGAGAACTTCTCTCTCTCTCTCTATATATATATATATACCCAATTAATTACAAAATAATTCATTTTGAATCTTTTTGGAGTTCAAAATATCCATCGCTCATCGAGTGGTAAAAATCAAATCTATTTTTTTAAGCGTGTAGGACATGTTAAATATGTCGTAGTCTCTCTAAAATATACAAATTAATAGTACATTTTGATACATACAACTTTGTTTTAATTTTATCAACGAATATTTTTACTTTGTAACAATCAAATAAAAAATTATCAGTAAAATTTTAACAAATAAAATACATATTGTCAGTGAAATTTTAATAAGTACAATACATACTGTCAAGTAATATTCTGTAGAATAATATTTGCTTTATATTGTATAAACATTTAAATTGAAAAGCTTCGAATTTTATTTATGAAAAAATTTAATCTTATTCATTGGTAAAATTTTGCATTTGATATTAATCGCACTTTCAATTCAGTTCAATAAACTATATTAAATAATATTCCTATAATATACTTTGGATATTTAAATCAACAAGAATATTAATAATCATATTCACGCAGTTTCGAAAGTAAAAGAATTAAAAAATGCATTGATTATAATTTACTATTAAATTTATAATAAATTAAATTTTGGTAGAAAAATGTATTCGAAATAAAAAATAAAATTTCCAAACACATTTTTATATTTTTAAGCATTATCAATTAATCAGTAATTTCAAATATTATAAATATCACATGAATATGAACTCAATAAAATTCATTTATTCACACTTTCGAAAAACGAAAGCTTATATCATGGTGAAAATCAAATATATGAAGAATTGAATTAGTCATTCGATAAATATAAAAAATAAAGACTAACTGTAATGTTTCTGATCTCTTTCTTGTCCAATTATATATATATATATATATATATATATATATATATATATATATATATATATATATATATATATATATATTAATTCAAATAGATCGTTTTTACAAAATGAATCTTCAATTTCCTCCATTTTTAACGAAACAAAACCGAAAGCATAGAGCCACGTGATGGTTTAATCCAATCGGAGCACATCACATTAGCCATAAGCACGTCAAAAAAACAGTGAAAATTGCCTTTAATCGAGAATGGAGGGTTTGAAAGAGAACTTCTCTACCCAGTTAAATACAAAAGGATACATTTTGAATCTTTTTGATGTTCACAATATCCCTCGCTCATTGAGTGGTGAAAAACCACTCGATTTTTTTAAGAGTATTCCTTACTTCCAATTAATGACTAAATATTTCAATACTTCTACAAATGAATACACACAGCACATTTTTCATTGAAAAATATTTTCTCAGTAATGTGAAGCTGATTTTCGATACTCAAAACTCATATTTTTAAACATAAGTAGCTGAAATTGAAATCATGATTGCCATACTTTATTACCACTCTCATTGGTTTAAAATATCCTGAATATTTCCTCCACACCGCACCGTATTAAGATGGTGTCGTAAATCTGACTTGTTGTCTTTCTTGTCCATCGAATGTCTGAGATTTATGTGACGTCAAGAAATTCATTCTTGATTTTTTAGCAGTAATAATATGTTTTAATTATAATTTTTTACGTTTCTAAAAAATTTAAAAATCATGAACATTACATGTTGTTCAAAAAATTAATTTTCAAAATTTCAAATCTTTATTGTTATTGCTTCTTAAAACTGGAAAGGACGATTTAAATTTTTAATGTTATATATTAGGTTTGAAGGAACATCAAAAAACGACATTAGTGCCTTAATTTCCTAAATCAACTAATGAAACATTACAACATGTGAATTCCATAGATTCATGATTTTCATGACATTCATTCGAACTCACTACCTCCTGATAATTTGAATAACGCCCTAGCCATCCAAGCCACCGAGGCTTATAGTAAACTGTTATAACATGAGCAAATTTAGGTGCATAATAAAACATGTTTAACTGTGTGTGTGATATTCTAGTCAAAAATCTCTGCTCCATTAATGAGAAACATGACAATAAAGTATAAAATACACTTTAAGAGCATTTTTATGCACTTGCCATTTAAAAAGGTTTTTATTAAAATATATACCTTTTAAATGTAGCACATATTCAGTAATATCTCTAGAATATAAACAGAAAATATTCTCAGATTGCTTCTGACTAATTTTGCTAATTTTATTAATTTGTTTAAGAACAACCCACATTTTATGGCATGTATTTTAAAATAATAATAACCATAAAGATAGTAGTAATATATGCTTTTAGTATTTTTGAAAAGTATAATATTATTAAACATTATATAAAAATATCTTCGAATTTTATTCAGGAATGATGATAAATAATTAGAACTTTATATCATATCTCAATTGTTGAACTTGTTACAAATTGATGAATTCTAGCTTAATATAGTTTTCGAACACATTTTAAAAGCTTATACGGAAGTAGAAGTATTGATTTTGTTATACACATATAATTTTAAAACATTAATCTTTTTGTAACCTCCATACCTAAATACCAAATGAATGTTCACCACTCAGAATTTCAGTGCAAGTTATCGATTCTCTTCTCGGACTACAATATTAACATCGGTTGGGCCAGAAAATCACGCAAATAAATCTATAGATCCTATTTATAAATATTCAGGCTTTAAAAGTCTTGAAAAAAAAGCTTATCACTATAAAATGGAGGCCTTGCATTTCGTGGATAGAAAACTATAAGTATAAAAACAAAATTAGTTAAAATCGTTAAAATTTAATAATTTGATATCATAGGATCTTTGATCTGAAGGTTATACAGAGTGTCAGCTTGCAGAGCAGACTTTTACTCTCATTTTGCATTAATCCCGTCATGGGAAGCAAATGATTGAGTTGGCGTAGGGGAAAGCAGAAATGATCTGCGGAGGACGTCGCAGGATATTTTTAATTTTCCATTAAAAGACTGAAAAACCTTAATAATGAGTTGCAAATTAATTCTAAAATTATATAAATTCCTTAAATCTAAAGCAGGAGTTAAAAAGTTGCGTGTTTAGTTATTATTAACAATATTTCTATAAATGATTGAGCTGAATTGTGTTTTGACACTTTTATTAGAAAAGCACTAGAATGTGGAAGAAATATGTTAATCAAATTTTCTTAACGTTAAATAACATTCGTTTTACATAAGTCAAAAAATTGCTTTTTGAATGGTGAACTTAATTATTGGATATCAGTAAAAGGAAATATTTTTAAAAGTAAATATAAACTTCAATGGATATATGATTGCACAAGTAAGACATTATAAATATTTCTTTTATAAAGTCCTGAGGTGTTAAATTCGCTGAGCTCTTTATCATCAGTTGACCATATACTTCTGACTTTCTTCATAATTAAATTAAATTATACATAGCGAAATTAATCATAATTAAATTTTATGACTTGATGCAATTTTTATTTATTAGAGTCTTTCATTTATTGAAATAATTAATGACCTTATTACCTAGTGCAATATAATCACCAGTTTTTCAAGTATGTTATAGAATTATTTTTAATATAAGTCATTAAATATAACTTATTCTTTAAATTTCAAATCATAGGCATTTAAAATTAACGTAATACGATTTAAAACTCCCCATATTGAAGAAAACATTGCATATGTTATACAGTAAAAATTTATGTAAGAAACCTAATGAAAACAACGTGATCATTTCCTTAAAGGGAGCGAAGTAAAAAGTTGTCATAATTTTGTTATATCAGGGAAAAACAGAGCTGAGATATAAATCTGTAACTACGTATGTCTAATCAGGCTTAGAGCTGTTTGGAAGCTTTTAAACCGAGCAAACAGTTTCGCTTTTGTAGACATTCAAAATGTGCAAAATCGTCTCAAAGTCGGTTTTTCCTTTTTAGTCTATAAAAGAAATAGGAATCATTCTTTACACCATGTATCAAAACACTGATATATAACCCGAAAAAATTATCTGATAATTTTTTTCAGATAATTTTAGAGAAATAAATTAGTGTTTTAATAATGTAAACAATGCGCCACGCCCCTATTTCACGTCTGCTCGAAAACATCAACATGTAACATGAAGCGAGTAGGTTTAAAAACTACTTATTTTCAGTGAATTATATGAATTTCTAAAAAAGTTAAAGTTAATACTGTCAAATTTTGAATACTATTAAATTGATTTTCAGATTTAAAATTTGTAAAAATAAGATATTATTCAGTGTAAAACAACCACGCCCATTTTATAAACTTTTATAAGATACAAATAATTTATTCTTGGAAACATTATTCCTAAATTCTGGTTTCAGGTCTCTACATTTTTGCAATACCAATATTATTTAGTTTTTATTATTTGCATAGCAATACACTTATCTGGTTGATTTTTCACTTTACTTTTGTTTTCTTTTCAAAACTTTAATTTCATGCCTCGAATTTCTTTCTGCTGTTCATTTATAAAACACTTATTTTCAGAACTATTTATTCATATATATTTGTATAGAAATATTTTTTGAATCATATATTGCCTTTTTTATCATAATACATGCAATTAGATCAAGATACAGAAAATGGAAAGTTATACGCAAAATCGAAACTCTGTGGCACGACATCCCATAAGGGCTAAGGCCTACAGTGTGCTCATCTCTGTTTTACAGACCAAAACGTCCTGTGGTGTGAACCATATGTCCCAATTAGGTGATAAGCCTAAGGAGAAACCCTAGTATTTAGTTCCCAAACATGCTGGGTACTCAGTATATCGATCTACTGAGGAGATGAAAGGCTGGGTTGGCCTTGCCCTGCCCGAGGATTGAACTTGGACCCGTGTTTTGGGGGCGTGAAATGCAACTACAAATTCACTGGGTAGTCCAAAACGAAAACTAATTATAATTAAAACAGTGATTAAAGGACAATCGAAATTAGGTGAAGAAGTTTTACCTAAGGAACATTTGACAAAACGTTTTTTCTTGATGTTAATGTTCCAGTGTCTGTCCATTTATAGAATGATATTCCGACTTAAAGTGCAAATGAGTATGTTATTATGAATAAAACAGATTCTAGATTTTCAAAGAACTTTGCAATGTAGTAATTGTTGTATCTGCTCTTTATATGCTTGCACTCATGAAAATTATGGTTTATCAGTGAAATTATAGTATTTCTGTAAATCATGCAATGATAATTTTGTCTCAACTTTTTCTTGTCAAAGAGAGAGCCGTAGTGTTGAAAATTTGATGTCAATAAGATTGGCATAGCTTTTTAAGCTTCGGGAAAGGCAAAGCAACAATGGAATCATTCTTTCGAATGGATAAAATTCCTTTTATAAATGTTTTTCTAATTTAGTTTAAGCAATGAAATATTAAATAGAAAGTCACAGTGCAGTCAGGAGAACAGATTTAGAATCAAATTCTAAATTCAAGTACACATTTCGTTGTCGCATGATGGAACTCGGTAGAAACAAGGTCATTCTTCTTTATGCGGTATTGAAAAAGTAATCGATTATTTTACAAGTTTAGTCAGAGACTCCGAAATTATGTTAAAGTAATGTTTAAAGTGTAATATTGCGTCTCGAGATCTTGGGGAAATCAGTGTTAAATTGCACATTTGGAAAGAAGGATATAGACAAAACTGTAAAAAAACTTTAATATATCATCTTGGAGCATGGAAATGGTTCCTTCATCTCTAATTTGGAAACGATCCATCTCATATAATATGTTGTGAACAACAGTTATATATAATGGTGACTTTAAAACATTAATTTACCTGAACGGAGAGAAAGTGTATCCTGATACTTTAATTGTGAAAGAGGAGTATAAGCCATGTTGCGAAAAGACTAGGAACTGTACTTCGCAAAGTGATAAGAGATTGGTGAGTAAAAGGTGTAACGATTGGAAGTAAAAAGTAAGGCAAATTTAAGGAAGAAAATGTTGTCAAACTTCAAAATTTTCATACGAAAACAATAAAAGTTAATACTCTGAATATTTAAAAGATAATAACCTCAATTTTTGCAACGCTTTTTCACTATATTTCAACACATAAAATATCCCCCGAAACATTTATCATGTACGTTTGACATACAATAAAGTACCACACATGTACTTATAAAGATTAAACATTCAGAAAAAGTTGTGGAGAAGATAGTACCTGTGTACTAAAGATTCGCTTCAAATAAAATTCTTCTCAACTGTACTTCTGCGAAAACTCAAAATGCAAATCAAAGTCTTCACAGTTGTATTTGGAAAAATGCTCAAAAGACGCATTTATATCTGAGCGGAGATTCGAGTATGCAGTAACTCTAGCCATCAGTGAATTCAAATTTGGAGTTTTCAACAAAAAAAGAAAAATCTACATGCTGGAGTGTTGTCGTTAAAACTATATGGTCAAACATGAAAACTTGCAAAGAAGAAGGATGCAACAGGACGTTCATAAAAGAATCGAGAATCATCGGATTTTTATGAATGTGAAAAAAAGTATCTATCTATATACACTACTGGCCATTAAAATTGCTACATCAGGAAGAAATACAGATAACAAACTGTTATTTATTGGACAAATATATTATACTAGAAATAACAAGTGATTAAATTTTAAAAAAATTTGGCTGGATAGATCCTGAGAAATCAGTACCCAGAACAACCACCTCTGTCAGTAATAACAGCAGTTATACGCCTGGGCATTAAGTCAAAGAGAGATTGGATTGCGTGTACAGGTACATATACTGGTACAGGTACAGGTACTTCAACATGATGCCACAGTTCATCAACCGTAGTGAC
Source organism: Latrodectus elegans (assembly GCA_030067965.1). Classification (NCBI taxonomy): domain Eukaryota; kingdom Metazoa; phylum Arthropoda; class Arachnida; order Araneae; family Theridiidae; genus Latrodectus; species Latrodectus elegans. The sequence goes on along the minus strand of CM057814.1, from coordinate 92,814,567 downwards.
TGGCGTTTGGGGTTGACGAGCCAGTCGCTCGGCAAACCATTGACCAGACGTTTTCTATTGGTCAGGAAAGATCTGGAGAACGTGCTGCTGGCCAGGGCAACAGCCGAACATGTTCCGTATCAAGGAAGGTCCGTACAATACCGGCAACATGCGGTTGGGCATTATCTTGCTGAAACGTAGGAAGTTTTTTCGCAGGGCTCGAATAAAGTGAGTAGAGCCACACGTCCTAACACACCAGAAGTATAAATGCGTACACTGTCTCAAAGCACCGTCAATGCCGTGAACAAGAGGTGACCGGAGACGATGTATCTAATGGGCACCCCATACCATCAGGCAAGGTGATGAGCCAGTATGACGATGAAGAATGCCCACGCTGCCAGTGTGCGTTCTATACCACGAGATGCCGCCAAACACGGATGCGACCATCCATGATGCTGTACACAGATCTTGGATTCATCTGAAAAAGATGACGTCTGGCCATTCATGCACCCATGTTCGTCGTTGATCTCTCACCAGTTGAAGGCGCTCTTTGTCTATGACGCAGCGTTCCAGGGAAGACGCAGCCATGGTCTCCCGAGCTGAGACTACATTTTGCTGCAAACGTCGTTTAACTGTCCGTGCAGACACTTCGTTGTCTTCCTTCAAACGACCCTGTTTTTTGGACTCACGGCTCGTGACTTGGTTGCACGATCCATTACGGCCATGCGGATAATATTCCTGTCTTCTGTGAATATAATATTCCTGGCGTCTTCTGTGTGCTGCTTGTGATAGGTGGCCGTTGAGATCCCGCATGGCGTTCCGTATTACCGATCCTGAAACCAAGGATTCCATATTCTGCTAACAATTATTGGATCTCGACCGACGCGAGAGCAGCAATTACTGCGATAAGATAAACCGCAATCCCGGTACGCTACAATTCGACCTTTATCAAAGTCAGAAACGTGCTGGTACGCCGCATTTCTCCCTTCTTACATGAGACATCACAACAACTTTTTACCAGGCAACAACGTTCAAACGGCAATTTGTGTATGAGGAACCGGCTGAACAATTTCCTCATTTAAATGGCTAATAAATGTAGGTGTCGCTACTGGCGCCTGCTTTGGTCTGAATGCGCTGAAAAGCTAATCGCATTTACATATCCACAGCACCATCTTTCCTTTCTGTTATCAAATTTCACGTCTGTATCATGGCGACGCCTTCTTAGTGTAGCAATTTTAATGGTCAGTAGTAGCTATATATATATATATATATTAGGGATGATCAAACGAAAAGGTACCAAACGACACGTAGAGTACAAATGTAGACTTATTTCGAAATATATGCGATGGGCATGAGCAAAACGATCCTGAACTGATGAACAAGCCGCAGGTTTCTTTGTTCCAGAATTACTATGTGCCGTTATGCATGATCCAGTCCTTCGCAGCGTCCTTGCGTGTAGGTCGTACGAATCTGAAGCGTAGGAATCTGACGACTCATGCTTCCACTGGTTTCTCTCACCTTCCGCTGTCAGAAATCGGATAACACTTCGCTGCTCCCTCAATCGTTGAATATTGCAACGCCGAACTAGCATCCTGTCCTCATACGGACTGCCACATCATTTGACGCCGCTTTTGATGAGAATCTCTGCTCTTTCCTATGCACTGCAGGCGCCCGAGCATGCCTCTATCCTAGTTACAAGACTCCAATCACATCCCGAGATGTTTCTGTTACGTTGTCTTATTGTTGCAATATGCAAATATTTAACCATTACGTTTTTACGTTCTTTTTCGTAGCTTTTCATCATTTTGATAAACCCATATATATAATGAATCAAATTCCAAAGGATCAGTGTGCTGAAATTTTTTGAATTCTTTAGAAAATCATGTTACAAAATAAAATTAAAAAAATATTTAATTTATAAGTTTAGAATATTATTTATATTCCTGGAAAAGAGAAAAATGAAAATTTTTACATTAAAAAGATATAAATATCATATAATTTATAAATATAGAATGTATGGTTTTCTTTTAGTTTTTTGCAATTGTTTTTGTATATTGAAATAACTTTAAAATTTATTGTTTTTAAAATATTCACAATGTTTGTATAGATGTATGCAGATTTAAAATCACTACAGTAGATATTTATATTGTATACTTTGTTTGCATTATAAAAGTCATAATTATATATTTTGATTCTTTGAAAAAATTTTAAAAATGGATTATAAATAATTTAATTGATAACACTAATTTTTTAATTTTTATTTCAAATAAGAAAACAAACTTTAATGAAAAAACTCCAAAAAGCAGTTCAATACTATTTAAATATTAAATTGTTTTCAGTACTTTTTACAGGATATAAATAAAAGCTGTTTTCTCAGATTTAAATTTGTTTTTCTCAAATATCTGGACAAAAAAAGAGTTTTATGCGCATTAATGTTTTTTCCCACATTCATAAAGAATTTGTTATAGTTATTTGATACATTGTTTTATCAAATGTTACTGAAAAAGATAGTATAACTTATTACGAAATTAAAATTTAAAGTCTGATATTAGTTTTGATTTTATATTTGGTAACGAAAAATGTTATAATAGGTGTGCTTTAACAATTTTTTATTTAACAAATTAGTAAAGAGTAAAGTGTTATTTTTAAAGATAAAATTGCTTTATAAGTACTTAATTAATATTTATAATAATTATTAAGCAAAATTGAAAAGAATATTTTAATAATATTTAAACAGGAATGGTTTTCTTTAGTATTACACATTTATCATGTATTCTAATTATTATATATATATTAATAAAATATTACAACAGTTTTCTTTACTATATTTCAATAATATTTTTATTTCCTCACATCTCAATTATTAATTGAGAGAAAAATCTTATGAATAAGGAATTCTGCTTTCTTAAAACTTTTACAGTTGATTATGCTTTTAATTTTAGTATCATGAACCATTTATCTAAAAAGGATTTAGTTTTGAGTTAAATAGTTCAATATTTATATTTTACGAAGAGTAAAATTGTATTCATTAATTGTAACTTTAAAAATCTTTTTAAACTTTGAAAAACAAGAGCCGTTTTAACATTCCTAATATAAAATACTTGTATTTAAATTAATTATTTAAAATTATACATTATTGAAAAGTCTTGAAACGTTACCCTATATAAAATAATTCTGACGAGTGTTTGGAACTGCAGTTAATAGAATTTTTCTCTATATTTATTTTAGGCAAGCATTTTTCTAATACACATTACCAAGATAACAATGTTAAGCAGACAAGAACCAAATCGCAAAAATTTATTTTAAATTTATTTTTGTATGTCTTTGAAAATAATTTTATTAGCATATAATATTTTTATTATTTTTTTAAATATTTATGTGTGCAATACTTATTCGTCAGAAACATTGTTGCTGAATCATTTGGAAATGTAACATTAAAGTGGAGAATACTTTTTCTGAGTTCATGCAAAAACTCTAAAACTATAAGCTGATTAAGCTTGATTCAGGTAAATAACTAAATCTTTAAAGGAATTGGGGACAAAGCAATAAATAGAAACGATGTTTTTTAAAGTTTATGTGTAGATTTCATATATAACTTTATATTTAAAATCATACAGAAATTTAACAATGAGGTAAAACTTAAACAAATGTCTGACTTAAAATTGCAATATTATCAATAAATTGATTTCTAGTGTAGCCAATTCTTATTTTCAAACTTTTGTTAACTTTATTTTTTAATTTTTAGCTTATATTCAATATTATACGACTTCTTTTTGATGGCAGCTTAAATTATCAGTTACACGCATTGCAACTTCTCGAAAACATGTGAACACTAACAAACATGTGAAACATTAAAACACATGAAAATTCATCAAATTTCTTATTGCATTAGCAATCACTCCAGCTAAAATATTTTTAAGAATCATGTATTTCTTTCTGCAAGCAAATTACATTGTTTAACAATATTTTAGAGTATTTAATAAGAAGTAACTAGTTTAACAACGATGACTAGCGATTAATTGTAACATATTTTTTGAGGAAAAAAACCAGAGATTTTGCTCTTATACGTATTACTCCAAAACTTAATAGACCTCCATTTTTGATGTCTACGGGATTGACTGTTTCGGTGAATATTTAAAATGCTTCTTAACATTTTTTTGTCAATGCGTGAATAGCGCCAAATAGTTGACAAAAATTACTGCTTCGATAAAAAAGTGGCTGGTTGGTTGGTTACGTTTTGTGGCCTAAGGTCCAAAAGTGGACGTGCTGTGCGAAGACAAAAGAGTGGCAGTTGTTTTGCAAGCTTTACATATCTTTTAGTAGTGAAATTATTTGGGATATATTATCAATATATTTTCATAGTATATTAAATTCTGATGTCATTTATAATTCCTAAGCTAACTTATCAATTATATATAGCAATAATTCATTAAGAATTATACATGCGATTTTAATTCAAGTCTGAAGAGCTTAATAAAAAGAATATATCTATTTGAATAAAAACAGAAACTTGTAGTTTTTTCTTTTAATATGATTTATTGCAAAACTGTAACATATTTCAAAGCCACTACAAATTCCTTTCCTAAATTGTTCAAAAGAATACGGTGTTAATATATAAATATTCAAAAATATTTTTTTATAATTTTTATGGAAATAGATTTTCTGAACATACCTTAATTTTTTAAAAATAAGTTTATAAGAACATAATTTTTAATTTTACAGAAAAATTGTACTTATTTTATTAAAAGAACTTTCATGTGAGTGCTTTAACTTTTAATAGAGGATTTCACATGATTTAAATTATAATTTAAATTATAAATATTATTATAAATTCACAGCAATGGTTGTTTTTAATAACACAGAAGTAATAGAGAGTGTACTGAAGAGTAAAAGAAACTTACGATATTGGTGAATGTTTTGTATTCTCAGTCAACGGAAGTAATTAATTGTTTTGTATGCTATGTCGACGATGTCGGAGGTTACATTTTCATTGAAGGTACACGGGATAGAAGGGACAATCAAAAATATTTCTGAAATAAAATTATAGTTTAAAATTTTAATTATTACGTTTCATAGACTAATAAAGTACAAGTTTATTCAGTTCGAAACAATTATTGTTTGGGAATAATTATAAAAATTTAATTCGAATTACATTGTTAGAGAAAGAAAATCTTTAACAGATGAAATGATTCAAGATTAGAACACATTCAAACTTCTATATATATATTCAAAAGCTAAAGTTAACTGCACTTCAAATACATCAAAAATAAACATAAAATCAAGATACTAAATGATAAAATGTTAAGTTATTTATATATGTGTAAAAAGAAAAAAAGTTATTATGAAATTTTTGGTCTACATAAATTTAAACTGGGGTACTGTTAATTTTAAAATATTCGAAATCACAAAAGTTTAGTATATCAACCACATGATGAATATCTGGTTGATGTTATTTTGGGCATAGACAATTTGAACATTCATTAACAAGGACCACCCTACCTTGAAAGAAAAGTCAAGCAACAGATCACGATTTTGAAATTAAGATGTGGTCTTAAACGGTGTTTCCCCATTAGGTTGTCCACTACAGTAATGCCAAAAATACTATGTCAAAAAAACATCTTACCGGAAGTCTATAAAATGTTTAAAATTATCTATGTATAAATTCTTTATGATATGCTAAGAAAATCAAATTTCATTGGGATCACTTTTCTCTCTTATCTTGTTGAGGTGTTGTGCTTTCGATTTCCTAATTTCGAAAATTCGATTTCCGCCTTTTCTGTAGACGTTTCCCAGGATTTTGCAGTCTCTCTACACCTTTATATTTTCATATGAATAATCGTCTCCATGCGAAAAGCTACACTTCAGTTAGAAAAAACGGAGTGTAACAAAATTTAATTTTTAACATTAGTGATTCTTAATGTTTGCAAAATGAAGTATATCAAATTATTTATTTATTTTCTATTTTGATTTAGATTCATATATTTTTATTCAATATATTTTCTAATTTAAATGTTTGCATTTTATCAAATTAAAATTTAATGTTTACTTTAAACATATATTTCTCTGAATAGTTTTTTCACTTCTTGTTTTTAAAATTTCTCAAATATAGAATGTTTATAAACATTTATTACCATGATCACGATAGGTATTAAAATGTTTAATATTCATATACTTACTTTAAAAATTCTAAAATATATGCATTTCATGGCAATTGTTCTGTAACTACATATAATCATTATTATACTGTGACCGGCATTTTAATTATTAAAACCACTACAAAATGCTGATTAATGTTTTTCTTTTACCTTTATAGAAAGAAAATAGCTAGAAGATAAGTGATAATTCGATAAATGTTTTATATAGTTTATAACTTTGGGAATTTTCCTTAATGACACATTAACTGAAACTCATGTATTTTTAACTACAAACTAGGGAATGCACAATTTAAAATTTTTATAATTTTGAAGCCTCCGATGCGTATATCATATGATGAGAATTTTCGTTTCTGTTCAGGATCCAATGAAAATCCAGAAGTTGTTTTATTTGTAGATGTTTCGGTGGTGGTAAGTAAAATAGATTATGACTGCACTTGAGACTCTCTTTCATATGAAATGATATCTCTATTGTTTGCAGAAAAACCATATATGTGAATATTCTGATTTGGTTTAGCTTCTGAATTCTTATAACTTTCTATCTGGAAATGGAAGTGTACATACCTTTCTCAGTAAATCCTTATCACAAGCTCTAAAATTCTCCATTACCCCTTTAAGATTATAATTTTTGATAAACATCCTGCTTTTTATAAAAACGGTATAAAAAGTACTTTTTTACTTTGACAAGAAGTTCTGGTAAAGTTGGCGGCAATCTTGATTTGTGATTAAACAGATTTCTTTCATATTTTCTTATAATATATTATAATAGCCAGCTGGCATTTCGCTCAAAAGACAAAACCAACCGTTAATAGTATGAAAAGGAAATGATAGAATTATGGAACTTGCAAAAGCACATGATTTATAAGAAAAAGAAAAAAGAAATAAACTGGTAATAATGGATTTGAAAAGTAGATTCATAATATGTTTTTATAAGAAATTTATTACCTTATAGTTTTAAAACTTTTTAAGTACACTATATTGTTATTATATTGTAAAAATTTGTAATATTATTATAAATTGTAAATATTTAGAATTTTTAAAAATGGTTTGTAATTTCTCTGTTTTAAAATTTCCCCAAAACAAGAATATTTATAAAAAACTAATGTATGTCAAAAATATCTCTTAAAATCTAAAATGCAAACAGTCAAATTTTATATGCAATGTTATAATGCATACTTTGATTTTGTATTAAAAGATACTTATTATTAGTAAGTATTATCCCCTAAAAAAAACTTTTTATTGAAATTTTCTGAATGTTACAAACTGTTTGAAGTTGCATTTGTGAATATTTGATATTGAGTAAATTAAAAACATTTTTGAAATATAAAACATAAATGACAATTTTACTGGTGTAAAGAAAAATAATCACTAAAACTTTTTGTTTAAACGTTCATCTCTTTAATATCAATTAAATGTTAAAAAGTATTCAGAGTTTCTTGAGTACTAGGTTATATACTACTTTATATTAAATATAGAACAAATAGTTTGTGTAAAAATATTTTTTCTTTATAAATGATCGAACTTATGTCCGACAAATGAAAAGTGCACTTCAAATCTACCATTTCTAAAAAGATTTCTATAATATTCTTTTAATAAAGTTTACAAATTACTGTAAATTTAATTCATTTTTTAAGTAACTGTTTAAGTTTTGGAAATAATCTCAACCCTTATTTAAATTGAGAATAATTTCATATATCGCACTTTTGTACGCGCAAGTTATTACTTCAATTGATATTTTATAACAATTAAATTATATTTAAATATTTTAAGATGAGAGTAGTAAATTAAATAAGGAATTTTTAAAAAATAGTTCACGATTCTAACAGAAATCTATCAACAGTTATTGAAATGTCCAAACAAAATGATTGCACTTCCTAAATTAATCTCATGGGAAAGAATTCTCGAGACTTATTCGATATTTTTAGTTACACTCTAAAAGCTGATTCATTTTGCAAAAAGACCAAATATGTGTTTGAGTTATTCGCAACATGTTGTTGATTATCTATGAAAATTCTTCTTTGAGGAAAATCTCATGTCTCTTATTATTAACAGAACAGTTGGGAGCGACTTTAGCACAGATGTTTGTTTATTTTTAAATGAGTATCACGCTTTTTATTTCGAACTAATTTAGTGATGTTACTTAACCATGTAATAAGGGGACTTCCGGAGGTAAATAATATATAGAAATAATATGTTAATAAAAATAATAAAAGTGAAAAAAAAATCCAAGATTTCATACTAAAAGTAACAATAATTGTACAAATTATATAGATTACTTAGGCAATTATATGGTCATTATTTCTATTGACATTCTATTAGTTAAGTATGACACGTTTGTTTGGAAATCATGTTAGTTTTCTGGACATTTAAGTAACTAACAGATTCTAGATGAGTAACCATTTAGAAAAAATGTTTCAGCACAAGTAACCATTTTGGCTCTCTAAGGTTGAATTCTAAGTAGTGTTGAGCAAACACAGTAATATATCTGCTTCACGTCATGGATGTAGAGTTCTTTAAAAACAAATCTCTGTGTTAGTGAGAATTCGTAAGTCTTCGAGTGCGAAGAGTGAATCAAACAGACATCAGCACTTTGGAGCAACGGTAAAACCGATAATGGAGTGACGGATATAGAAAAAAAATTATGTAATTTACTGATGACTCCTGCGTATTCCACGATTTTCTTTTGCTAAGCAAAGAGTAAACGTTTTTACACCGTTTTTCTGACAGCAAAGAGTGGAATTAGAGGTATTGAAACAGAATCCGAAGCACCTTTTTGAAGCTGTATCTGCTTTTTTCTTATGTCAAGATTTACGCGACTTGGTACCCAACAAAGGTTAAATTATAAAGCTCTTGAACCAGCAAAGATATTGCTTTAAGATTGCTTTATTCGACTTGTTTGATGTTTTAGTGTGTATACACATATATACATTGCTATTTTAATATTAATTTAATATGTTTTCTTTTCCTATTTTGCGTTTTGCTCTTCATATTTGGTTGGTCCCAACTCCCAGAAACGTTATGTTTTTTTATTTTCTTCAAGAAATTATTTTCTTTCTATTTAAAAAACAAAAACAATGAATTACGAATGCAAATGAATTTTCCATTAACATTTTTTTCCAAACACAGATATTTAAAATCCACTTTGATTAGCAGAAAAAATAAAAATTACTGCTCCTAAAGAATTATGATAAGAACAGGATCCACATGTACTGCGGTTGGTTGGTTGGTTGGGATTTAAAGCGCTAAGTCCAATATATAGAGATGCTGCGCCAAAGTGAGATATTTGAAAAATATTTTCTCATGTATATAATTCTAGATGTGTGTTTAAAACCAAGCAACATTAAGGCATTTAATAACAAAAAATATAAGGTTATATATAATTTTAAAATCTGATGATAAAATATAAAAAAGGAAAAAATCAAAAATATACAAAATTTTAAAATTTATAAATAGAAATTAAATATAATGTAAAAAAATATTTTTCCCTTAAAAAGCTGAATGAGTTCCCTCTTAAATCAACCTAAAGTTAAAAAGAAAAATTACTTTATTAAGAAAGTGTAAACGTTGTTGCGTTAAAATCACGACATGAAATTAAAATATGTGATGTAATAGTATACAGTTAATCACACGTTTCACATCATGGATTTAAATCGCTCCCAAAAACAAATGCGTTCGCGTGTGAAACGTTTGTGTCCCTTTACGAAGAGCGAATCAAACGAACATCAACACTTTGTAACGGTAAATCTACGGATAATGAGGTGAGGGATAGAAAAATGAGTATGAAGTTTATTGGTCACCTGAAAGTTCCGTAATTCCTGCCAAAGACAATATATCAATTCCCTTCGTATAGAGCCATCAAATCAACATCTGAGAGCAGAACCGATGGTAAAGCATTGGATTTGCTGCAGACCTTGCAGCTGTATCCACTCTCTCATTTCCAGTCAAGCCCTACACATTGTAGCTTCGTATACAACAATATACTGATGTTCATATCCCATTGCTTAGCACAGGCATATGAAATGTAACTATATTAACTAGCACAATGAGCAAAGACCAAAGTAATGAACAAATCCTAGCAGTTTTAAAAAGTACGTTATTTTTTTTTTTTTTTTTTTTTTTTACCAAATTACACACACACACACACACACACACACACACACACAGCTTTTCTGTACAACTGTGAAAATGCATTTATGATGCACGGAGAAGAAATAGCTTTCATCTCAGCTTATAAACGATTATAAAAATTTTGCAGACTTAAAAGATGCAAGTTTCAACCTTTCCAATGTTTCAATAACAGTTAATGAACATATGTTTTCTGGGGACTTTATACAGGATCGTCTATTGGCATAAGCGTTCCGATACTATTTCAGAGAGTCACTGTCATGAGATGGTAAGATTGTCTCCAACAGATATCTAAAAATTTCGTTCAGAAAATGGAGTTAAAAATTGAAAAAATCTACTATTTGGCTCACCTAGATTTCTGTGTTATTGGATTTTCAGGAATTTCTAACTTAATTTTGCACTTTCTTATTAGATTAGATTCCTTTAAATGTGTCTCAAATTAACATCAAGACAAAAACCAAAAATTGTATTTATTTTTTTATTTCTAATCTAATAAGTCATATGTTTAAAAATAAATTGATGTTTATTCACATTACACACACACACACACACACACACACACACACACACACACACACACACACACACACACACACACACACACACACACACACACACACACACACACACACAACTTTTCTGTACAACTTTTCTGTGAAATGATTTATTATAAATAAGCTTTCATCTCAACTTCTAAAAACAGTAAATATCTGGAGTATTAGATGCAAGTTTCAACCTTACACATGCATTTCAATAACAGTTAATGATACAATTGTTTCTTATTTATACGTGATCGTCTATTAGTTATAGCGTTCCATAAATTTCCTGGTAAAATTGTATGGAAAGATAATCTCAAAAGTATATAAAAATTTCGTTCCAGAGAAAATAGGATTAAATTTAAATCATGTTTTGCAGATTTCTTATTGGTAGGTGTATCCTATTTGAATCACTAACTTATATTTTAACGATACATTAAGATTAGAGAATATTGATTATAATCTCAAATTTCTTTACAGAAAAAACAACACAACATCAATTAAAAAAGTAAATAAAAAAGCGGTAAAAAATAAAATGAATTCTAAATCATTTTATAATAACATTTTGTAAAAAAAAGGAGTAAGAATATGATTTTATTAAAATTTCCTCTCCGCCTCGCTCCTCCTCGCTCCTCCGCCTTCCTCCTCCTCTCCTGGGGCCAGCGATATAATTTTTTTGTTTACATGCTGATTTTAGCCATGTTGCAATTATACTGTTGCAAAAAGTGGTAGGACTTTGTAAATATCTACTCTTCAATTTCAGTTTTCAACAATAAAAATTAACTTTGTCACTGGTATCAAATACTAATAAATTTGATAATTAGGTGCTGATTCAAGTTATTTAATTTTTTGAATAAATCAATTATATACATAAGTATTTCAATTTCTACAAATAAACAGTGGCAAAATTTTCATCTGAGATATGTTCCTCTTCTTGTAAAAAAGGCATGATTTTTTCTCTTAATCCATAAACATGTTGCAAGATTTTCCACGAGATAACCATCTTGCTCTGTGTAAAATAGAAGGGATGAACGTACTGCACCCATATCTGTACAAAGTACGGTAGGATTCTTGAATACAAGGATCTTATGTTTATTTAATTTACCACGCATACAACCGTTTATAACTCAATATTCCAGATAGTGCTGATTTCCTTCGAAGAGAATTTCTTTTGAATCATTTAATGTGTCCAGATGCATTGTGCCGCTTTTTGTTTTATAAGTACTTATATATTTTGGAATCTTCCAGATGTGCAATTATTCCATTATATTTTTACCTCTTTTATTAAAATCATTTAAGATAACAAATAATGAGTTATGTTGCTTGAGTTTTAATTAATTTAATAAGAAACAATCTAGTTCGTTTATCATTTACATTACCATCCCAAATTCAGACATATTCGCTATAAAATGAGTATCTGTCTGACAATCTGTATTCTCATGGAAGTTCAAATTGAAAGCAATTTCTCATGCAACTTTAAAGAAAGCAACAGCTTCTACAGTTACAGCAGATTCATCAGTCGGCGAACAAACGTATATCTTTTTGAAATAATAAGAAAGAAGGCATCGGATACAATGTCTTTGCAAAATTATCTCTAAATTAGACAGACTCTTAATTTCAGCTATTAAGTAAACCATGGTGTTAAGGACTTTGCTATATATATTCAATAAATTCGGAACTTTAAAAGAAGCAGCTAAAGATTTTTCATCCATGAATAATTTTTTTTTAAAAAAAATTACTTCTGCTCTTCATATTGTTTTATTTTTAATTTGAAGAATTTCTCTGAGTTTGTTGATGTATTAAATGAGTAGCCTTTCTAAATGTCATTTAAGATTATTAGGATTCATGCTGTCTATACTAATATATTTTTTAGTGAATGATACATAGAAGTTCATAATTTATTTCAGAACTGGTTAATCCATGTGATTAGATTTTCAACATTTTAAAAAGTATATTTTAATGTGAAGGCCATCTTTAAATAACAATGAATGAAGGATTTTTTAAACTTTTTTTACACATCAAACACACCTTATATTGCGCCATATATTTAATTTCATGAGTGTTTATCACTATTTTTAAAATTGTGAGTGTTTAAAATTACATCTAATAAGCAAGTGAGTGACGATAATATTAGACCCCCTTCATCCTTACAATTTTAACTATGCGAAGAAACATTCGTGTTTAAATGTTTCTAGGAACAGTATATTTGTTATTTGAAATTAGTTATACATACATTTTACTTATTTACAATACATATTCTCTAACAGAAGGTCTTTAATTATTATTAACGTAAAATGTAATTTAAAAGAGATTATTTTACTGGAATGATGATGAAGTTATTATATACAATCAAAATATAGCTAATGACTTTATATACATAAATAATTCACAAAAAAGCTAAACAATTTAGTATATTCGTTTGAAGTAAAAATACGAAAATTTATTTGAAAAGCATAGCACATTTGAATATAATATCTTCTTGATGAAAATAAATATCGAAATTATAAATAAATACAACTCCTGAGATATTTAAACATAAACTTAAAACGACTTATGTCGAGAGATGTAATTAAAGAGTCTTGAGAATAAATTGCCTTGAGATTTGAGATTTATAAATAGAGAGAAAGGTCACATCCCTGTACTATTTAGTTTCAGACACCATGATTAAAATGACCTCCAAGTGAAATGATACAAATCAAATATGAAGTGTGAAAATATTTTGCGTAGTTATCCTTTCCAAATTTCAGAAACCCACTTTTCTATATATATATATATGCATGCGTGCGTGTGTGTTTGTATATATATTCTAATTAAAGGTACTCCATAATATATATGAATGACACAAAGGTTACGCCATTACCTATTTTGATTTATGAAAGTCTGATTTTATTTTACTGATTTAGTTCTGATTAACCAGGCAACTAACAAAATTTACAAATTAATGATAACTAAAAAAATGTTAAACAACAAAAATTACAAATTAATAATAATGTAAGTTTTTTTTAATGTATCTAAATATATAAAAAATATAATCCATAAATATACAGTCGTACATTGAAAATGAAACACCAAGAAAGAGTGGCGTGAAAAGTATGCAAATGTCAGGGCAGACGCACCCTACTGAGTTATGAAACTGATGTGAAATACACAGCTATCCAGCACACATAAGATAAGATGTAAAGTGAGGAAAGACATGAGTCGGCAATATTAGCGCCGATATTGCTGCTTTGAAAATAATCTTTGAAAGTTTATTCTTGTTGGAAAGACGCTTGCTATTGCAGAGAATGCTGGGTCATCGTCGGCGGAGTCAGTTCCAGCAGGTGAACGAGATTAGGGACAGGTTGATCCTTACGACAAATATCAGCTAACTTAGCAGATATTAATAAGATAAAATATGAAATAATTGAGAAATGCATATTATTTAACAAAGAACGAAGCATGGTTCACGAATCTTACTGCCTAGTATTGAAAACTCTTGAATTTTGCTAACCTTTATTACTAAAATTATTTTAATCTATAGTCAGCATAAAGCAATATCTTTCTCTAATAATGATTTTTATAGATTCATAGAATAATTTCATCCATATAAGAGCTATTTCAAAAATGAAAATTTAGTCAAATTAAAACATTTGCAAAAATATATTGATTATAATAGAAGCTTTGATTAAAGATGAGTAAATATTATTTTTAAATTTTATTTTAATAGACATAATTTATATTTAACGTGTTTTATTTTTGCTGAGCGTTTTATAATTTTATTTAAATATGAGATTCCAACTTTTAAAATTACTCTTAAAAATTATACGATCGCATTGAATCACATTTTCACTTTTGTCATGGAAATAAGGCAAAGGAAACCCTTATTTTCTTTAAAGTAAAATTTCGGATTGTATTCTTTTCAAGTAGATGAGCACGTTGAGTTCATGAATGCGTAAAACTGTGACCATGATCGAAATTCTTTTCAGCTAAAATGATATCTCTTGAAGCTGCGCACGGTCCTTCTTTTTAAATTTCAAGACCCCTTTCCTACAAAGAAATAAATCTTCCCTTTCAGGACAACTCACCTTAAACATTGAGCAGAAGCTATGCCATTCCTTAATGTTTTCTATGAAGATAATAAGTTTATGAAACTCTGATTCATTTAAGAAAAATCTTTGATACTACTAATAAAAACTCGTTATGATAAAATAATTTTGTTAAGCATGAGGTATATAACTTAGGAAAATCTCACTTAGCCTTTGTTTGCAATAGCTTTTGGCTGAGGAATACAAAACAAAGCAACATCAGCCGAAAAAACAGAAGATTTATAAAAATACACACAAACAGCAATCTAAATGCATAAAATTTAATATTATAAGAAAAAAATAAAGTGGTGATTATGTTTTATATATTTCAAAAGATTAAATAGAAAGCTAAAATAAAATTATTATTTTATGTTTGTTTATTTGATTTTTTTATTATTCGAAACACACATTTAAAGTTTTTTTTCCAAATTAATATTTTTATTAGATTGCATTTGAAGTCCATCACATGGAATAATTTTTAAGGTCAACCATGTGGTTAAAAAAATTGTTTGTTAAACAGGAGGTTTGTTTGTAGGTTTAAAACATAATCTTATTTTTATGTATTGTCGTTTGAATTGGCTGAAGAAAGAGGAGCTAAAACAGAATGCTTTTCCTTAAACAGTGCAAGATTTTGCCATTTTCCATATTTTATTAGAAATGATAAAAAGCAAATAACTTGTTAATTATATTTCAATAATTTTCAAAAATTTAAGCTGAAAATAAAAATTATTAGTTTTAATTACATTTTTATGTATTTATTTGAGTGTTTTTAAATTTATACATTTAGCATTTATTGTCTTTTAAAGTAATTTCCTTTTTGAATAGCATTTAAAATTTCTCATATGCAATCACTTTTTGAAACCTATTTTGAGGTAAAAAATAAATTTTAAGTTTTTTTATAAAATAAATAGTAAAAATAAATTTTAAGAACTTTTACCGAAAGAGATATGAAAACTTTACTAGAAACATTTTTTAAAGCTTTTATTCTCCCTGTGTAAAACATTTATCAATATTTTCTTTATTTTATAAAACAGCTAAGATTTAATATGTGAACATTTTAGATTGAATAAATTAGGTATTTTTACAGACCTGTGACGTGAAATTACAAAATACTATAACTAAGATTTCAAAGGGAAAAAGTAAAAATTATTTACGGAGCCTTTATTTTTCTTCAATAAAATACTAAATGAAAATATTTCAGTTTCGTGTAATAGAATATATATTTTAAAATGAACTTTGAATAAAATGTTTAAATAATTCTATGATTTTTAAATGAGTTATATTTATTGGATGAAAATATCATTTCGAATTTATTAATATAATGTTTCATTAATATTACGTTTATATATTGTAAACCTTACTTTGAATTCAATGGTTTGCTGACATACTTCTATTTACGTTGGGGAAAAATAAGAATTTCAAGCCTTCGAATGGCAAAATACATTGCTAGAAATCAAAAATGCAAGACCATGAAGAAAAGGAAAAAAATAAAATATTCATTGACAAATGATAGAATTTGCAAAGAAGTCTTGGGTTATACATTCATATGAAAATTGTATAACAAATTTTTATATATTTTATATTGTTTTGGATCAGAAACATCGGAATATAACATTACATCCGATGAAGATTCTGATTACAATTATTTACAAGATTACCGTTTGTATTTTCGTTTTCCTCTTTTATCTTGTAAAAAATAAACAATTAAAATAGAAAACCTGCAGCTTCTATTCTTGTCTTATAATCTAACGGTCCTTATGAAAACCTGTGGCACTGGGGGGCTAATCTTCTAAGTTTTCCTCGGCAGTATTTAGTTATTAATGCTTCGTCGTTTCGTTAAACAGAATATATAATAATTTCCATTAAATAATAAATACAATAATCAATAGTTGAACTATTTATATACTCAAAAATTTATATTACAAGAATTAATCACATAAGGAACATTACAACCGTTTCTTTCAAACGGCAATATTTTTTATTATTTAAGATCTTAATTATTCATGGATTACAGAATTCTGATTTATTTTACATTACCTAATTGATTGTATTTTTTATTCTCAGAATCTGCAGTATTTATTGACATGATTACTGATTTTCCTAAAATGTGCATTTATGTTCATTTTTATTTACCACGAGTTTTAAAATGTATTCATATTCTTACTTTACAAAAAAAAAAAAAAAAAAAAGATTTATCTTTAAATCCTCTAAATCTAACATTTTCATTTAGAATCATAATGCAATATAATTGTAATTGACTCTAATAGGATTTAAAAATGTACAGTATGAAGAAATAATGTTGTGTAACTCTATATAATATTGAAATTTTTTTAGATATTCTGTAGAATTTTTAATTATTTTTAGAGGAAACATTATTTGCTTCCATGTCACATGAGAAAAAAAAATTAAATTTAACAATCAACTCGTAACAACTTTGTCATTAATCAAGATAATATATGGTAAATTTAAGTGGGTGGCGTTGAATCACATGATCCGCAATTGTGAATCAAAAAGTAAAAAAATTCAATCGTATAATCCTTTTCATAAATTCCAAGAATACCTTCAATCACGCGAGTGACATTTTAAAATAATAAAATAAAAATGGATAATATTTCAAAAAAAATATTTAAAGAAATGTTGTGTAATGTATTTTATTTTAAAATGTAATATTTTTATTTATTATGAATAAATATTTATTTTGAATTTGTTTTCGAAAAATTCTACTTTAATGATTTTTTTTTATTTCCAATGACAGAGTTGGAAGAAATCTGTAAACTCAAGGTGTCACTCATTGCCCAATATCTCTTCTATATGGAAATGCGTGTAGTGCACTTTCTGTAGTGCAATAAGTCCACATATCCCTTCTGAAGTTAGGCAAGGGGCAGAGGGAGCCTGATACAACATTGATGTGGTACAGGTGCTTTTGAAAACAATCATAACTAAATGAAGAGGAACATTGCAACATATTTCTTTGTTGGTCATTCCGATACTGCATGAATTTGATTAATAAATGGTTCATTTCTGTTAATAGAAGAGAGTTTCTGAAAAAAGTCGGTACTTAAGGTTTTCTTGACAATTGACTTGATTAAAATGTACGGCTGGACAGGGGTGTGATGTTTGAAGAAAGTAGTTTCTTATCTTGACCGATAAAAGTTTGAACAGCTCAATGGGTAGAAAACCATTAAAGGACAAACTTTTTGCATGCACTTGGGAGAGCCAGTTAAGAAGATAAAAGCAGTCGTTAACAATTGCTATTTAATTTCTATTAAAAGGCCACAAGCAACTTGTACAGCCATTGGCACAATATGAATATTATATCTTTTATAAAGGAAAAAAAATATATAGTCAGTAACAAAATTGGCCTCTATTATTGTAAAAGTATCCATATCGTTAGCCTTTAAATAATGGATTAGTTCTTGTCTCTTTGCCTGTGATAGACCTCTAGTGGCAGAATTCTAAGCAAATGGCATTGAAAACTGTGTTTTATGCTAAATTTGTAGATTAATTTATCATACAGGACGTTTCCCAGTATGCAACACCTGAAGGTAGATCTACTTTGCACCTTTTTAATATATGATTCAATTTATCGAGATGCTTATCATTATTTATTTAAATTCTTTTATTGAGAGCTTGAATTTGTTGTTAACACCCATTATTAGATTATTCAAAATGATCTAATATTTCCGACTATCTGAGACAGGTGGCCCTTGAGATAATTGGAGAAATACAGTGCGATGCCATATAAGTTTATACGGATGGCAGTAAAGATGAATTCAATCGTACTGGCAGCGGAATTTACATCAAATAGCAATATAGTGTCTTAAGAGTAAAAAATAAAAAGCCTGATTTTTCCGTAGTGAGCTAAATGCCATAGAATTATCATACAGGCCCTGGACTCCTTGAATTCACTGCCTCATGGAGCTGAGATTTGGATTTCATCTGATAGTAAAAGTGCAATACAGCATTTGGCCAGATGGTAACAAGTGAGAGACAGGACTGGGGTTTCAATACTTCAAATGTTGAAACGGCATCCCAATTGTCCGTGTCGCATCACATTCACCTACAGGAGATTCTTTCCCACTTGAATCTCGAGGGGAATGAGATTGCGGACACTTTGGCCAAAGCTGGTGTGGCTGAGGATAGTGTGCCGTCGCCGTCGACACCTCTTACATTTCAGGAGATTCACTCAAAGATTAAACACGAGAATAAAACCACTTGAATTGTCCCTCCTGAGCATCATTGGTACCGCTGCGCCAATCCAGGTACTTCCCTGGCTACTGGTCTTAATAGACAGATTATTACATAAATTAGTGATGATTTTGAAGATCTTCAACAATAGAAGGACATAAAATAAAGAATGAAAAAAAATTTAAGATACATATAATAATTTTTTTGTTTCAATTGTTGTAGCATTAAAATAATGTTAATATTATTCATGAAATTGCTCGTTTTTATTAACTTTTCAGAAAAGCAATAACAAAACTGTAAGTTATGCGAGTTAAGGAGGCTTCCTTTGTACATTCAAGAAACAATAAAAATATTTAATAATTTCTTCTTAAGTAAAATTTATCTAATTTTCTTAAAAGCGTGCTATAATTGCAGCTGGAAAAAAATACATTGGATTTCACAACTCAAGTGATATAAATGCAAAAATTTAAATGTTTTCGATTAAAAAATAATGATTAGAAATATATTTGATTTAGCATCTTGGTGCAGTAATAAATTTTTAAACTAGTCAATCTTAGCAAGGATAGGCATCGCGTTTTCGTTATCGTAAGATATTCCATTAGTGAGTTCAGAGTTCCATTGGCTCAGTATCTTCACGCCGCTTCCTCTTAAGATTAGCAAAATGATACATTATTTGCCGCGGGCAGTGGATTGGGAGTGATGCATCATACTCTCCCTCACCGGGTTGCTGGAGCTCCGTGGATTGGGTTAATATGTGACATCTAAAGTTCATTCGCTGGTGTGGCGTGGATGTCGAGAAGAGGGTGCCAGCTCGGGTGTTACCTTGTCACCTCACCGTGGTTCAAAATTACAAGGCATTTAGTGATGAGTGAGTATTTTAAACCCGTTAGCCTAAAGGTACTGTCCAGGTGTCACATGCACCGCTATGTATGTATTAAATATTTGAAGTTCATATCTAAGAAACTTTTAGTAAGTTTCAGACAAGAGTTTTATATTAAAAATATTTAAACATTTGCATTTAAGATAGCTTAATATTCAAAATTTAGTGTCTCTTATCATGCAAAATAAAGACATACATTTTTAAAATTTACTATTAAATTTGATATAATGAAGAATTGCTGAATACTTCTCAATTAGATACATTATATTTATATAATATAACGAATCAATCATTTATCTGCACCTCACAAACCTTCATCATGGTTTCCTTTCAGCACTGATAAAATTATATAATTACATTTCATATAAAATATAGGTATTATATTATTTGTTTATAACAAGTGAACTGTTTGAG
Source organism: Latrodectus elegans (assembly GCA_030067965.1). NCBI lineage: Eukaryota > Metazoa > Arthropoda > Arachnida > Araneae > Theridiidae > Latrodectus > Latrodectus elegans. Next base: position 92,794,229 of record CM057814.1, on the reverse strand, counting down.
AAATTATTATAAATTTATGTACTTTCTGAAAAAAGTTGAGCTCTAAATTAGTTATCATGTGTAAAAAGTAAGATACTTATTAAGTTTGTGTAAAATGTAAAGTATTTTATTCTACAGACTATTTTTAATTTACAAATCGCTTGTATTAAAACCTTGAATAAATTGAAATTTGCGTGAAAAAAACAGAACATAAATCGCTTTTTTTGTGATTTTAATCTTTTTCAGCACGAGAACTGTAGTCCTCAATAATCTTTTCAATAACAAGTGCGCACTCATATTTCTTCTGCATTCAGACAATCGCAATACAGAATAGTGACACAATCTTATGTTTAAAAAAAAACCAATAGTGATAATAATATAGAAAAGTGATGATTATTTCGGAAAATTAATTTTAATATTTCATTAGCCTTACATTAGGAATAAATGAGTTAAAAACTTCGACACGCTAGTAGATTCTGTTGTTGGCAGGTGTTGTTTAACCTTAAGAGCAGATTTTCCCTGAACTAATATTTTCGATGATTCTTTTTTGAGGCGTCAATGAGGACATAAAACTGATCGTTATTTTAAAATAATCTAGATTGCAAAAGAAATACGAGAGTTATTTCAAATAAGATGGCCGACCAATTTGTCTAGTGGTCAGCGTGCCTGACTACGAATAGGGAGTCCCAGGGTTCGAATTCTGGTTCAGGCATAGATGTACTTTCTTTCTCTCTCTATCCTGTCTTTGTCCTATTCTTGTGTGTGATTGAAGTATGAATGATGCCTACCCTATAAACGGGTATCTATGGCATTTGTGAGTGTGCGATGGTGGCCAACCCTCTGTGGTACATCCGGTGCAACTTCTCGGCGGCAAAGAGGTCGCTATTTCTAGCCGGTTCCTTGGGTATCAGGGGACAATACATCCCGATGTACCCCAACCATTGGGAAGAAAAATTCAAATAATATATATGCATTATATATAAAATCAATGTTTGTGTTTTCATTATATCTTTCCAAACAAATGTAATTATTTATTTACTGGCTTAATTAACTGAAAAATTGAAAGCTAAATATTATAATTATCAAGTATTTTCTGTAAACTTAAAAATAAAAAATTTAGAATTGAATTTCATAATTCTTCCAACAAATTAATTGATTTCGGATAATATCAATGAGAATTGGAGAAATTTCTGTTGTGTCTTATTATTGTAAACAGGAAAATATTGATATTTAGAAATAAGAGTGCTTTGTCGTTTTATTAAGTATAATCCTTTTATATATATATATTAATTATTTTCCTTCAAATAATATTATTCATGAAACTAATAACAATAATTTTATTTCTAAAAATAAATGTAACGGAGAGCAATTTATCAAACACAAAGTTAAGCAATATTAGAAAAATATAACTAATTTCAAATAAGGGTGTTATGAAAAGGTATGGAGAGTTTTTAAGAAATATGAATAGTTGAGAAACAATACAATGGATTTTATAAATATTTCTCTAAAAAGAGAAAAAGCATTCAATAAAAAGGAAAAAAATCCGAATTTCGTACAAAAAACTTTTAATCTAATTGTTATCATATTCAAGTGACTATGTATTCCTTATTAGACTTGTTTGAATTTTGAAACGCCCTATTATCATTTCACTAATTTGGTATTGTATCATGCACCATTTACTAAAGTTTTTGTAAGCTCGAAGAATAGTATTTAATTTTTAACGATTTACGTTCTTATTAACCAAGTAAATGCTCAATATTATTTATGCTGTATTCGGACCCAAATTAATTAATTTAATTATTTCATTTTTCTCTACTTGTTTTCACCTACATGTTCTTGTCACCTGAATTGGATGTTTTAATGACTTAAATAGTCAAGAGAATTTGTAATACTTGAAGTAAGAATAACTCAAATGTAAAAATTTGCTGTTGGATGATGTTCAGAGGCCTCTTGCGGAGAGCTATATTTAAATATTTGGTTAAATTTCGGTGCTTTTAAGGTTGTTGTCTGAGCATTTTTCAAGAACTTTTTATTTATTTTTTGAATTCAATTTAAGGCACCTTCCATTTCGGTGTCTTTTTCCGTATTCTTATCTCAAACTAAGTATTCAGATTTCTCACGAATCTTGTTGAATGACATTAACTTTAAAATTTTATTCCTCTTTATTGCTTATAGTGCTTCAAAATAGTGAACAATAAACTGTAAATGATATTATCATTCACATGTATAAACATTTTTTAAGATTATGTTTTAATATCTATCTTTTATTATACTTTTATCTATAATTAGAATATCTTCAACCAGACGAGTGCTCTGTGTATACTAAATTAAAGTGAAGTAATTTTGTTAACTTTACAATGTATATTTTCAATAAATTTTATATCTTTGAAATGCACTAATCATTATTAAGGAATGGATATTGTTTTTCAATTTATTTTCATGCATATTTAATTTGCTGATCGTTTAATAATATTTTTTTTAAATAGGAAAATTTAAATTTCTAGCTTAGATATATTGGTATATAAATCATCGAACACTCTTGCCTATGAAATATCTAGATTATATTTGTAAACATTCAAGTTAAAATACTGTATTTGCTCAATGAAATTAATTATTAGGTGTCAGTATGATACGCATCGCTATAAATTACTCATTTCCTGGACATCGGTATTAGTGATGAAATGTTCTTCTCTTCTGGATTGATTTTACACAGCCCAGGATAATCCTTAGCTAGCTGCACAGTCTCTTTCCATATGAATCTCTCTCCAGTCTTTCTCTTCCACTTTGTTATTTTTAAACATTTTAAGCCAGTCAGCACATAATTCCAAAAATCTTCTTTTTGCTTTTCCTTTTGATTTTTTGGCTTCCAGTCTAGTAATTTCACTAGAAGATTTCAGTTTGTCTCGCGATGTGGTTGAGCCAGAAATAAGGTGGTGCTCAGTAAATTTCACAAAGTCTTTGACTTTAGGAGTTGTACCTATATCTCCATTAGCTCTTACTGTCCAGGCATTAATATTTTATTTAAATTTCCCATATATTTTGATCGTTAGCTTACGTTCCAATATATTTAAATTATTAATATCTTTTAATGTTAAGTTAATAAAGTATTACATTTCTTACAATGGATGGCGCAAGTACAAATCTTACTCACTTTCAACAACAATTGAAGTATATTGTTAGCTATATAGAAGCTATATCATTAGCTGTTATCGTGGATAGCAAAATACTATGCTCCACTTCCTCTAATACATGAAAAATATGGCTGTTGATAAATGTTGATGTGTTAATTTTATATATAATGTATTAGTATTCTACATACAATTAAAAAACATATGTATTCTTTTTGGTAAAATTTTCTAATTTTAACTTAAAATATAGTTAATTTTAAATATATATATATATATATATATATATATATATCCTTGCATACATTGATTATCAAAACTTCGATTAAATTATTCACAAGTTCTGAAATATTTGAACGTTAAGGAAAGTGATGTGACATGACTTTTATTCTTAAGATTTTTAAAACAATTATGTTACAGGTACATAATGGAGGAATAATACAGAAAAGAGTTTTTTCTTTGACAGAGAGAGAGAGTGTGTGAATTTCGATTTCCATACCAGATGAAGCATAAAAGCATTAACAATGCTGGTTAATGCTTTTGGGAAATGAAAAATCAGCCAAGGTGCGCATTATCTTTCGAGTGAAACTATATCTTTGGGGTTGTTAATCAATGTAGGAAAATTTTCTGCTTTGTTTTTGTTTCTAAATTTAGTAATAAATACTTGATAGTCATACAGGAAGAGCAAAATCTTTATCGACCAATTTTCGTTTTTCTCCGAAGATAATTATCTCTTTTACAAATGAGTTACTTCAGAATTTCATTGATATTTTCAAAAACACACAATTGTGAAACTTTCTTTATCATATAAACACTTGCCCTTAAAGTTATACAAAATTTATCAAATAATGACAACGTTTCTCAATCGTAAACATAATTCACCAAACATAATTCAAATTCTAATCTTAAAACACCAAAGTCCTTAAATGCTCATGTGCTTTTAGCAAATTTGAAATTTACAAATTGTGAAAAAAACTCAAATATACTCAATTCTGATGTAATAAAAGTTAACAAGTCCGTTCCTAAGAATCAATTAGCCCTAAAGTACAAAATAATCAACATCAGCAATTACGATAAGATCTTTGATCAGAACAAAGAACTTATTTTTGCATTAAAAATAAATAGAAACACAGTGTGGTAGTACATTTTCCCTAATCCACACTAGTATGAATGAGAAATATGAATTCAATATATATATATATATATATATATATATATATATGTATACATTGAATTATATATAGTGTAGAAGGAACTGATGACATGAACAAACAATTTATTTATGAATTAATAAATGAAGCTGAGAGAAAGAAGATTTAGATGAGAAAGAACTTGTAAAATTATCTGATACAAACATTAGAAATATTGCTGAGGAAAACTCAATGCAATTTATTGACGAAGTACAAAAATTTATGTATAGAAAATCTGAATGAAATAAAAACTGGGCAAACAATTGGAATTACTTATTACTAATTGTGATTCTTCAGTAGAACGAACAACTGAATTTAAACTAAATCTTCAATACTGTCTTGCACCATATGTAAAAATGTAGAAAGAACATGAATTATAAAACGAAGAATCATTATATAGCGAAATTTTAATTAATACAATATTTATAAATATATATATATAATTACATATATATATATATTTATAAATATATATATTTATATATATATATATAAATATATATATTTATGTATATAGATATATGTATATATATATATATATATATATATATATATATATATATATATATATATATATATATATATATATATATTTATATATACATATATTTATATATATATATATATATTTATATGCATATATATTTATATATACATATATTTATATATATATATTGAATTATATATATATAAGCCCATTTAATTCTCTAACTGTTCCCATGAAGTTTATAGGTTACGTATTTTGAATTTTCCTAAATTTATTTTTTTTACATTTTTATTTTTAATTTCTCCCATACAAAATAAGTATGTTTCAAAAAGTACCCTCTCAAAAAATTATATATAACATTAAAATATTAATTACAATTTAATGAAAAATATATTCCCACTTCTAAAAAATATATAATGAAAAATATAATCTCTATATACCATAAAAACAGGCAATAATTGAGTAATGATTCAAATTGGAAAGTATGAGTAGTTTACAAGAATTTGAAAATAACAGCAAAAAATGTCTAGCAAGTTTAAGTGGCACTTTCTCCATTCAGGGAACTCCACATGGATTACAGACGCGCACAATTCACTTCATATTACTTCAAGTATATACCACATATCTCAAACCATTCTAATTCGAAAAAGATAACTAACCATTCTTCACAGAAAAAATATCAAAATAATATAATCTACTTTATATCATACATCACGAGTTGTAACTACCAGTTTTAAATATTTTCGGTGATGATCATTATTTTATGCAAACGATCAGATTAATGAAAAACTAACAAAAAAGAAACGTTAAAAACTTTTTTTCTATAAATTGATTTCCAAACTGCGTTAATCGATGGATGTAAATGTTCCTTATGGGAAAAACAAAAATTTTGATTTTCAAACAACAAAGGCCTTGATCACATTAAAAATTATGAAACTTTGAAAATAAGTTGAGCATTTACCATGAGTGAAATGGTCTGGGGAAAACTTCTTTCTCTTTCAAATCAAAGTCAAAATTAAAAGTGTAGATCCTCTGGTGGTGCCATCTATCGGAGAAGACTTAGAGCAAAGCCGTACTTTAACCTTCGTGTTGCTCATATTAATCGAAAGACGAACCCTTCTTTACTTTATAAATATTCAAATTCGAAACCGTCTGATAATTCTTGGATTGACCAAGCGATCTACTCAGGAACACACACACACACACAGCGCACAATAAAAATACAGTAAAACATACATAATTCTTAAGTATGCATAGCTTACTAGCATATACTTTATTTATATTTAGCTGAAATTACCAAACAGGCAATATCAACCGTTAGAACAGTACGCCATGAATGACAATAAACATTTCCTGTAAGAAAAAAAAAATTGAAATTTATGCTAAAATTAACGTAAAATTAAGTGGTTGTCGTTTTTCAATACATTCCAGTACAATTAATTAAGAAATACAACAAAATCAATACTTAGTAATTACATGTCTGCATGACTCTTTATTTTATAAATTGTTCCTTTTGTTATAACCTGAATATATATATTTTTTAACTTTGGATTCTAAATTTACCATATATAAAAATATTTTTAAAAAATTGATATGCAACTAAAGTTACCTCCTCAAAAATGTAATAACATTGAAATATTAAGTTCAATTTAATATCAAAATTTGCATCATATTATGCATTAGTGTATATCATGGAATCAAAAAATTTAGTATTTTCTTATGAGGTAAAAATGTTTTAAATATATTTTAAATGCATAGTGCCGTTTAGCGCATCATGTAGTGAATTAAAATACAATTAATATTCAAACTTGGACTGAATAAATACATTTTATGAATTATGGGTGCATATTTATCATTTTTGTAAATTTATAAGTCATATGTAATGGAGGTATGATAGAGAAAGGTCTTTTTCTTTACATTAAATCTGGATTTCACTAACTGAAGAAGCAGAAGAGCAATAATTTTAATTAATTGTTCGTGGATTTATCACTAAATAAAATTCAAACTTTGTTAAAAAACTGTAAAATATACATTTATTCTTTAACAAAAATAAACGTAATTAATCTGTGTTTTTAACATCACTTACTGATTAACATAAAAATTGAATTACCAGCCTTTATAACAAATTCGTAAAAATGAACAACTGTACAGATGAGCTGAAATATTCATTTTAAATAAAAATGGAAGAAAAACATGTGAGAGAATGTTTAGATATTTTTTATTAATAAAAAGTTGAAAGACAAACGAAACTTATTCTAAATGTATATTTCAGTTGCATATTACTTTATACTTAAGCAATTTATTTATTGTTTTCATGATTTTCATTTATATACATTAATATTTTACGCATAATTATGCACATTTTTTTGATTTTTAATGTAATTTTGATTAATTTGAAATTGCTTACATACAATGATATTTTTAAAAACTACAATAATGAAAATTGTATCTGCTCAAAAAGAAATCAAAGCTATTAAGTTTTAAATAAAATTTCGTCTAAAAATCGTACACCTTTTATCTAGTAGTAATACCATTCAAAAATTATCTTTTTTAAAGCATTATATCAAAATCACCATTGATGTAAAATAACTAGTGTGGTAGATATGCGAAACGTTTCGGTTGAAAATACTAACTTTCAACGTGACAAATATTCAAAAAAATTCTTGTGATTATGTTTAGAAGTAAAAAAAAATATTCTTGAAAAGCCTTTCGTTTTCCCAATGTTATTTTAGATATGTTAAAGATTTCATTTTCTCATACCAGAATATGTATATTTAGATAAAAATTTTTTGAGGGGTGGGAGTTGGTAATAATTTTACAATTTTAAAATTATTTATACCCTCCTATTTGTATTTATCTTATCGGATTAATATATAATGTGTTAAAAATTTTTTGTAATCTATTTACGTTGTGTTTCAGAAGTATTATGCTTATGTAATATAATATTTACTTAAAATGTGATGCCTTTGTGATAAACACGTTTGTTTCAATTTGGGAGTTAATTTCATTGATTATTCTGGATAAAGAGGTTGCTAGAGTTTAATAATGCTGTAACATGAAGGAAGCAAAAAACGTTTATAGATATAAATGTAGATTAGTAGAAAGGCTTGAAAAACAAAATTACTGCATTGTTAAAAAAATTCAATAACTTAAAAGTCAGTAAAATATGTAACACTGTAATCTTTGTCAAACTGAAACGACGCTTAATGGATAAGGTAAGAAGTCAAACTCAACATACTTGACACTAACGAATAATACGAATAATCATCATCATTCTATACTATATATTTTTCAAGTCTACTCTCTTTACTTTATGTGATTCATAATAAACGTAGTAATATGGCCGACCTGTCTACTAAGTCCATAATATCTAGTCATATATCCAAAATCTACGAACAGACCTTATTAATGTGTGAGAGGTTTGAAAACCATTTAGGTTGGACATGTATATCGTTAGCGATGAAGATCAAATCTCGACGTATAACACGTATAACTTTGACGATAATAGGCGTTTCACGGACCTCAAAGCAAGAACAAAGAAAGATCGAAACACAAAAGGTGCAATATACATTTGTAAGTATTGAACCTTATCAGTAGATAAGATTTTTATTCAAAGCATACAGATACACACGCAAAAATCAGAAAGTGGCAATCTATACCGGGACTTATCTCATAATTGAATATTTAAAACCTCGAAATTTATCTTTATATATTGCGTTTATATTGTTGACATTTATTAAAATTAATTTCGAATAAGCAGTAATAAAACATTTGTATAAGACCCTAATTTATTTTTCATCAATTCACAGAATTTATTAATATCACTTTTTGTAGATAAAAATCAAATAAAACAGGATTGTAAGAGTGTAATCTATTAAGTTCCTCATTATTACTAAAACTCAAACTCTAAATGGTAACTAAAGCCAATAATTGTAACTAAAATTTAGGACACATTGTATTAAATAACGAAAAATCTAATTTTAAGCGAAACAGTAAATAGATGATTGTTTTATGTATATAAATTTTACCAAAAGTCATCATAAATAAAAGTTCAATCAACTTTTTACAACAATTGTTTGATATTTTCTTAAAGTCGAGACTAACATGAAACTTTTTAATATCAACATGCATGGCTTTAAGATTCATGAAGGTTCCTCAATATAATATTAAGTCCAATAATCTTCATGAATAAATTCATACTTATTATTTATGTAAATTTTTAAGACCTACGCAATGGTAGCATAACAGAGAAAGAAACATGCATTTCTGTCTGCAGTAAATTTTGGTTTTCACACTCGGAAGTACCAGAAGATTTAAAATGGTCATTTATATTTTTGTTGAACACTAAAAGTTAAAAATACAATGTAAATTACAGTACATTTCGGTTTTCATAGTCGAAAAGCCAGAAGTAATTATGGTCATTAATTTTTTTGCTGATATTAAAAGCATTGATTGTGCAATCCTTTCCAAATGAAATGTTACATTTAACAGTTATGTGCAGATAAATTTGTGAATATTTTGCTTCATATTTTTGCTGTTAAATTTCAAGGATCGCTTTTTCGGGGAGAAACATTTCGACCTTAAGGTTTTCCACAGTATACGTGAAAGGTAGAAGCCATATCTTTCTTTCATTTGTTCAATGAATATTACTTTTATGGAAGTGATCCAGTTCAGATTAATCTGTGAGATTAATGATATAAATTTCATTAAAGAAAATAAAATTTATAATATAAATTGTTTATAAATGCCTTAATATTCAAAAATAATCAAAACATGAATAATTATCTAATTGAAACATAAACCCCTATTTACAAAGAAGAGCTGTGAAACGATTGAATCGAAAATACAACTTTGTGTAATCGATTATAAAAACAGAATTGACACATGATGAAAAGTAATAAAAACGTCAATTATTATGCGGAAAGAAGCATAACTAAGCTGTTGCAATGACTAATTATAATTTAAGTGGAGTTTCAGCCTTTATCACTAGGATTTGTAAAGACGAGAAGTCTTACAAAAAACAGAAGAATTGTGCATTTGAAATTAAAAGTAAAAGGAAAGAAGCTAATGTGAAAGCGTTTCATTACTTTTAACTTATACGAATGAAAAGTAAAAAAAAATTAAAAGTAATTAAATGGACAAATAATTATTTTACTGTGTTTGCATAATTTTTATTCATACACATCGTTCATTTTACTGATTTTAAATTCATTTTCTTAAGCTTAAATTTTAAATTTTCCATATACAATAATTATATTAAAAACCACTATGCGGTAAAATGTGTGATCTAAAAATTAAATAAAATTATTCAAGATATGAGTGGAATTCAGTCTGAGAGATAATATCGATGCATTTTATTATCGTATAATATTGATTTCCACTAAAAATTATCTTTTTTTAAACTTTTTACCAAAATTAGCACACATTTAAAAATTAGTGCCGCTGATATATAAACATTTTAGGTTGAAGAATCAACCTTCATAAATTTGTGACAAAAATTCAAAATATATTTTGTGATTCCGTATACTATAAAAAAATAATTGCTTACTAGGCCTTTAATTTCTTCAACATTGCATAACATAAGCAAAATATAATACGCAAAATATATCAATTTCTTATACCAAAGACAAGAATACGCATTTTAAAATTATACATCGATTAATTATTACTGAAAATTCTCTAAATTTAAAAATTTTACTTCTCATTAGCAGTATTTATTATATAGGATTTATACAGAAAGAACTCACAAGATTATTCTAATATTCATTTATATTATGCTTAAAAATAGTACGTTTCTATATTTTAAAATTAACTTTCAACTTGGTTATTTCTTGAGAAACGCTTCTTCTTGAATTTAGTGGTATAAGGATACCATATGTTTTTCTAGAAAAAGAGGCTGCTGTTGTTTAACAGTGCAACAACGTGGAGGAAAGCCAAAAATAGTGTATAGATATTCATTGTACTGAAGGAGCAAGACATGAAAAACAAAAGTATCAAATTTACAAGCCATTTGGTACTTTACAAGTTTGCAAAATTAACGGCAATGTCTAAAACTACTGATAAACACTATAGAATCACATAAAACGTAGTCAATATTTGTCGGTATCGAATTCTATAAGTTTTCATTACGCTGCTCATCCATTGGAAGGAAATACGCAGTATCGGTAGTTGTCTGAAAATATGATAGCAATAAGAACACAAAGTTTATCTTATACAGTTAAGCTTATATGTTTTGATAAGCGTTTTCAAGATTCATTATAGATAAACAGCAACAAAAAACTTGGATGAGTTCTTATTTTATTTTTCATCAATTTCCAAAAGAATATTAGAGCCATTTTCGACAGAAAATCAAACCGGAACTTTATATAGTGAACTTTTATCTTGAACCATTACCAACATTTAAGCTCCGAATGGAAATCCAGACTAAGAATTATAATAATAAACACTAGGATGCTTATATGCAAAATTTTATTATTAGGTAAAACCTTTAAAAATTGTCTTAAAAACACAGTGCTTTTTAGCTCAAGATCTAAAATTATAAAATATTGAATACCAAAATTTAAATTAAATTACAATAATTTCTGGAGTATTTGAATATTAAGTAAATTTTCTTGGAGAAAAATACATTTATCCTTATATTTCAAAAAAATTATCAATTAGAGTTTATTCTAGGTTTATCTCAGTTAATCTACCAGATTTTATAGTTTACGAATAAATAAAATAGGAAATAATGTAAGAGTACCGATTTCTCTATTTGTCATAAAAATAAAATATGTCACGAAACAAATATTAATATCTCAAAACAAAATATCTTTGCTTTTTACTTCAGCTGAAATTTACATATTCTGTGATACAATTTTATGTAGGTATAAATTTTATGTTAATGTTATAATAATAAATTTAATAATTGAAAAATGTTTTAAAGAAATTATTTCATAATTTTACAAAAATAATTAATCAAATATCCCAAAATAGATCTTTTTCAAGAAAATTGTTTTCATGAATGTAATCCATCAGTGTTATGATTTTCTTTGATTGGATTTTCTATTCGTGCATATAAATATAAAGTGATATTAAGACTTTAACCACAAACTATTCCCTTAAATTAGCTCATTTCAGTAAAAAGTAACATTTTATCAAAAATTTCTGAAAGAATAAATTTTTATATTGATAATATGATAATAGGGTTATAATGATTATATGTTTCATAATTCCTATAGTTAAAAATCACAAAACGTCACTCTTACTTTTAATTTTTAAATAAGTAAAAATTTATATTTTCTGTGATATAATTTTATATGGGAATACATTTTCATATTAATGTTCTGATAACAAAGTTAAATAATTGTACATTTTAAAAAAAAAATTATTTTATAATGTTACAAAAATAATTAGTTAAAAATCAAAACAGATCTTTTTCGAGAAAATAGTTTTTATGATTGTAATATTCACCACTGTTATAATTTTCTTTGATTGGATTTAAAAATTTCTAATTATGCACATTTTTTTGTGTGCGAGTAAATATAAACTAATAATAAAACTTTAATCATAAAATATTCCCTTAAGTTAGTTCTTTTCAGTAACAAGTAACATTTTGTCTAAATTTGATAAAATAATAAACTTTTATATTGATGATATGATACACAATTATATTTATTATAACATAACTCCCTTAGATAAAATTCACAAAACAAAATTTCTTACTTTCCATAGGTTGACATATTCTGTGATGTAATTTCATAAATGGGAGTAAGTTTTTATATTAATGTTATGATGATAGGTTTAAATAATCGAAGTTATTATAAAAATATTTTATTAATTTAACAAAGCAAAAATATAATTACTAAAAAAACCAAAAACACAAATTTTTCGAGAAAAATAGTTTACATGAATCTTAAATGACACTAAAATCAAAAACAATTTCCCCATACCTTAAAATTTTTCAATGCCAATTTCCTCTCAAATTGATAATTTTGCTTTTGCCATATTTACCAGAAGAAGAAATATTTATGGCCTCACATTTTAGTCGAAAATTTGAAGACGAGACTATTTTAGGGGGTGAGGAAGCAACTTTAACGGAGCATAAATTAAACTTCTCCGAAAAAAGTACCTTGAAATCACTTTAAATTCAGCCTATCCATAAGTATATACTTATGGATACTCGAAGTATATACTTCGAATCGAATGAGTTGAACGTTTCTATGGAAACAAAGTTGATTTTCTATCTTTCAGAAAATTGTTTGGACTTATTATTGAATCTATATTATAGGAGATTCTTGTAGAGTTAAAGGAAATTAATCGCTCACTTTTCAGAAACTCGTTAAAGAATTTTCTGAAGTTGGGATATCTTTCGGAAATCGAACTAAGTTTATGTGGGTTTCTACTAATTATTAGCCTTAAATGAAAGAAAAATATAACAAGATTTCACTGCTTATGTGCATCAATTGCTGAGAAAAAGAAAATATAATACTCTACTCTAGTATTGCAACTGTTATGCACACATACACACACATCCCATAAAATTTACTGCACCGTCTTCGTAAATTACACTACTTTCAATTATTCGGTTTTAATTTTAGTAAAGAAAAATTTAATTTTCCCTTGAATACAGAAATTTCTAATGCTATGAAGAAATGCCAAAACTAATACAATTGGAGCTAACAAGATGATGCTGGTAAACCAACTTGACATCATGAATAAGAAATATAAATCAAATGCCAAACCGCAAACACTTTTGTTTAATCAAATGCCAAATCAAAAACACTTTTGTTTAAATTATTATATCAAAAATAAAATTATATTTTAAATAAATGGTGTTTTTTCCATGTCATCATCAGTTTTGTATAAGAATAAGTTTATTAGATTAATGTCACGTGTTGGGTAATAGTAAACTTTTCGTAATTTTGTCAGTAGTTAATAAACTTATTTGCTGGTACATAAGACACACTTTTTTTTAATACACATTTTCGAAGATAAAACTTTGTTACTTATCATTATAATTATATATATATATATATATATATATATATATATATATATATATATATATATATATAACAGTTGAGGGAAGGGGTTCCCAAAGTGCCTCTCTGTAACCTTGTTTCCATAATTTTAACTTATGAAATCACACGTAGCTTATATACTCTTTTACATGAATCTCGATGCTATTTTTGACACATAACTTGCCAAAATATTTTAAAGAAATGTACAGTAGAAATTTTACTCTCTCAAAAGTCTTTCGCAAAAATTTAAATATTTAACGTATCCAACTGTGACCATCATTGACAGAGCAGGAATATTCTCACCAAACTCTACATCTCTTAACCACATTAAGCAAGTAAACAAGTAAAATATCGCATAATTCGGAATACAAGAAATTTTCAGAAATGAATGCCAGAGCAATCTGATTTGACTATAAGACTCACCACTTTTTAATAACCTCTTTTCAAAGAAAAAAAGGATGTTATATAGCCTGTTAATATGGTACATAGTACTTTTAAAAATATTTACCATTTCATTTTGCATAGTAATATAAGTCTCACATTATTTCATGTACATATTTAATTTTTATGTACATGTCACGTGTTACACTTTGTTTTTATCTCTTGCACTACTTATAATCCGTAGATCACTGTGGCCTGGTTGGTTACAGTATTTTCTTATGATCGGAATGTTGTGAGTTCGAATCCCGGTCAACCGAAGATACTTCGTGTTCTCTAAAGGCATCAGGACACATTAAAACTAGTCATGGTCGCGATATCCTACAAGAGATGTGATACTTCTGGGGATGGTAGGCCACGTATCGGGGATACTTCTGTTTGTTCTCTGTTTCAAAATCTAGAAAACCCCACCCGGTTGCATCTAACTGTTAGAGCCCAACTCAGGACTAAGTACAGGGAAGCATGTGGATGCAACAACTACTTATGTACCACAAAAATCTTCAGAGTTCTTTATACATACATGTACACATAAATTTAAACTAATATAAATAAAATTTAATAATTAACAATGCAATTTTTTAAGTAATTTTGTAAAATTAAATGACAAAACACTTAAAAAATGTCATTTTAATATTAGAAAAAATTTAATAAAAAAAATTGTGAGTTATGCTTTCAAAAATATAAACTGTTGTTTATAAGAAATAATAACATAATGTGACAGATAAGAATAATTTATAACTTTTATTTTGTATTTAATATAAGAATTTTAACAACAATGAAATCATAAATATAATTGTTTATATTGTTATTAATACATGTAAATATGTGTAATTTTTATTTATTTTTAGATTCATTTTTATAAAAGTATTTCGTTATTTATCTTTTTTCTTTCATTACAAAAAGATTTTATGGATGCAAGTACATCAAAATTGAATAATAAAAATATTTATAAATAAAATTCCAAAAAAAAATTTTTTTTAAAATTAATTTTAATTCAACATTTTATAAAAAAGTAAATAATATTCTTTTAAATTTGATATTTTCCTAAATACGAAAACATTTGTGTTCTGTTACAACTAATCATAATTGGCAGTTATGTTTTGTTTACTACTAGCGTTAAATAATAATAACATAAATACAATTGGTTATATTTTTATTAATGTGTGTGCATTGGTGAACATTATTACTAACAACACATTATTCTTTCAATAGACACAAGCCAGTATTTACGTTTACAAATCGGTGAAATCGTTTGAAAATACTTGTAAAGAAACAAGTTTCCTAAAGCAATAAGACAACTGCGATGTTAAAATATATTCAGTTGCCTTAGGCTTGACATCTTAAACATTAGCTTCTGTCAACCCCTAGTACTAGTTTCATCACTTTCCTGATTGATTCCCCCACCAGGGCAGTTAAAGCGAAGGATCGACTCATCGAAATTCGATATCCTGATTGGCTGGAGGAAGTAGTGGCTTCTTCATAATTTGGCAAAAGCTAGACGTCTATTGGGCTATCTGTGAAAGCTGTCGACAATGTCGCACTGAAACATCCTTTCATCTACAGTATTTCGCACTTCCGCATTATATTTGACACGTTCCGAACTTCCGGAAAAATCACGGAACCATCGCGCTGTTTAGTAGAGTGAATCACTTAATAAGTTTATAAAAAGAATTTGTTCTCAGAAAAATATTAAATCATATGATTTTCATATCCTTAAAAGCTTG
The DNA here is from genome assembly GCA_030067965.1 of Latrodectus elegans. Lineage (NCBI taxonomy): Eukaryota > Metazoa > Arthropoda > Arachnida > Araneae > Theridiidae > Latrodectus > Latrodectus elegans. The sequence goes on along the minus strand of CM057814.1, from coordinate 92,778,284 downwards.
GTGTATTTCTTGTATCGATTTTTCTTTAATTCGCTTGCAGGGTTTTTCTTCTCTTACAAATGAAATTATTAATAACATTTGAAATAATTCCAAATATAAAACGTAATAATTTAAACTTTTGCATTCCTAATTAGGATAGAAAGTGAATCATATTTCGAGAAAGTAAAATGCAATAAGCATGCAAATAAGCATAATTGCCATATGTACATAAATGGTCCATTGTAAAATAAATGGAAATATTGTAATTTTTTGTTATTGTTGCAAATTTTCATAACTTTATTCACAGTAGTAGCAGCATAATTGCTATCTAAACACTGTAAAAATAGTAGTGAAATTCGTTTAGTTAAATGTAATTCTTTCATGTAACATTGCAATGTTACTTAAAAAGATGATTACAAATGTATGGTAAAAAAAAAATCACAATTTTATTAATTTAAAAAGTTCATAAATATAATCGTATTTCATTTCATTTTAAAAAAAAGTAATTTTATGTCATTTATTCAAAGTTTTTATATAAAATGAAGTATGTAAAGTTATTAGAATTTAGAATCATCAAGTCTCATTTCTGTATGAATTTCATTAAAAAGTGATGCAAAAATTTTAAATTAAGAAATGGATATGAAATTAACATTTTAATCCCATTTAATAAATAATTAACTAAAAATATTCTGCACAATAATCCAGTATTATTTAACATAATAAAATAAATGATAAAACAGTGCGTGTTCCATAATACTTTAAGAGAAACTTGATTATTTTGTAATTATAAACTTTAATTAAACAACAATATCATTTATTTCTCAATGATTTATTTTCATACCAGATATTCAAATTTTGAAATAAAATATATATTGTGAGTTATTTTATTAGCGGTAATACTCTTATTAATATTGTCGATAATTATGATATAATGAAAAGTATAAATACTTACGCATAGTACATAAGCTGATTATTTTCTTGTGTACTAATAGTAATTAAACACAGATGCTTTATATTCCTTAACTAATTTGAGTATACTCGTTAAACAAATTTAATATATGTATGTATCTCTTCTCATTCAGAAACTTTTCAGTAGAAAAAAAAAACATATTTTTTATTTATAACGTAAAAGTTAGTATTTAATAATTATTAATGCATTTTTTTTCTTTCTTATTGAAATAACTTATAATTGCCCCCTTCTCTGATGTATGTGTGACGTTATTTGGTACAAAATATTACATTCAGAATAAAATATTATTTTGATTCGGAGTTGAACTGGAAATGTTTGAAAGGAACGAGTAATCAGGCACTTAAATAAGTACTTAACTTTAGGAATAGTAGTAGGAACTTAACTTTTAAATAGATAAATATCACCTGAAAACATCAAAATTACATTTTTCTTTTATTCCACATTGTTTTCTTCATAACATCTTTTTATTCATAATCAATTCCTACTTCAAAGAACTTATATGCATGCATTTTAGTACTGTGTTTGCATATTTAATTTTACATGTTTTTTTTCTTAGAAAATTACTGTGTGAGAGCTCTCGTCATTTCATAGTTGCAAAACACTCTAAATTTTAAGTATTTAAGTTTTATCTTACTCATTATAACAATTTTCAATATAATTCTCCGCTTTATTGCTATTTCGTGCAACAAATTGCTTATTTTTGGGTAATCAATTTTGTTTTTTAATTTTTTGCTGAAAATACTTACATGCTTGCGGCTACAAAGTTACAAATCATTATTGACTAAAAGTTAAATACGCATTATTCTTTCTTTCGTTAATTTCGTTTTCAATATAGTTCAGATTCCATGCCAATCGTAGCAACAAAACATTTATTTTCAAAAATTACCTCGCTATTTTCCATGCTTTTCTACAAGAAATTAGTGATCCATGCTGTTTTTTTGTGATTACAAAATTATACTTAAAATTTTAAACATCATTTTTATTTGTTTATCTCATCCTTAAATTTTCATCATAATACCTTTATCACTATCACTTTCTATAATATACAGTTCATTTCTATAACTTTTAGTAGACTTCACAAATTTTATAAGAAAAATTCCTGTAAGTTTACTTACCATTTTCAGCATTGCAAAATTATGCTTACTAACAATTAATTTTGCGTGATTTTCTTATTTATCATAGAATTTTTCACGATAATTATCTTATCCATTGTAAGTTCCTGAAACATATCTTTTACTTTTATTAATTTCCTTTTTACTAGAATAAATTATTGCATGCTTATCACTACACACAAAATATCTAAATGAATACAATTTAATATTTAAATTAATATGACATCTTAAATGGATAGACAATACTATAAAAATGGTACTAATATAAGGCTTGCTATTCGAAGACGTGAAAACCTAATGCAGTTCATGAAAAAAAGTAACTTATCAGTGTGACCTTTTTTCGGAATTCAGAGTAGAAAAGCATAAGTTTACATAATTTACCAGTTCTAAGAGGCTCTAATGCAAAGAACAAAACAAATTATTACTGTTACGTCACGAATTCAATTTCAATTTAATATTTTAAATATGTATAACAAATCCATGCTCCCCAAAATAAAATATAGAAAATCATACTTAAAATGAATGAAGTAGCTTAAAATTCTGTTGTGTTTCACAAACACTTATATTCAATTTCCTAAATATATATATATAAATCAGAATTTTTTTTCAAACAGAAGAATATATTTCACGAACAAGAGACTCTTTGGTATTGAAATTCAATGCAATTCGATTCTGTAAACACATTAATAAATAGTGAGGTGATACTAAGACAACGAAAATCAGAAACAGAAAACTAAATCTTCAAGTTTTTCAAACGCTAAGAAAAGTGGAAAAAGGATATAGGTTCGCGTTAAATTCGATTTGGTTTTTGTTACAACAGAATAACGCTCTTTATCTGGGAAAAGTAACGATTCTATTATTTTCCGATACCAAGAAAGCTAGTTTCATCCCTTTTGTTGTTTAAAAAAGGATTTATTTCCCAGGATAAAACTTTTGTCGAATGCTGATGTTGCGGAGAAAATATGTTTAAAAACGCCTTTGTAAATGTGATACCAGAAAAACGTTCCCACAAGATAAAAGGATTATAAATTCAAAACAATGAAATATTCGATAAATTTAACAAGTTAAATGCTCTAAAAGTCCATAAAATATGAAAAATATTAGTTTTTTTTTAACTTTTGGTTTATGATCAATTGGCAAAAATGTCGAAAGTAACGAATTTAATCTTAAATGTATTTACAAACATTTTAAACTAAATATTTGAGATTCATCTTCAATTTAAAAAATACATTTTCATAGAAAACAAATGTAGCTGGTAACTTTATTTTATATATATATATACATACATACATATATATATATATATATATTTGTAATATTCTTTTCTTATAACATGTCAGTATCTTCTTGGTTGACATAATTTTTTGTTAAGTTATATATACATCATTAGAAGAGTTCTTTTGATGCATATTAAACAAGAAAGTGCCACCGAAAGTATTAAGGAATCGGCCTATGTTCCAGCCAACTTTTTCTTAAAAATTATTTTAATTTTCTTTAATCTTGTTTTAGGTAAATTATTATGTAACATTAATCAACATTTTTAATTACATATAGTATATTTTTGCGAGAATGATAATTTTTTGGCAAATATTTAAAAAAAAGCTCAATAAAGCGGATAACTGTTTACAGAAAATTGTAATGCATTGATCTTAATTTAATTGTACATCCGATTAATATGATAGTGTTCTTTGAAATAAAGCAAAATCTAAGAAAGATATTTAATATTAAAGAAAATATGGCTAAAAATGTACAGTAATATGGATAATGTATGAAATTATACTGATTATTCTATTTAAAAAAAGCTTTAAATAATTTTTTTTCATTCTTATATATTCATACTTTAGCACTATGAATGATTAATAAAATAATTTGTGCGATTTACAAGACAAAAATGATGAAAAAATGTAGAAAAAAAATTCGTAAAACGATATGACTTTAATTTCGAATTTCAAGAACACATTTTGACACGACTTTCAATTAAAAAATTTTACCAAGCTCTCAACATGAAGGGTATTTCTTATTTTAATTTATATTGTGAATTTGTGTGAATTTTCATTTTTGTCAGAAATTTAACCCAAAATTTTGACATTATATTTAAAAATTGGCGATAAAATCTGAACTCATCTATCTCCCTTAGTAATGGATTTTTTGATAATTTATTCAAGAAAGTAAACTCACCCCTTTTAGAATAAACTTTTTCCGCAAATTATTTCTTTTTCCATTGCTTAAATTTCATTATATATCTTGCATAAGTAGGATGTGAATAATTTTAGATCCTAGTTTGCTATCAATCAACTATTTGCTAAGAAACAATTACCTATAGTCCTAGAATATCTGTATAAGAACATTGAAAAATCCAGATACTTAAAATAATTTGATGATGGCATAAATATAATAGATCTGTAATTATTCCATAAGTATATTATTTTTAATAAAAATAAATAACGTTTTTTGCGACTAATTCAGCTACTAAAACAAGTTAAAATTATTAATATAGCAAAAGAATTGGGATATGAATATTCCCTGTGCATATATACTGTAGTGTTCATAAATAACTAATGCTATTTATAAACAATAATGTTTCCTTATATCTTATAAAAATACTCGTTATACTATGTTAATAATACTCTTAAATTAGTTTTTTTTAACTGTTTATTGAAACGGGTAAAGATACCAGTTACAAATCTGTGCTTATTGATTTTAGTGGTATTTTGTTGCAAGCAAATAGGCACAATAAAATAATTTCAGTGGTATCATCTGCATGAAATAATTTCGTAAATGTGATTTCATAACTCTGTAAATATTGATCTATCTTTTTCGTGTTACATTGTCTGAAATCTTTACTAAATTATGAACAGAGGATATGTTATAATTGAATAATAAATCTTTATGAATTACAGTTAATTAGCATTTTTACCTAATAATTTTGGAAATACCCTCAATTTGAGCATTAAAATTTATAATTGGTAGTCATAATAATTCAAATCTTAAATTTGCATTTAATATATTAATGATTGTTTAGTATTATCAATAATTATTTTTAATAATTAATACCTGCTCTAAATTATTATGAATTAATAGTAATTCCTTGTTTCAAATAATACTAACTGTTATTTGATATGTTCGCACACGAGAAATATTCAGTTATGAGGCCTCTAAAGAAAGCCTTGCCTCATTTGTCCAATTTGTATGCAAATTCTGATTCATTAGGGCTTTCCTTTAAACTAACCGAAAAGGCAAATACATACCCTTCTAAACAAAACTTTAAAACATAGACAAAAGGAAACTTATTTGTCACATTGAACCTGAATTTGTAAAACTTATTTGTCAAAGTATATCGGAATTTCACGCAAAAAGATGTTCTATCTAAATGTTTATAAGTTTAAAAAATAATTTAAACATTATCTTATTTCAATGTGAGTGACGTATGGTATGTTTCCATTAAAAGAGCCTATACTTACTGATATTTTTATTCAAATTAAAAAAAGAAGTTATAATATCATTGGCTTGATTCTCAGGAAATCACGGAGCTTGGTTGAACAAATAAGTCAAAAAGAGATTTTGAATATGCAAATTATAGTTTTCAAAAGCTTATATTTTGTTTCGAATAAAATTCTTACAGTAATGTAAAATTATAATAAACAAAAAATGCTCCCTTTTTCTAAAAATAATAAGTTGTTATTTTTTGTGAACAGTTGAAAGACGTGCTTTCATTTTCAATTCTTTAGAATTGTTTCATATTGGTATTGAAACAAAATATTTAATTTTATAAATGAAATAATGTTTTCCATAATTTTATTTTATCCCCATCTGTTTTTCTTCCCGAGAAAAGTTCGAAACTTTTTAACATTTGAAATAAATGAAGCTATATAAAATAGTCATTACTAAAAGATAATAAATTATAAATTCTTAGTAACAGTAAATTTCTTGAACAAACTTAATTGATTATTGGATGTATCAAATAATACAATTATATTAATTGATATTATTTTGAAACAATGTATAATTCATTACATATGGTTTTAAAATAGTAGTATCAATAGCAGTTTATTAGCAGCAGTTAACAGCAGTATCAATACTACTGTTACTTCCCACAGCCAAAGAAATGTTTAAAAGATTTAGGTAAGCTAAATAATTCTTGCTTGTTTTTTTTTATAAATAGTATTTAAGTTTTGAATTTTAAATGAATAAAATTAAAATTTTATTCACTGAATAGTATTCACTAAGTAGTATTTTCTTTTCTGTATTTATAGTACTTTTTACCATTGTTTCGATGTCTAGACATGATGAAGACAACAGGACTAATCGGGCCAATAAACGCTATTGTTTACTGTTTCTCTCTATGATAGTATTGCGTTGTCTGTATAATAATTATACATATGTAGCAGTGCAGGCGAGACCCGAAATATACCTAAAGAATAACGGGTTTGGAAAACTCACCCAACAAGAAGCACTTCGTAATTTTGAGCTACATATAGGAGAGGAGGTCACACCTGACACTATCCACTTTGATTTCCACTTTTGGGAGGGATAATGTGGACACCCTCCCAGTCACTGCACGCGACAAATAAAGCTTCCCTTTGCTGATCTTAACTGGAAGTGGCGTAAAGCTACTCGAGTCACTGAAACTCAGTAATGGGTTGATATAAATTTCCCAACTCAGGTTCTTCTGTATCAAATAAATATCTTTTCCATTAATAAGGTATGATAGCTTGAATGATACGACTACATTAGAATGGTCAGAATAGTAGGAGTAAAGGACGAGAATACGATTGTTTTTTGCTGAGGAACTGTCGTCATCAAGTACAATCAAATTATAAAAAATTGAACCATACTTAAAATAAGATATCAATACTTGAACTTATTCCCTAATTTCAGGCCTCCATCATAATGTTAAAACATTATACACAGAAATTAATTAACATTCAAATTTACAATTCCATGAATTTCATAATTACAATGGCTTTTTGTTTATCAAATATTATTTTTAACTATGTGCTGCTTTTAACCCATTAAAGAAAATATGCTTAAAGTTTTCAAAATTTTTCATATTTTATGTATACATCCAGCCTTTCATCCCTACAGGAGTCAATAAACTGAGTAAATTATATGGTCAATCGATATATATATATATATATATATATTGTAGGTAAATTATATATAATTTTAAATGTGCTTGCAAAACAAAAATTTTTTTTGAAAGACAGAGTGTGAAAAGAATTTAATAGTTGTTAAAAATAAACTTGCTTAAAATGTAGACGAAGCATAAAAGTTTCTCTATTTATTGAAAATCTAAAAATATTGACATTCAATTTTAAAAATTTTACTGACTTTTATAATTATTATTATTATATAATTATTATATTTTTATCCTATGTCTGCAATCACAAATTTAATGGAATTGGCTGATAATTTAATTAGGAAACAGACATTAAGTATCAAAAAGGAAGTCATACAATTATAATAATTAAATTTTACGAGAATGGATAACTTATTAGATTATACAAAAATAATGGTAATCAGACTGCTTACTGAGCATTATATTAACTCAAGATTTGATAGATGAGCCAATATTTGGAATCAATAAGTATCATGTTGAAATACGACGTAATTTGCTAAAGAATACATTTGCTTATGTAAGAGAACAATATTTACTAACAGTTTCTTTCTTAGACAGCAGTTAAAACGACTACATAATGAGGACGAGAACTATAACACTGTCAATTCTTTGACTCTTTCCATGTGTAAAATTAGAAAAATAGTAAGAAAACATTTATGTGTAAGCAAACAATTGACAATTTATTTAATGAAGAAAGGCTCTTATTTAAAGATTAATTTAATGAAACGCTTTGTTTATATTATTTTGGTCGTATATAGAATAAAATAAGAAGACTCATTGGAAATATTTCCACACCATACTATCATGGAATAAAAGTTTAATTAGTTAGTATATAAAATTAGTTTGAAACGTAATACATTTCCGTTTCCTTTGTTGCTTCCAAAAAACCGATTTTAATAAATGGAAATCAAATATAAGTTAATAGAATTATATCTTTTTTGCTATATAGAATAAATTAGATTGCGCAAAAGATAGTTGTTTATGAAATTGGGCTATTTTGTGTTTAATTATGGTCATTTATCATAAATGGAATAATTAAGTATTTATAAAGAAATTTCTTCCTATAATTGATTCACTTCATTATCAAATTTATAGATTTACGTTTACTTGTAAATTGATTTTATATAACCATACAAAGTTTTCTTTACTTAAAGATGATTGAAATAGCATGTTTCCCATGAAGCAAAATATTATCATCCATAAAAATAATTCTTGAATAATTATTTTCCATCTTGAAAAATAAGCAATATGAATAAAACTGATTTATTTTTCCACCTAAAATTTAGTTAATAAATCACTATATTAAATTTATAAAAAAATTGTAACACAGACAAAATAAAAAAAATATTGCTGCATTATATGCTTGATGAAATAAAGAAATATATATTTTAGCCTCTTACAAAAGTGTCAGATCATAATTACGCATAAATATTTGAATTGTCAATTATGAAATTATAGCTATCGACTTAACTGAAAAAATTGAATTGCATGGTTTTTACATTTGCCTTTTCAAAGTTATTCTCCATTAAAAAATTAATAAACATTCTGGCATCGAACAAGCATTCGATACCTGAAGGGTTAATAATTTTTTTTTCTTCTGTAGTCGTCAGTGCTGCAGTTCATGGGTCTGGAACCAACTTTAAACTGTTAACCTTTTCAAGCAGTTTAAAATTTTTGTTTCATAGCAATTAAAGCAGTTGGTAAACAGGTTTTAAAGTAACGAATTTGTCTCTTAGAGGCACACAAACGATACTTCTAACAGTATTTCTATATTCAAAATTATTGAAAACATGAAATTTTATAATTTTTTTTGTAATAACTATATAGCCTATATTCCACTTCCAATGAGTTTAGTTTCATGAAAGCCCATTACACTTTAGTATAAATTTTAAGTTTACAATTTTAACAATAACTTTAGTATATAATAAAATTTTGTAACCATTTATAATATGGTCCAACTTAAAAGATAGAATAGTTTTTATTTTAATTATTGATCTTAATATTTATTACTGCAAATTAAATGTTTTTATACGACATTAGTGTTTATTTAACGGTTAGTTCTCTAAATTCCTAATTGAATGGTTCAGCATCTAAGTTGCACAGGTATCCAGCAGATGGCGTCGTGTTTATATTTTTAGATTTTACAATCTTTGAAAATGAACGTGCTCGCGGAAGCGCGTGGTTGAATATAGAATTTACATACATTTTTGTGATCTATTTGACCAATCATATCACGAACAGTTCGGGTTCACATATTTTTCATATGAGTTACACTATCTGTGGGATTCCAGGTTATTTTCGTTTATGTTCTCAACATATAATCGTACTATAACAATTCTTCGTGAATCATTTTCATAATTATCCTTGTATTGTGTTATTATTGTGCAGTGTTCACTTTGAATATATTTAATATTATAAATAATAAAATAAAATTTTATTTATTACTGTTTCTCTACTAATTTTCATATCACCTCGAAAACATGAATTATTTATAGAAAACTTTTATTTTTTGTATTTTTATTTTATAATTTTGATAATTATTAATTTTTTTTATAATTTGATTATTATTTTTTATAATTTGATAATTATTAATTTATTCAGTCGTACATTTTGATATATATTTTTTTATTCAAATGATACGTGTACAATGACGTTGACTTAGTTACAATTATTGCGAATAATGAGCCATTACTGACAGCCGAACAAAAAATATTTATAATCGGATAATGCTCACCAAGGTGGTTTTTTTCCTTAGACGCACCAGGTGGAACCGGTAAGACATTCTTAATATCATGAATTCTTGCAAAGATACGATCCCAACAGAAAAGTACTTTGGCAATTGCATCGTCAAGCTTTGCCGTAACTATGTTATATAGTAGACAAACAGCACGTACAGCATTGAAGTTGCCATTAGACATTCATAATAAACCAAATGCAATGTGTAACATAAAAAAGCGAAATGGCTACAGTGTTGCAAAAGAGTGCAATTATAATTTGGGATGAGTGTACAATGACTTACAAACATTCACTTGAATCATTTCATAGAACTATTCAAGATTTAAAAGGCAACAATAAACTTTTCGGTGGTACTGTTTTACTACTGTCTGGTGATTTCCGGCAGACTTTAACAGTAATTCCTCACTCTACTTTTGCCGATGAGATTAACGCATTCTTATAACAATCGTTTTTATGGAAAAGTGTTGAGACACTTCGATTGACTATGAATATGCGAGTACAGTTGCAAAATGATCCATCGGCGCTAGTATTTTCTAACCAATTGCTGGATATTGGAAATGGTGAGATTGTGAGATGCATCAAAATACACAATACATAAAATTACCAGATAATTTCTGCACTGTTGTTGAATCGAGAAATGAACTAATTGAGAGTGTCTTTCCGGATATATTGAATAGTTATTTAGATCATAATTGGCTCTGTAATCGTGCTATTTTGCAGCAAGAAACGTTGATGTCAACGAAATTAACTTCCATTTACAACAGATGTTTCCCGGTGATTTGATGTCTTTTAAATCAATCGACACAGTTATTGATGAAAACGAAGCCGTAAACTTTCCAACTGAATTTTTGAATTCTCTGGATTTGCCAGGAATACCACCACACAATCTTCAATTGAAAACTGATTCACCAATTATTTTTCTACGTAATATAAATCCACCTCAATTATATAACGGTACTCGTTTGATCACAAAAGAAATGACCGAAAATATTCTCGAAGCAACAATTTTTACGGAAAAATTTAAAGGAGATATCGTCCTGTTGCCACGTATTCCATTGATAGCGTCAGAATAACCAATACCGTTTTAAAGGCTCTAATTTCCGATTTGTTTAGTTTTTGAGATGATGATAAATAAATTTCAAGGTCAAACAATGAATATTTGTGGTTTGGATTTGGAAATCACACGTTTCTCACAAGGACAGCTATATGTTATATGCTCACGTGTAGGAAAACCATCAAATCTATTCGTGTTAGCAAAGACAGGTTAACCAGGAATGTTATACACAAAGTAGTACTTAAGTAATTTTTAGCTTTAATAATTTATAAAACTGAAAAAATAATAGTTTGATGTCAATGTTGTCTATCTCATTTACAACAATTTATTTTATGATTTTAATTTATATAATATATTTTGTAAGTAATTCACTAATTACAAACTATATTTTAATATCAGATGAATATAATTTAAATTCAGAAAGTATAGGTTGTTTTGTGCTTAATTTCAAAATTTCGATGCACTTTACCTATTACTTTTAAATTTTTGCTTAATTTCAAAATTTCGATGCACTTTACCTATTACTTTTAAATTTTTTCGTTTTATTAAAACGTTTTATTTTTAATCTCATATGAATGAATCTATTTTAAAATTTTTGGGAAATATTAATTTGATTGTAAAAAAAGATTATTAAAAAATTGATTCAGTTTATTGCAATTATTGAACTATATATATATATATATATATATATATATATATATATATATATATATATATATATATATATATATATATATATATATATATATATATATATATATATATATATATATATATATATATATATATATATATATATATATATATATATATATATATATATATAATATATATATATATATATATATATTATATAAATATTATATATATATATATATATATATATATATATATATATATAATATATATATATATTATATAAATATTATATATATATATATATATATATATATATAAGTTTCTTTAATGTGGGAAACAGAATGATAGCTCAAGTTCAAATTCCTGAGGTGGTTGGCTGTATTAAGAGACTTAACTAGGCTGAAATAATCACCTAGAATTGTATCGATATAACTTATATTACAATAATAAAGAGTCTAAGCATGTAGTATGTTCGTAGAGTAGTTAAGTTTTGTTAATGTGGGGAATAGGTTCCTATATTAAAAATGTGTCAACTTGCTTTGTGATTAAGGATTAACATGACAAAATGGCTGACATAAGAAAGTGTATTCTTATAGAAATAATACCCTCAAGAGTTCTTTTACATTTTAGATGGAAGCATGGCTTACTACCACAGAGAATTAGAGCCCGAGCTACTCAAAAGCCTTTCTCTCCGCTTACCATACGATCAGCAAATTGAAGTGTCACTTGCCGTGGACTAGTGATCGCAATTTTCATTAATAAATTGCTGAAATTCTCTGGTTTGAATATAACTTGCAACTTAGAAAGTTATTAAGCAGCTGTGTCGTCTATGTGGGGAGGAGGGTGCTAGCTCAGGTATGACCTTCACCTGAATATGGTTCAAAATGATGAGGCACTTAGATAATTTTTTCCAAACCCATTAACCTCAAGTTTCAGTCTGAAGCTGAGTTGCATAACTGCGTATGTATCATTGAAAAGACACGTTGGAAAACAAATATATGAGCCCATTAAATAAGATTTAAACAATCATTCTAAGCTAATTAGCATAAAAGATCACAATAGAATGTTGTGCAGGGAATGGATTAGACTACCTGTGAAAAAGTGAACAAAGTAATTTTTTCTGTAATTTCCTTAAAAATGTTGCTATATTGAACATCACCCAATTTTTATTTAGATTTCATTAATAAATTGTATATAGACATAATAAATAGACATAAATAGACATATATAGACATAATAAATAGACATAATATATAGACATAATAAATAATTATCAAAATGCAAACAATAAACTATTTTGTTTAAAAAGTTATCAAATACATTCAAACATTTTAGGAAATAAATTCTCTGTTGCCACCTTAAAAAATAATTTAGAAGAAAATTACTTGGCATTTTTTTCTAAATAAAAATAATGTCTTTGATAATTTAAACCAATTTCCATAAATTAATGATAATTCAGAATCACACAGAAATTGAACTCTAAAATAAAATTTCACATGCAGAATTATTACACACATCTTGAAGAATAAAATTAAAAGTACAAGAAACTACCAGATGGCGTCGATTGTGCATTACAATGACAAGAGTGTAAGAGAGGCGTATATGAGGAACGGTTGCAAAGAAGTAAAATTGTTCACAAGCACTTTAAAAGCCTTTCAGTGCAATAATCCCATAGTTATGGTATAAATGAAGCATTTGGATGATGTTTTACTTGGTAGAATTATTGTCCGTCTGAAATGAGGACGTACTCAGCTGGAAGTATCCGAGAACTTGAAATCACCTAGAGTGTCATGTTCAAGCTTTTGCAACGATTCGAAAATGATGGTAATGTGAGTGAGTAGACGTTATAATACAGGTCGCCTTTAAGGTACAACTCCGATTGAGAGCCGCAGTGGCCTGGTTGGATATAACGTCTCATTCTCTTTTACGGTAGATTGTGAATTCAATTCTCCCGACTAACCGAAGATCCGTCGTGTTCACTGAAGGCAACAGGGGCACCTTATATAGGTTGTGGTCGCACTGCATTCGAAGCGAAATGATGTCTCTCTTAGGGTGGCAAATCAAGTACTTTTGGTAATATTTTGCTTCTTTTCTGCTTCTAAATTAAGAAAGTTCATGGCCACTTGCTTCCACTTAACTGATAAAAACCAAGGCTGGACTTAGTAAAGGGTAGAACGATGGGGCAACAACATAAGAGCTTATAAAGTTGAAATGTTTTGGAGAAAATATGATGCTTTAATGTTTTGACAAAAGCAATTCCAAAGTATGACAATTTTATAGAAAAATTATTATATTATGTATGCAAATTGATTCATATGGTGATATTGGAGCCATTATGGAAATGGATGACATCTGAATCAATAAGTCTGAACTGTTTCAAATTTATATTTGCATTCTGATGGCTGAGTGGTTATTGCTCCTAATTTTACCGATTTCTAATGATTTGGCATCGGGTTTGAAATCCAGTTTGGACATGGCTGATTCTTTCTCTCTATGTTTAGATGCTTTTCTGCTGTGTTGGTGAACTAAAATGGCCCTCCTTATAAACTGGTTTGTGGTGGAGTGAAGTAGATTTTGCTACTCGCCTCCGAGACTTTTTTCTTATGTAAACTATTATTTTTTTCTAACACTGCTCGCTGTGAGAAAAAAATTAAATTCATGTTTATTTTAATAGCTGTATAAACTTTGTAGCTTCTATTTACATACTAATCTGCAATTTTAACTCATCTAAAAATGATGATGAATGAAACAATTTTTAATTTACAAATTAAAGGCACATTTTTTATTTATATGTTTTAAAAATGTGTTATGTTTTACTCTCATCAAACACTTTTAAACTTCTAAAAATAGATTAATAGACAAAATACATGCATCAGTTCAAATATAAGTAAAGAAAATAAAAATGGAACGAAAAAGAAGAACAAAATTTCGATATCTTGATCTTTATTTTTAAAATAACATTTTTTAAAGTTAAAACTAAAATTTAAATGATAAAAAAATAGAAAAAAAACGCCTTCACTTTCATTGGAAATAAATTTTGTTTTCTTTATATGAAAAATTGTTTACTAAATACGGAAATACTGTGAAAAATAATTTCTACCAGATAATCAATTAAAATTTTTAGACAATGTGGAAGAAAAAATAGGAAAATAATAGTGTCATCACTTGGCTTAAACCACAAGAAACACGATCTATTTTGATGAATGGTGATTCTCTTTTTACCAAATTCATTGGAGTCAAAGATACTCACTCTCACTCACTTTGAAGAAGCTTTTGTTTTAGAAAGCCATTTCTGTTTTCAGCAGGAAAATGCAAATTTAATGTTCCAGAAAATTTCTGCAAATGATTCAGTCGGGACCTTTACGAATTCCTTCCTCAATCTCCGTATATTTTTCGAATAGAATAGGCTGCTTGTTTTATGAAAACTTCATGAATCTTTTTCTCAAATTGCGAAAAGCCGAAACTGCCTATTTTGAGAACATTTTCTTATAAATCTTAACAGAAACATATTATACTGTGGTTGACATCTTCATCTCTTAAGTTGAAATTTAAAAGGGTTATCTTCTCTTTTTCAGGAAATTTTTTTATATACATAGTTTGCACATTTTTCGATTGTTTACAAAATTTTAGACTTACTAAAACATTTTATTTTCTTTATTTTGAAATAAAGAGAAAATTTATCTTCCTAACACTCATATTTTCATTTTAAAGATTAAGAAATTTTTATGTTTTAAGGAGCATTATGATATATATAATTTAAATGCATTAAAATTTACTTTAAGAAGAGCAAATAAACATTTTATTGACTGGACAGATTTTAGTTTGTAAATTTTGTAATGTTTAACTTGTTAGGCAACAAATAATGTCTTTAAATGTGCATTTATAATTAAATTCGTATTGTTTCAAACACATCTTTTTACGTAAAAGTGAGTGATGTCAAATGGATTCCCTCATTTAGTAAAATGGATTTGGCTTGGCTGTTTTCATTAGTTGGCTCCAATTGTTGGCGATTGAAAATGATTAAACATGGCGTCGAGAAAAATACATATCTTTTAAAGAATCAAACTACGTAATCAGACCATTATCAAACTTTTGTTCTATTTCTGCTTCGCTAGCAATGAATGAAAAATTGCCTTTATAGAATTCATCACTTTTGGCAAACTCTGAAACAAATAAAAAAGCTGTAAAATTTGATATTCCTTGATTTTTCGCAGTTTACTGTTATCATGACAAATAATGTTTTTAACTGGTTATTGTTCATCAGAAATATAACCTATTACCAAGTATTGTTTATTTAAGATTTGAAATTTTTTGTTTACTTCTCAAAGATGTATTGCCCTCACGCATATAAAATTCAGAATAATAAATACATTTTATCAATTTCACAAGAAAATCTACCTACAATAAATTTTACACCATAAAGAAATTTTAAATTAATTATAAAAACTCTGAGTTTATTACAATTCAAAATAGTTACAGGAAAACGTGAAATAAATGTTTTTCGTTGCTAATTTTTTTCGAAGCTAATTTTATTCCGTTCTATAAAAATTTTGAAGTAAAATAAATATTTTCAATAAATATTATCAACGATTCATTTCTAAGTCACATTTATATATTAATTCCTGATTTGAAATCATACATGGTGATATGGGTTAAAATTATAAGAAAATCTTCAAAGCTATTTAATGTACAAATATGATGATTCTGACTTTCTTTTGAAAAATATGACGAAAATAACAATAATTTTTTATGAATATGTATGAAAGAATTTTCTGAAATTTATAATTTACTTATTTATTACTGCAGTAGGAAATAAGACTTTGCAGGTGTAATAAAATTCGTCATTTATATTATTTGAATTTTTTGCTTGCTAGTAAAACAACAATTAATATAACTATATGAATAATATATATATATTATACTATTGTAAAATATATTTCATAGAATCACATCTTTTTCTTTGTTTTTAAGAAAAGTTATCAATTCAAAGTAGATTAATACATTGTTTGAAAAATAATTCCATGCATTGATTTTAACAATTACAAAATTGTAATAAGTATATTGTTTTGTACAATTCCACTTATTGTAATATTTTACAGAGAGTTTCATTTCACTTCAGAAAAGCTGTGCCGTAAAGAATTACTTTATCTTACAAATTGGTTTTTATTTAAAAAAAATAAGAAGCATTTATTGATGGAAGAAT
Source organism: Latrodectus elegans (assembly GCA_030067965.1). NCBI lineage: Eukaryota > Metazoa > Arthropoda > Arachnida > Araneae > Theridiidae > Latrodectus > Latrodectus elegans. Next base: position 92,761,472 of record CM057814.1, on the reverse strand, counting down.
GATTAAATACCTTAGCATTATCAATTTTGACAATATAGTTTACTATGAAACTGTAAACACATGAATTTATGCAAAATATATGAATATCCTACAATTTATATAACATATCAAAGTAAATTTCTACTAAGAACTCTAATAAATTACAAATTATAAAAATAATTTATGTATTGATTTAAATTTTACATAGTTGTGTTACGCAGTTTCCTAGAATTTATTGTTTTGAAGAAAATAAATTAAGCTTGTCAAACTATCTGACCTTTCACATTTATAGCGTTCTGAGACGACGATTGACGAAGTTATAAGTTTTACTTTAATGTGACTATGGAGAATGGCTGTAAAAAAAGAGGTTTGTGAGACATGATAGTAAAGCATTGTTTTACATTTAATGCGTGGTTCTCAAATTTAATGTTTAAATTTTTTATGTGAATTTTTAAAAATGGCGGAAAATATATTTGATTTCTGAGGATAGATATATGCTTTACTGATTGTGAATGTGTTAATTTTCAAATAATTTAAAGTAAAAATGTAATTCTATTAGAAAATAAAATAAATTAGAAATTATAAGAATAGCTCACGTATTTATATAGTTGTGTTTTACTATTTTCTGGCATTTGTTATTTTAAGGAAGATAAATTACGCCTGTCAAATTACTTGACTTTTTGCCCCATTTATAACTTTTTATCAATATTACACTCAGTTTGAGCAATTAATCTTCAAATAAAGATTAACGTTCAAATAGGAGTATAAACAAAAGCTTTTATAGATATATCTTTTAAAATTTGTGAATAAATAAAATGCTTCCTCTTCATTCATTCTCATCTCTCATGACATCGCATCTGACATTTATAAGAAAAATGAACCTTAACAGATTGTGACTCCACTCCGCTCAGAATTTTTTCAATATATTATTACTTTCCCCGATTCTCATACACATGGTCCACAATGTTTGTCCTACTATTATTCCCAACTACAGAAATAAAAACCAAATTCACCGAATTTGTTGCTTAGAATAAAGTTCAGAACGGCTTTACCGAATCGAATGATATTTACATTAAGAAATATCATTCGATTCTATTACGATATTAAGAAAGTGCTCTCTGGAAACTATATTAGGTTTTTCAGAATATACTATATCAGATTTTTTAAAATTATTTATTAAGATTATTTAACAAGATAGATAATGGTGCACATTTGCGTAAATAAAATCCTAATTCATTGAATCTTTGTACAAAGTAGATTTTTGAAACTCTACACCTAATAACCTGAAATTTATATTAGAATGTTGTTATTTTTAGATATAGAGTCTATTTTACTTATAATACTTATAACTTTTGTGACTACAGAGTTAGATTTAAACTGTAATGAACGATAAACGCTAAACTGAAGACATTTTTAAATTCCTCATGGCAATGATTAACATTTTGGAAATTCACTGGCTACAAAAAGTGAGTTGCATAATACTTTTTCCTTTTTCAAAATTGTCATCTATACCTAACCAATGGTGATGGAGAAAAAAATATGTGCACCATAAGATTCTACTTTTATACATTCCTATGCAAACTTATTTTTAAAAAAATTGAAAAAAAGATTAAAAAAACTTTTAAAATATTTGGTTGGAAAAAAGCACGACGTTATTTATGTTTTCTTACAAAAATAGTATTGTTTTTACCAGCTACACCGCACACGTTTTTTATTTCCCCAGTATGCCGCCAATTGAAAATGTAATGTTGAATGTTAATGCAAGGTGTCTGAACTTCAATATTTATTAAAAACATTTAATCGATAATATTTAATAGCTAATTTTATAGTTATTAGCCAATTTGTACTGGAGGTCTCATTTAATGATGGAAAACCACGTGTTGAACAACACTAAGTAAAATTATATATATATATATATATATATATATATATATATATATATATATATATATATATATATATATATATATATATATATATGTATATATATATATATATATATATATATATATATATATATATATATATATATATATATATATATATATATATATATATATATATATATATATATATATATTATATATTTATTTACTTAGCTTTTTCTCAACTAATTTTTAGTAAAATATTTGTTAAAATAATATATATATATATATGTATATATATATATATATATATATATATATATATATATATATATATATATATATATATATATATATATATATATATATATATATATATATATATATATATAGTTAAAAATAGTAAATAGCATCTTTAAGAAATGAAATAATATTGATGTTATTCACTGTGGTGAATGCGTTTTCAGTTTTCTCATTTATTTGTAAATAATAGTTTTTATTACAAATACTCATTATTAATTTTAAAATATAGTAGATATGACGCTTGAAATCTTAAAGACATATTATTCAAGTAATATATGAATACATCATTCAAATATTCTGTTTTTCACAGTATACTTGTGTTACCAGAAAATATGAAATTTGTAGGATTTATTTCTTTTTTAATGTAAACTATATATATATATATATATATATATATATATATATATATATATTTATTTATATATATATATATTTATTTTATATATATAATATATATATATATTATATATATATATATGTGTGTGTGTGTGTGAGAAGGGGGTATGGGTGTGTACTTTAGAATACATAAGAAGTTTTAAGCATACTATCTACATTTTATCTAAGTTTACAACTCATTTTAAATAAAATCATAAAATTTAAAATTATTGAGAACCGCTCAGCAGATCTATTCATTATAAATATAATGCAGCTGCAAAAATTCTGTTGTATTATTATAGAACATAAACAAGGCTTAGCAAGTCTATATAAACTTCTTCATTTATAAACACTAAGTTTCTACCACCTTAAGTAATCTATTCGCGTGGGATGAATGTTTGAATTCGAGAAATTATCCAATCTTCAGAGAATTTCTGCAGACTACTTTAATCTAGAAATTGATGGATAGTGGAGCCGTGTGCATGGCAGAAGACGCAGATAATTTTAAAAGATTACTTAAAGCGTCCATTCTCCATTTTAGAAGAGTGTAACACTGTCCTTTTTTTATTAAATTACTTGAAATTGCTCGGTAAATCCTATAAATTTGTTAAATAGAATAAATCATGACAGAATACTTAGATTTGATATTTGTGTTGCAGCTTTTATAATGCTAATTTTTTCATTTGTAATGTTTTGTCTGTGTACTTTATTTCATAGCATTATATTTTTAAACGATGTTCATAAAATATATATTAATTTCTACTATTCATATTTTAAATTTACTTAATTTAGTGATGAATCTGTAATCATTACAGGTTATAAAAAATATTTACAAATGTAAGAACTTAAGTTTGAAAATAATATGTTTGATGTATCTTGAAAAACATCATCACAAGATATGACCAAGGAGAGTTCATGGTATACTTTTTTATTTGTTGCGAATGCACCCTAATTAACAGTCTCCAAATGTAAACCTCCTTATTAAAAACTGAAGAACTTTATGCAGATGCTATTCCATGTACTGTTTTCAGAGAGTTCTGCACAAAAACCTGGAAACAGCGTCTATAAACATTAATGAATTAATTTGTTGATTCTTAATAATTGCTGTTAGAGGAAACAGAATATTAATTCAGGAATTCAGGTATTGATCTTGTCAGACCGTTCAAAATTATGAGGCAATTGGCTAGCTTCAGGAGACTTTACTGGGCTGAAATAATCATCAAGAATCGTATTGATATAATAAAAAACTTATATCAGAACGATAAGAATTTTAAACATCTATTATAAAGTCTAATTATATATATATATATATATATATATATGTATATATATATAGCCAAACAATTTGTCTTGAGGTCTGCGTCGTGCCTGACTACGGATAGGGAGGTCCTGGGTTCGAATCCCGGTTAAGGCATGGATGTACTTTCTCTCTCTCTATCCTGTCTTTGTAATTTCCTTGTGTGTGTGAATGAAGTATGCATGTTGCTTACCCTATAAACGGGTCTCTATGGCATGTGTGAGGTTGCGATGGTGGTCCACCCCCTGTGGTGCACCTGGGGCAACGTCTCGGCAGCTAAAAGTTCGCTGTGTCTGGCCAGTTCCTTGCAACCAGGGAACAATTGATTAATACACTCTGTTGCAGTTGTAACTGTCTACCATCTGCCACTGGAAAAAAAATATATAACTTTCGTTAATGTGGAAAACAGAATGATAGCTCAATTGTCGTCCTTGTCCTTTTACGGTAGTTCAAATTCCTGAGGCGGTTGGCTGTATTAAGAGACTTAACTAGGCTGAAATAGTCACCTAGAATTGTATCGATATAACTTATATTGCAGTAATAATGAGCCACAGCATGTACTATATTCGTAGAGTAGTTAAGTTTTGTTAATGTGGGAAATAGGTTGCTAAATTAAAAATGTGTCAACTTGCCTTGTGACTAAGGTTTAACATGACAAAATGGCTGACATAAGAAAGTGTATTCTTATAGAAATGATACCCTCAAGAGTTCTTTTACATTGTAGATGGAATCATGGCTTCCTATCACAGAATATTAGAGCCCGAAATACTCAAAAGCCTCACACCCCGCTTACTATGCAATCAGCAAATTGAAGCGTCACTTGCCGTGGACTAGTGATCGCAACTTTCATTTATAAATTGCTGAAATGCTCTGGGTTGCATACAACCAGTAACTTAGAAAGTTCTTAAAAAGCTGTGACGTCGATGTGGGGTGGAGTGTGCTAGCTTAGGTGTGACTTTCACATGAATGTGGTTCAAAATGATGAGGCACTTGGTGACAGATAATTTTTTCCAAACCCATTAACCTCAAGTTTCATTCTGGAACTCAGTTGCATAACTGCGTATGTATTATTGAAAAGACGCTTTGGAAATCAAATATATGAGCCCATTAAACGAGATTTAAACAATCCTTTTAAGCTAATTAGCATAAAGGACCACAAGAGAATGTTGAGCAGGGAAGGGATCAGACTACATGTGAAAAAGTGAAAAAAGTAATTTTTTCTGTAATTTCCTTAAAAATGTTGCTATATTGAACATCACCCAATTTTTATTTAGATTTCAGACATAATAAATAATTATCAAAATGCAAAAAGAAACTATCTTTTTTAAAAGTTATCAAATACATTGAAACATTTTAGAAAATAAATTCTCTGTTGCAACTTTTAAAAAAAATATTTAAGAAAAAAATTACTTAGCATTTTTTTCTAAATAAAAATAATGTCTTTGATAATTTAAACCCATGTCCATAAATTGATGATAATTCAGAATCACGCAGAAATTGAACTCTAAAATAAAAATTTCACATGCAGAATTACCACACACGTCTTGAAGAATAATATGCAAAGCACAAGAAACAACCAGATGGCGTCGTTAGTACATCACACTGACGAGAGTGTAAGAGAGGCGTATATAAGGAATGGTTGCAAAGAAGTAAAATTTTTCACAAGCATTTTAAAAGCCTTTCAGTGCAATAATCCCATAGATATGGCAAAAAGAAGCATTTGGATGATGTTTTACGTGGTAGAATTATCGGCCGAGTGAAATGTGGACGTACCCAACTAGAAGTATCCGAGGAACTTAAAATCGCCCAGAGTGTACTTTTTCGGGCTTCGGCAACGATTCGAAAATGATGGTAATGTGAGTAATGGTATAGCGCAGGTCGCCTTCGAGGAACAACTCCAAATGAAGACCAATATTTGGTAGTTACTGCCGAAAGAAACAGAGGGAGCACAGCATCAAACCTATCTCATCAGCTCTCGTTAGCTACCTGCACGGCATTTTCAAGTCAGAACATGTACAGACGCTTAGGGTACATTGGTTTATATGTTAGTAAGCCTGTCAGATGCGTTTCACTTACCGCAATTCACTGTCGCCGGCGGTTAGCCCGGAGTAGAGAGCATTTATTGTGGACACAGCAACATTGGTCTTGTGTGATGTTTTCCGATGAGTCCAGGTTTAGCTTTCAATTTGATTCTCGCTGGACTTTCATATGGAGAAAGCCAGGTACCCGTTACCACCAAGAGAAAACCATTGAGCAACACCGTTACGGTGGTGGAGGGTTGCTCGTTTGGGGAGGAATTATTCTGGGTTCCAGAACTAATCTACATATTCAGAATGTAACCATGACAGGCCACCAGGATGTCATTCTGGAACAACATGTACGTTTGTTTCGGGGTGCCATGGGTACAGAATTTCTGTTTATGAATAACTACGCTAGTCACCACTGTGCAAACATTGTAGACGATTGCTTTCAATCGGAGGATGTCCCCCGTATGGACTGGCCAGCATACTCACCGAACTTGAACCCAATAGAGCATCTGTGGGAAATGCTTGGCCGACGAATTGCAACCCATCAAGTAGCATTCGTCATCATCAAAAACATCACATGTTTACTGGAGCTTCGGAGAGCATTGCTTGATTAGTGGTGTAATATTCCTCAAGATCAGATTGATAATTTGATACTCAGCATGATTATGCGTTGTCTGTGGGACATACTATGTATGAATCATCATACAAATCATGTTATATTGATTTTTGTAAATAGGTTCTTTTTTGAAATTTGCTACAGGGAGTAAAAATCACACTTTTTATCAATAATATAATGCATTACATGTCAAACATGTAATGCATTATATTATTATACAAATATGTTACAAAAGATAGGAATATCATATTTACACTCGTGTCTATAATTTAAGGATAATGCAAGTTCAGGCAAACAAAAAGGCAGACGAGCAAATCATATGTGACTTATAAAATACACGTATATTTATTAAACAAAAAGTAAACAGAGCAAAAAAATGCATTATGAATGCATTTTTTTGCTCTGTTTACTTTTTGTTTAATAAATATACGAGTATTTTATAAGTCACATATGATTTGCTCTTCTGTCTCTTTGTTTGCCTGAACTTGCATTATCCTTAAATTATAGACACGAGTGTAAATATGATATTCCTATCTTTTGAAACATTTGTTTTTTACGTTTAACGTATGAACCTAAACGTCGCTTCTTGAAAATGTATGTATTTATTCAATTTCTGGTTTTCACTTTTGTACACTTATGCCATTGGTACCCGGTTACAGGGTAGGCAAATATTTTGACACGGATAAGGTGAAACATAGGAGAGAGAAAGTAAATCCATGTTTGAACATAAGATCTACCTATCCGCAGCACACTGACCACTAGATACGGGGAGGCTATTGACGTCTGCATCGCATGTAATTACACACTGAAGAAGTCAAAATTCTTTCTACTGTTAACATTAAATTAATATTTTGCGTATTACTTGTAAATTAGGAAGTACTTAACAAGGTATAAAATTACATATAAAAATGCTTTTGATCTTCGTTGGTTCGGGAGTCGAACACGGGTCAACAGCTTGGAAGGTAGCTATGCTAACCATTGTACCACAAATGATGCATGGTGAGTCTTTCTTTAAGGAATATTTAAAAGAATAATCAGGTCATTTGCCTCTAAGTTTTCATTTATTTCACAATTTAAAAAATGTAAAACTAAAAGTAAATAAAAAGTTTGCTTTCCCCGTTACTTCTTTCTCAGTTTAAAAAAAGAAAAAAAAGTAGTAAAACTTGTTTTATGGCAGAATATCGTTTCGCTATTTATGAGAATATATGTTAATAGTAGATTAACCAATATTTACCTTTGCACAAACGATTTCTAAAATAACAGTTAAAAAGCGACGCAGGAAAATCCATGTGTTAGTTGCCCTTTTAAAGGCACCAAGATGCAAAAAAATTTTGACACTGAATTTAGTTGTAATAATTGATCACACACAGCGGATTAAAATATTTTTTTTGAATGATGCAGTGTACATATAGTGTCTCACAAAAGTGATGGGACACTTGTGCTTTACAAAAGGAAACTGTAATAAAATAATTTCAAAATACATATACAAAATTTTGGTGTTTGTGTTTCATACTTAAATTTAGTAACAATTATTACATAATATACATTTTTGTCAAAATATTAAAATATTAATTAAAAAATATAATTGTTTAAAACGGAGCAAGAAATAGTTCACATAAGTGATAGGACACCATTAAGATGTGCAACAAACATAGTCTGAAATAAGCAATAAAAATATTTTTGGGTGTTTTATTTTTATTCAAAAGCTATTGGTAATAATTTATAAAATCGTTTGCAGTATTTCTCTCCAGACTGTTTTGAAAATTTTGTGTTTTTTAGCTGTGTGCAGCCATGAATGCTAAAACGAAAAGAAACTTTGCCTGAAATTCGAAAATTGGTTATTCATTTGCATATTGAAAGTGGAAAATCTATATTAGAGAAACTGCTAAAACAGTTAGCTTAAGTCATTCAACAGTCTTCAATATCATTAAACAATATAAAAATAATCATATGATTCAGAATAAAAGAAGACATAACCGACCATCAAAGCTATCTAATGGAATAAAGCGAATTGTCGTTCGATTTTTTTAAAAAAATCCAAGAATGACTACTCTTAAAGTTGCTGCTGATTTACAAGCATTATATGGATTCCTGAGACTATTAGAAGAGTAATTCGACCTGTGTGCAGGATATCAGGAAAAAATTCTTCGTAAGTTAAAATAGAAAACTCAGACTGACTTTCGCAAAATACAACATAAATAAAAATTCTGATTACTGGAATAAAACTGTATGTTATGATGAGAGTAAATTTAATATACTTGGTTCTGACGGGAAAACCGAGAAAAGAATTTCCTAAACAGAACTTGGTGCCAACAGTAAAACATGGTGGAGGAGGAGTTATGGTATGGGGGTGTATGTCGTCCGCTGGAGTTGTTTACCTTGTTTTTATTGATAGTAAAATAGATCAGAAAAAGTATACTGACATTCTAAAGCAAAATTTGAAATATTCAGCACGAAAATTGAGCCTTTATAACGATTTTAAATTCTACCAGGACAATGACCACAAGCACACTGCTTTGAATGTTAGACTCTGGCTAATGTATAACTGAAAAAATAAAAACACCACCACAATCTCCAGACTTAAATCCCATAGAGAATATTTGGCAAGAATTCGAATCAAGAATTCGCAAAAACACCATTTATTCAAAACAACAATTAAAATCGGTGCATCAAAAAGAATGGGGTAAAATCACTCCAGAAATCACAAAAAAAAAGTTTAATCCATCCCAAGAAGATTAAGTCATGTTTTAAAAGTAAAAGGAAATCCAAAAAATATTGAAACCTTTTAAAAAGTAAAATTTTTGGATAAAAATTTGAAGGAAAAGTAAGTGGCCCATCACTTATGTGAGCTATATTTTGCTCCATTCTAAACAATTATATTTTTATTAAATTAATATATCAATATTTTGACAAAACGTATGTTATGTAATAATTGTTACTAACTTTAAATATGAAACACACCCACAAAAAATTTGTACATGTATTTTTAATTAATTTTATTACAGTTTCCTTTTGTAATTCCTATACAAGTGTCCCATCACTTTTATGAGACATTGTATTTTAAGAGAGTGTGACTTTCGTGATGACAAGGCATCTTAAAAATTCTAATGATTCGGGACATAAAGGTATTCATGAATGAAACAATAAGCGAAAAATCTTTGAAAGTTTCCTATATTCTTGTTGTGGAAGGGCCCGGGTTCAATCCCAGGCATAACTCAATAATGGTATACGGTTGTAGTACTTTTGATTTCTGCATTCAAGTCTTTTATGGTGGGTACTTGAGAGTTTTCAGTGTTCTCACCGTTCGGAACGTAAAACAGCGTCCACCAACTACAAAAAAATATTTCAGTTTGAGACGTGTTTTATGTAAAATAAAGCTTTGAATAAGAAGACTTTTGGTAAGATTGCTCTCTTCAGAATAGAAGTTCTTGTGTAAACTCGATATCAGTCACTATTTACTAATGAAATCTGGGTTGTAGAGTATAGATATATCCGTCACATGGGATGTTTTTCAATTTTCCAGGTTTTTTCCTTTTATTGTGTAAATAGAGACCAATGTCAATAAAAAAACCCTTCCATTACATAAAAATACAAGAGAATTTCCAATGCCTAGGGAAGGCTTTTATTTGAAAGTTTATTGACTATGCGTTAAACAAAATATCTTTCATTTGATTGATTCATTCTGATCTAATCTTGCTCTTCTTTATTGTGAATGAAACAGATTATGCAATATATATTAAAATTTAGCTTTTACATATCTTGTACAGTGGGTGTCACATCATATTCAGAACGGCATCTCATCAGTTTGACGGTGGTCGCCATTCTTTGCCAACCAGGCTTACAAGTATTATTTCACTAGGAGGACACTGCTCCCTTGACCTATTTTGTGTGTTAAGATTTTTGAACACGACAGATTTTCAGATGAATATGTATAGAGTTCACCCGGTTGACGTTTTTTTCCTACCAGGATCTTGGTGCCTGTGGAACGAAATTATAACCGTAAGTCCCAGGCAAATTAGACTCCGTGTGCAAAAAGGGGGGAACCAGAGACTTACATAAATTCTACTATTTCTCAGTATATATTTATTTTTTGAATTGGTAGCATAACCGGGGAGAGGTCAGAAGCGATGTCTTCTTTCATAATTTGGAACCGTATTGAGTTGAAAAGTTTCATAGATCCGAAAAATATAAAAACGTACCAGTGCTTTGTTTATTTCCTTGTAGTATGCCAATCCATAATGTCTTAGAGGAATACAGATTTGACTTTAAAGTTAATTGAAAGTAACTTTTTCACAGATTACTAGAAAAAAAGTATTTACCATTGACTGCAAGATGCGGAAGTAATAGACATTGTCATAAAAATGTGAAATCCTGTTGTTTAAATTGGTATGTTCAACAATGTGCAAAATGGTAAAAAGTGATTCATTACAATTCTGTGATGCTATGAAAGAAACCAAATTTTGTGTGAAAAAGTGAATGATTTGTATAAATGAATTAAAGATAAATCTTTTTTGAAAAAAAAACTAAGTTCATCTTTCTTGTTTATTAAATGCTGTGGGAAATACGAGTGCAAAGGAGGCTTAATTGCATAATAATAATTGGTTGGTAAGGAATTGTAATATTTAAGAAATTCCTTATTTGTAAGGAATTTAATAAATATTAGAATAAACGTAACTTTATGAGTGAGAATTAATTACGTTAATGATACCCTTCCTGAGGCATTCGTAAAAATGGAATAATTATATTTGATACTCTTTTAAATTATATGAAGTATATTACAGTTTTTAAATAAACTTGCTACAAAAAAATTGGTTTCATTATTTTTTTTAATCCCAAATTTTAAATTTTCTTTCTTGCCTTGTATAAATTAATAAATTAAGAATCTTCTCGACAAGAAAATATTTATAGATTTTGATATATAAGAAACAAAAAACATTACTATTTACAGGGAAACTAAAACAAATCTTTACAGCAATTTCAAAATTCATTAATTGCATTATATCTAATGATGTACCAAATTCCGCGTTGTCGAATTTTTGGATAAATGGGTGCTACAATATTTAACAACGTGTCTATAAACTAGAAATAAAATGTTTCAGACGGCTAGGGAAATATAACGCGTTCAAAGAAATCGATTAAGTTTTTTATCGTAATGCGAAATATATATTTTTTCAATTTGTAGTTACTGGTGTGGTAATCAACTTATTTGTAACGAATTCAGATTTTTCCAAATGATTAATTTGGAAAATCTAAACATAGTAATACGCTTTTGAATATATGCGTAAAACTTTGCCAATTGGAAAAAAAAGATAAAAAAAAAAGCTAGATTTTTTCCAACATTAGATAACTATATACCTAAGTGCATGATTGTTAATTTGATAAACTTCTTGGGTATTTCTTCACACAAGAATTAATATTAATAGTTACTTTCTCTGCTTTTGCATAATGCATAATGACATTGCATAAATGTCAATACTTCTTTTAATTACAAGGTTATTTGCCTAAATCTCTGAGTAATAATCTAATGTAATAAAAAATAGTTGGCTAATTCCAACGAACAATAATGGGTGCCAAATGCGCCAAAACTGTAGATTACTACTTGCTGATGGAATTTTGTGATTTTATGACGCTACCTAACGCACATGCTTGAAACTTGTTTCAATTTACAGTAACCCTTGAAGCTTTTGCAATGTCTTTTTTGAAATTCGCGCTTAAAATGTGCGTTTAAATTTATGCACAATTCGAAATTTTATTTTCTAAATAAATAAAACTCAAAATTTCAAATAATCGTATTTGTGTATTGTACAATGTGTAAAATTATAGTCTTTTTCTAATGAGCACTAATTTTCAGAACCGAGAAGATCAGGAATCTTAAATTTCCTTAATATTTTTTTTAAATATTTTAACGTTCTAATTTAAATTTTGTCTTATATATACTTCTATTTCTCCTACAAAATAAATTGTGACAAATTTAAAGTTATATCAAAGAAATATATTTAATTTCAAAGCTGCATTTATTAAAAAATCTTGGACGATACTTAATGTTAAGAATATTTTTTGATACGCTGAGTTGATTGCATAATGGTCAGTGTTTTGGTTCTCTGTTCCGAAATCAGCAGGTTCGATTCTTATCATGAGAGCCTAAGATGGTCAAAATTTTTAATCCATTAATATTGTAGTTCCCGACTGACTGTAGAGCAAAATATAAGCGAATCTTTATAATATGTCAAGATTTCCTCGCTTAGTCATCTATTTTGATGTTAAATGCACAACATAAAAAAGAAAATTTTGCCCCCAGTCAATACTTAAACAAAAACACATTACCTGAACCGGGAGTGCAAAGCTCTGTAATGTATTCATCATAATTTAAAGCAAATTTATTTGAAACTAATTCAGTTGATAAAAAAGAATGTATTATCTGCAAGGAACATGTATGTTATGAATGTTTATAAATGTCTTTTTTTATATTGGTGTCTCCAGGAAATTGTGGTTTTCTTCGAAGCAACTTTACGCCACAAAACTTATTTCTGATGCTTATTGAATTCTTAACTATTTCATTGTTTGCCACATTCGACACATCGTGAATAAATTTTTTGTAAATTGCTTTGGTACCAGTGCATTTAAAAAACTTTATAGCCGAATATTTTTTCTCTTTCAGTGCCAAAATGACGTTAGTGGTGAATATGAATAAAATATTGAAGTGAATGAAAAAATAAAATGATTCTTAAAAAGATAAAAAAAATGACTTTACATATGCTTACTGCAGATATTTTTGACTGTTTTTATTGTTTGATATTTCATTCTTTCAGTGTAAAGTATTTTTTTTTAAATATATCACTTGAAACCAGGTTTATTTCTAAAGTTATTTCTATGTTTTGAAGAAATAGTTTCTTTTGAACATCTTATTATGAACTGGTTAAATGTTTAGCACCCTGGACTCGAGCTAGTAGCCGAATGGTTAGCTCTCTTATCACTTCAACAATTCATGGATTCGAATCCTACCTTGGTATTGGTTGATTGAAGAGATTCAAAATCCACTTTCAATAATAGATTTCGCTCTCATTAGCATAGGGGTCCAAAAAATGATCACTGAGAGAAAAATAACCAGCTAGTCTTCGGTTCAAAAATTCGTGTGTTTGAATTCCAATGTGAACTTGAATGTAAGAAAAAAATTGAAGAAACTTATGTTATTACAATATCTAAAACTGTACAAGTCGAACAATTTTGTAAAATTTACTTACTAAATTTCATAAATTTTGATAAGAACAATCCTTCTTTATCGATCGCACATGAGCTGTTAATTTCTGAATATTTTAATATATTGACTCACTTACTGCTAGTTTAAATTTTTAGCGTCTAATGCTTGCAAAAATTTACAGAGTAGGAAAATTTCATTGAAAGTAATGAATTAGAATATTTTCTCTTTAAACTCAGAAAGCATTTGTTCATTGCTCTCTCACACACACTTTCGCACAAAAAAATTAAAAATGTGCAGATTTTAATAGTTTTTAATTTTTGGAATAATTAACATTTTAAAATTCATTCTGATTATTTTATCACAAATTTAAAATTCTCATACGCTAAAATAAATTTGAGTCAAAATATCAAAAATATAAAACGCATTCTAAACTACAACATCTAATACTACTAATCTAATATTAAATCGGAAAAGTTGGTGATATTTTTTTGGAAATAGTGGCCAGGATAACACTTGCATAAACTATTTTAAATCTCAAATCAACCCAATTGATATAATTAGACTGTGAACACAATATATATATATATATATATATATATATATATATATATATATATATATATATATATATATATATATATATATATATATATATATATATATATATATATATATATATATATATATAGTATTCTAAGCAAGTAAAACTTAGAACTGCCATATAATATAACTATAAATTCAGTGTAATTAATCGAAGTCTAAGTAAATAAGCCGGTTACAAAGTTTTTATTAAAAAAACAGCTCATTTTGAATAGCGTCAAAATATTTAATTTTTCTCATCTTCAAACAAAACAAAATTCTAATTGGGCAAAATTAAGAATCCTTTAGGACAGTGAACTCGACAAAATGTTCTGAAACATTTATTCAAAATGCAGTCACAGTATAATAAAATGTACAGATGAGAAATAAATTGTAGATTAGTTTGAGAAACTTGTCAAATACATGATATAAAGAATCATAAAAGTCGTCTAAGAAAGAGATAAAAAGAAAAATTGCATATTTCAAATACAGAAAACGACTACAGTCTTGAAATAGTTGCTGTTTTTTAAAATGCTTCTTGATTCAATTTGTGAGTCCAGATAAAATGCATTTCCTAATCATTTTAAGCACAGACATGAGATTTTGTCAAAACATATGCATATTTTAATGTTTGATTAAATTTGTAGTTTTCAAGTAGAAAAAGGCAGTTACTATCCATACATTAAGACAAAAAATTAAAAGTTCTTTACATCAAAAAATATTTTTCAACGAGATGTTTTTGTAAACATTAAGGAGAAATTTTTTAAACGAAGACTAATTCGTATACTAAACATTTTTTTTTTCTGAATTAATTCAAGAAAACAATGGCCACTAGTGATAATTTTTTTTTTTATCAAAAAGTATATTAAAGACGTTTCATTCGTCTTGCTTCAAAAGCTATGGAAAACATTCATGTGGAAAGAGTTTTTAGATATTTGTTTTATAAAAAAAATTCCTATTCACATATTAATGTTTAAAGCAAATAGGAACATACTGTATATTTTGGTCTTCTCTCAAATAAATCAAATAGTAAATCATTTTCATTTTGCCTTAAACGAGACGAATTTTCATATTTATGAATTAACCAGAGCACCAGTTTTGCAGAACAATATCATTCATCATTAAGCCATACCGTACAAGAATTGCTAAAGTTATAAAAGGTTTTTGTATCTACTGTGTATCCTTGAATATGAGGCAATTTGTTCAATTTAAAATTAAATAAAATCATAATCCTCCTTTTTTTTTTTGTTTGAAGATTTTATATGTATTACTCTGTTTTAATCCAATTTGTTTCGAGATTTAGTCTAAAAATGAAAAATTTATCCTCAGTCAACTTATCCAAATAGTTAATGCTCTTATCTTTGGATCAACAGGTTGTGGACTTATATTGCATCTCGGACTTTAATGATTGCAGTGCTAAAGAAGGCCCAGTAGGCCTCGGTTTAATAAATCTTGTATGCAAGAAGTGAGCAACCAAAGAACCAACTAACCACATAGAACTAGAATTAAAACCAGACCAGTTCTCTTTCAAAAATATTATCATACTAAAAAAGGCATTTATTGCTTTGTGTCTTAAAAGTTCTTGAATATTCATTAAAATTTATCAAATTACATGAAGCCCAATATACTTCTTAGGCAATTTCATAAGCGCATGGAAATAAGTTATCACAACTGTACCAAGTAAATGAGAAAAAGTGACATTTTTGCAGTTTTCTATAAAAATTAAATATTCGAGAAAATTTTTGAAAATTTACCAGTTTTTAATGCAGACGGTAATGCAATTCGTGCAATATTAACCATTATTTACTTTTCATTTTATTAAAATTTTATCAGTTCTTAGTATTAACTCATTACAAAATGTTCACCAGACTTGTCCCTTAATTTACACTACTGGCCATTAAAATTGCAACACCAGGATGAAATGCAGATAACAAAATGATATTTATTGGACAAATATATTATACTAAAAATAACAAGTGATTAAATTTTCAAAAAATTTGGCTGGATAGATCCTGAGAAATCAGTACCCAGAACAACCACCTCTGGCAGTAATAACAGCAGTTATACGCCTGGGCATTGAGCCAAACAGAGATTGGATTGCATGCACAGGTACAGATGCCCATGCAGCTACAACACGATGCCACAATTCATCAACCGTAGTGACTGGCGTTTGGTGACGAGACAGTCGCTCGGCAACCATTGACTAGACGTTTTCTATTGGTGAAGATCTGGAGAATGCTGGCCATGGCAACAGTCAAACATGTTCCGTATCAAAGAAGATCCGTACAATACCGGCAACATGCTGTCGGGCATTATCCTGCTGAAACGTAAGGTTTCGCAGGGCATTAATAAAGTGTAGAACCACGGGTCGTAACACACGAGAAATGTAACGTGCACTGTTCAAAGCACAGTCAATGCGAACAAGAGGTGACCTAGACGTGTATCCAATTGTACCCCATACCATCACGCCAGGTGATGGGCCATTATGACGATGACGAATGCACGCTGATAGTGCGCGTTCACTACGATGCCGCCAAACACGGATGTGACCATCATGATGCTATACACAGAACCTGGATTCATCTGAAAAGATGACGTCTCGCCATTCGTGCGCCCAGGTTCGTCGTTGATCACATCATTGAAGGCGCTCTTGTCTATGACGCAGCGTCAAGGGAAGCCGCAGCCATGGTCTCCGAGCTGAGAGTGCATGCTGCTGCAAACGTCGTCGAACTGTTCGTACAGACAATTTTGTCTTCCAAACGACCCCGTTTCTTGACTCACGGCTCGTGATGTGGTTGCATGATCCATTACGGCCATGCAGATAATATACCTGTCTTCTCAGCTGCTAGTGATAGGTGGCCGTTGAGATCCCGCATGGCGTTTCGTCCATTTCCATATTCTGCTAACAGTCATTGGATCTCGATCGACGCGAGCAACAATACTGCGATACGATAAACCGCAATCCCGGTACGCTACAACTTGACCTTTATCAAAGTCAGAAACGTGCTGGTACGCATTTCTCCTTCTTACACGAGGCATCACAACAACTTCTCACCAGGCAACAACGCTCAAATGCAATTTGTGGATGAGGAACCGGCTGAACAATTTCCTCATTTAAACACAATGTAGGTGTCGCTACTGGCATCTGCTTTGTCTGAATGCGCTGAAAAATTAATCATTTGCATATCACAGCACCTTCTTCCTTTCGTATAAATTTCATGTCTGTAGCATGTCGCCTTCTTGGTGTAGCAATTTTAATGGCCAGTAGTATATTTTTACCTAATATACTAAACAAGTGGCCACAAATTCCAACCAATCGTTAAAATATTCTTATTTTGTTTAACAAATCATGTTTAACTTTCAAAGTGATTGTACACTTAAATTGATTATGTGAGAATCTGAAAACCATTATCATCCATCACAGATGCCCTATCTGTGTTCAGGGTAGAGTATCTTTAGATAAATGAACAATTACCTGTCTTTCCTCGTGTAACCGTGAATGTTCACATTTATAGAAATAATATTCCAAAAATTTCCTGCTGAACTGGCAGCTGAATGATTAACGCTCATACTTTTTGATTAAACAGGTCGTGGGTTGGAATGCCATGCTAGGCTTTTATATTTGTAGTGGTTCGGATTAAACCTCAAATAGTAGATCAAAGTTTAATTATCACCCGTACAAAATGTGAGGGAGAAACGAAACCAAAACCTGATAATCTCTTGTGTTCCTAAGCAGGGAAAAGCTTAAATCGTGCAGTGGCCAACTCAATCATGAGATCTGATTTCTACATCTAGTACGTTTTGACTCGTCTATATCAAGAACTGTTTCAATTCATGGACTAACGACACTTACAATAGCTTGACAAAAGCAACGGCTTTCACTTCCTACCTAACCGATAGATTATAAGTTGCTGTTTTCTTATAGCTGAAATACTGCATTGCTGTTATGAAGACTGATTATATATTTTTTATTGTTTGTGTGTATGTGCCCATGTGAAACTGACATGTCCTATTTTCAATTTACTTCAATTCAAATTTCTATAACACCTTAATAATATGATAATTTCACCCATGCGATTATATACGTAATTATGCAATTGGCGCTGTATAGGAGCTCTTCACTAAATTTTACATGTAACTATTTGAGTATATATATTTGTGTTTTTTTAACTTTTAAAAACCAACTAATTATAATATATTCAAAAAAAAAAAAATGGTTTGTTTGATTTAGTAAAAATAAAACATCACTTTATTTTAATAATGAATCCAACTGTGGTAGCTACATTATTAGCACACTGGTTTTCTGTTCAACAGTTCGTGAGTTACATTACAACTTCAAATTTGAATATTTGTAAAGGCTAAGAATGCCCTTCAAACTATTAGTTTCGATCTAATAAACCTACTGGACAAAAAAGGACCGATGAAAGGAGGTAATAATTAAAAAACACAATAAATTAAGTTATCTAAATAGACGATATAGTAAACTCTGTCTTTATTGAATACTCAAGATTAATTTTATGTCTGTAAGTTTTCATCGATACATATACTATGTTTTAAATAAGTATATATTTATTTCATCCCTTACACAACATCACATCAGCTTAAGATGATTCTACTTTTCTTTTAGGATAATCTCCATAATCGATATAGCTGTATGTATGAATAAACGTGAAAATGCAGCAACTAGATAAGTTTTTAGAAATACACTGCTGAACAATTGCTAAGGACGGATCACAAATTGCATTGTAGCATAACATTAAGGGAGACAGGAGGCCTAGTACGATAAAATATAGTTGCCACACTGTTCAGACGTTAGAATAAAGAATATTTATTGTTCTAGAAAGTACAAAAGCTGTGAAACATCTGAAAGGAAAAAAAAATTCATTTGATGCTGCATACGGAAAAATGGAACAATGCATCTGAAAGTCAGCAGGCACCAGGAAGAAAGGTATCAGTACGGGATATGTCCACCGTGGAGTGTGATGCAATATTCCACATGTCGTATCATACTTGCAAACGGGCCGTACGGCGCTGTGTGGTCAATGGGACACACACAACAGGTCAGCGAGTGTATAGTCCTCCTCCCCTCAAACGTCTGGCAACAGTTTTTCGGGAGATCTGCTTCCCTGAGGCAGCAAGAAACTGATTTGCCACCTGCTGAGCTAAGGTGCGTCTGATCTTTTTTACTGATAGGAAGATATATCTGTCTTCTGCAGGCGTCGTACTTCTAACACGACCTCCCCCGTGCCGCCTACTACACATTCCAGTAGTTTTAAATGACTTCCATAGCCGTAAAACAACGCTGTGAGCGATGTCAAACTCCCTGGCAACATCTGTTATTTTTCGCCCTGCTTCGATCTTTCCAATAATTCGGCCATGCATAAAATTATATAAGTGATGTTGGGAAGACATGCCAAAAATTTCAAATTCTTTTATTGAATCTTTCCTGTAAGACATTGACTTGAAACAGCAACTGTCCAAATCCGTCAAAACTTTTAAAGCTCTTATGAATGCTATCACGTGATGAACAGACGTGGAGAAAAAATTTTATTACGCATACTTCTTCTTACTATATAGCGCACTTATTCTAATTTTCCACATTTTGCTTTCTCTCATTTAGTGGTTGCTTTGAATGATAGTGTTATCCGTCCTTAGCAATTGTCCAGTAGTGTATAAATGTGTGGATATGTGTCTGAAAATAATTCGGCCAATTATATCCTTAAGTCTAAAATGCTTTTAAATCTTCAAATGTTTCATTCGTAAGCATTAATACCCACAAGTTTGGAGTTGAAGGTTGATATTTTACCATGATTATCTATATATCATTGAAAATAAAATTTTTTATTGTGGTTGTGTCCTTCTGTAACCACGATTCACACAAAAGTATATAGATCAATTAGGGATATTTCCTTTACAAATATATAAAAACCTTAAGATGTGTGTAAAATTGTCTATTTTTCACGCTAAAGTGAAATATAATTTTAATAATGAATTGTCGTTGGAAATTTAAACCATTTTATACATATTGATAAATTTTAAATATTTCCGATTGAATAATTTAATTATGTTTTACTTATGCTTTAAGAAATATATTAGTTTGTTAAAAATTACCAGCGTATTTTTCAACAGAATTTTTTTGAAGATCAAATTTTAATTTTTTTGAGAAATACTTCCATATTTTTATTATTGTAAATTAAATTCAGGTAATATAACTTACGGCATTTTAACAAGTTATTGGTTAAATTTATAATGAACATTGCACTAACTTAACATGGAATAGAAACATGTTTGTCTCAATCTGTTAGCATAAAGAAGTCCGAGAGAAAACAAATTTATGTTTCATAATTTTATTATTGCAACCACATATTTATCAAGAAGGAAATAATAAGTATCTAATTGAGCTGCCATTATCTCGTTAGTATACTTTTATCACATTTAAAATTCTCATTTCAATTTTCCTGATTTGACACCCATTGATAAAACTAAAACGTTGGCAAAAAATTTCTTGCTAAATAAAAGTTGTTTTTATTCCTTTTAAAATAGCTATTCTAGAGAACATTCCACTGAAACAAAATCCTAGATTTCTGTGCGGGCTTAGCACGATCTCCAATTATCGCGCCAAGAGCTGCACAGTTATTTTGCTAACCTGAATTACAACACTACTCGCAATCTCCGGTTACCAGATATCTATGGTGCTAATATTTTAACTTTGCTATCGCGAGCTACTTAAAATTTTAAATATATTCTCTTATAACTACTTACTACAGAAATATTAATATACAAATAAATGTGGAAACTCATTTCACAAAAATTACATATTAAAAAATATAAACTAAGTATTGCACAGTCTACAAGGGTACGAAAAGCTAAACCTAGATACTAAACATAAATTTTTAGAAAAATTATATTTCTACTTAATCAATGTCAATACTGTGAATAAATCAAAATAGATGTGTCGATATATTTATAAACGATACTTACATTGTAACATAAAAAATGTTACAAACAGTGGCAATATTTTAATTACATTCATAAAATAACTCACCTAATCATTTCTTGCAGAATCATTGGTATCATTCGAACAATAGAGAAATTTTATGGCACGCACACATAATAATGACACTACACTCTGTCAATTGGAATACAGTATAAGTTCATGAAATTTTATCATAATATTTATAACTTAAATATACAAATGAAACAAAAAAGACGTATATGACATTTTCTTAAATGCAGATCACAGTGACGGAAACAAAACTCAAGTATTAATATAATTATTGTTATAATTAAAAGAGAAAAAGTCAAGACAAAAAATGAGCTCAAAAAGTATTGGGACACTGACTAATAAATAAAAAAAACAGCAAACAATTGATATTTAATATCTTGTTGGGCCACCTTTGTACTTTATGACCTCTGGCATTGATTTGACCAATTTTTCACAAAACAACCCGGCGATTTTGGCCCACTCTTATACCCCAGATGTTTTCTTAACTCCTTCTTGTTAGAAATATGGTGTTCATTGAGATTTTGTTGTAAATAATCCCATACATGTTCCGATGGGATTAAGGTCTGGACTCTGTGCAATA
Source organism: Latrodectus elegans (assembly GCA_030067965.1). Lineage (NCBI taxonomy): Eukaryota > Metazoa > Arthropoda > Arachnida > Araneae > Theridiidae > Latrodectus > Latrodectus elegans. The sequence continues at coordinate 92,739,647 of CM057814.1, read as the reverse complement.
GTTTTAATCACACCAGGACAGTGGTAAAGGGCTCATAACTTACAAATGTGAGCAGTAAGTTTTAGGTCGTTATCCTGGTACAAATTAAAATGGCTTGCTATTCCCAACTTTCTCACACTTTGCTTTAAATTTCGCTTGAGAGTGTCAAGATAGACATTTATTCATTATGCCATCTATGAAATCTAAGTTTCCAACACCAGAGCTTGCCATGCAGCTCTGGCCCAGACTAATTGGTTGCGGGTTCCATACCTAACAGTAGGCAGCAAATTTTTGGCATGCATTTCCGTATTAGATGTCCTCCAGACTTTTTGCTTCCCATCTGATCCGACAAATGTCATATTTTCTTTCGTCTACGAAAATTACATTTTCCCAAAATACTGGTGGTTGCTTTACATACATTTTAGCAAATTGCCAGTTTATCCTGTCGGTTTGCTTTGGAAATGTAGGGCTTTCTTCGAGGTACTCTATCATTACACCTACGTTTTCTTAAAACATTTCTGACAGTTTCAGGATTTAGGGGATTTCCCGAACATGCTTTTACATACCAGAGTCTTTTTTACTCCTCTGGTTCTTGGATTAACGAGAACTTGTCTCACAATCCACCTTTCTTCACTTTCAGTAAATATCCAAGGACGGCCTGATCTCTGCTTTTTTTTTTCAACACTATTTGTTTTCATAAACCTGTGAATAATGTTAAAAGCAGTAGACTTATTCAGCTCCCAGGTTTGTCCTATACACTTAACTGATTTTCCATTTTTCCAAAAGCTTATTACCAGGTCTCACACATTTTATTGACAACCTATGTTGAAAAGTATTGTTTAAAAAAGGGTAGCAAATTAAATTTTATTTCGTGTGACATATTTGTTTTACTTGTTCATTTCAAAAAGGTCCCAATACTTTTTTGACCCGTGTTCGCCTTTAAATTATATTCAGAACGCTATATCAAATTATAAAGTTAAAATATTAGGAAAAGATTAGTTATATAGTGTATTTAAAATGAATTTTAATGCACCTCTTGATTACTTTTGCTTTTGTTTTAATGTGATAAATATTTTTATATATAGCTTTACATTACGCATGCCAAGTGTCCCCATACTTTTTAGACGGACTGTATGTTCCCGGAATGATTACGCGGACATTTATACTCAGCGAGGAAAATAATAACTTAAAGCAACATAAAAATAAATTTACTTTATAAATTTTATTTAACAAACATAAAACTTGTTGCGAATATTCAAAAGTTTAACTGTAAACATTTTTTAAATTTTAAACATTCAATAGTTCATTTCAAACGTTTAAACAGTAATTGAATAAAAGCAAATAGGTAATAAAAATTTTCAAAGGTTATTAAAACACACAACAAATTTCCATTATGTGCATAATCACGTTACATCATGCAATCACAAAAAAGCATTCCGCCACTGTAAGCAGGTTTGCGGAATTTTATCACCCGCACTGGCATCCAGGATTTAGCCAAAAGAAAATTATTTTTAATAAAATGGGGCGAAAAACATGTAAGCACAATGTGTTAAAATAACTATTATTTTAATATAAGTAATTGTAGCTGTTACCAAGAACTGGATATCATTATACTAGCTTTGTTACGGTTTTAAGCATAGTTAAGAAAAAGTTTTTCGGAACCATTTAAAATCAAATTGCTTTATTTGCTCATTCATTGCGCATTATTCTTGAGAGGCTTTTTCCTTGACTCTAAAAATTGAGTCTAACTCTTCAGGTGGTATATTTCACTTTAAAGTGTTCACTATTTTTCCGTTTCAGGGGACTGTCTGCGAATTCTTTCTCTCAATCACCAAGTAAAAATAGGCAATCAACTATTAATTTTGATTGTTATAAAATTTTGTACTGCAAGCTTTTATTTCTATTTATTAAATTATATTGTAAACAATAAAAAATGTCAAAAGCCCTCCCCCGTCTAAAAAAAGTAAGCCACAAAACTTAAAGCCAACTAACCAGAAGGAAAGAAGCTTCAAACAAGTGATTTTAGTCACCAAAAAGGAACTTCATATACAGTTATAGAGGAGTGTTAATTTCAAGCACGCTATTTGGTTATTTTTAAACTCCAGAAACGGAAAAGTGGACTCCACTGCCATATAATCTGTCTTGCTAATAGTGAATTTGGTGTTTCTTGGTGGATGCCTTTATTTATCAAACTGGATTTTTATTACTTTATATAGATATCGAGAATAATAAGAATTATGTTGAAAATACTATTTTAGCAACCTTAGTATTTAATCATACAAAGGAAATTTAGAAAATTTTATTCCTAGTTTAGATCATATTTAAAATCTTTCCGAAGATGGTTTGCCTGGATTTTTATTTAATATGTTCTGCCAATTTCTTGATATTTCGCTATTTAAATTACAGATTGAGTTGTTCTTTTATTTTAAATAAATCGTTTTTATTCTGTAATATTTGCTGGATGTTACTGTAAAAATTGACTTGACTATCCTTTTAGAGTTGGAATGTGGGTACTATTTATATTATTAAAACAAAAGACATCTTTTTTAAGTTAATTGTTAATTTAATCATGAGTTTATAATTTGCATTTATACTTGTAAAGTAATCAGTTAACATTTATATATTAATTTTATAAAATATATATTTTTGCAAATGTTCCTATGCTTACATTAGAATTCATGTTGCTGTCTTTCCAGAATATAGTTTTGCATTTCCGGAATTATTGTTCCTATATTTTTGTTATTTATATATAGGAAACTGATATTTTTATACTTTATTTAAAATCATAATATTTAAAAAAGGGGAAAATAGAACTTAGGTTGCCATTGACGAACATTTTCGGATTTTTTTTGTCCAATTTATTCTTGTCATACTTAAAGCAGCAACATTAAAGAGAAAACTCAATAGAATATAGAACATTTTTTTCCAATGGTAAATTGTTGACAGTTACAACTGCAATGTTAATCTATTGTTCCCTGATACCAAGGAACCGGCCAGACACAGCGACCTCTTAGCTCCGGGGGCATCATAGGGGGTGGGCCACCATTGCACCCTCCCACACGCCATAGGGGACCGTTTATAGGGAAAGCATCATCTATACTTCATTCACACACAAGGAAAGGGAACAAAGTGATGATAGAGAGAGAGAAAGTACATCCATGCCTCAACCGGGATTCGAACTCAGGACCTCCCTATCCGTAGTCAGGCACGCTGACCACTAAACAGAATATAGAACTAAGTTGGCGAGAAACTGAGGAGCACTTTAATGTATAGATAATTCAAAAATTTTTACATTTACTTTTCTTATGGGTCAGATTTAGATTCATCATTTAATTTATATCCAAGATTTTTCCAAGGAAGAATTAATTGCATCACATAATGCTATCTTGTCAACATTTCTTCTTCACCAAAAATGTTCAGAAACAGAGTGAAAATTATAAGAGTTTAGTGGAAATGTGCTATGTTTTCTTATATATTCTGTAAATTATCATAAGCTAATTAATTCAGTCAAATTTATTGAAAAAATTTACCAAATTGAACACAAAAATTTGCTTTAATCCTTTTCTATATAACATTGAATTCTAATTTCTAATTACAATTATTGCTGCGAAATATGTTGTGAAGCAAAAAATATAGATCCTATTTGTTTCAAGACTTATGTATGCAAAACAATTTTATTATTTATCTTTTAATACTTTTAGTATTATAATTAACTTCGACTTTTCCTTTTTTACTTTTCAGACTTTCTCTTCCTACGTTTTGACATTTTACTCGTGGACTTCTTATTTTTTGAATTTGATCCGTTTTTACTCTTCAGAGATTTGTTTTCTGTCTTAAGTCTATTGTTTTTACTTGCAATAAATTGCTTAATTGCGTGATCCATTTTTTTCTGGAGAAACAGATGCACAGGACAATCGAGTACTGCTCTCCCTCTAAATTCGTGTAAATGATAATCTTCCATTCTTGATGATAAATCTGTAATTTACTTTAAACTACTGTTTACTTAATTTGAGAATTTACTGTCGAATAATCAAAATGTTAAAAATATTGATATGTTTTCACCTGTCTCTAAACTCGTGCTTCGCCATACTTTGTTCAACAAAAAAATTATACTCATATGAATTTAATTAAAGTTATTGATATACTTCAGTAATAATCGCATATTTTTTAATGCAGAATATTTCATCAGCTTTTCTGATACTACTTAGATTACTATCATAGTTTGCAAATATATGCAACATTGCGTTCTTATTTACTTTAATTTATATAGTGGAGCTGAAACTTGAGATTTTTAATATAAATTTTTTTATCTACTAACGGAATCTAATTCAATACAATATTATTTGCTTTATTATTGGCACAAATAATTATGGTAAAATTATTTTCATTTAATATTTTTCCTCTGGTTCGTCTCGAAAATGTAAATGTTAGATGTGAAGCTTTATTATTAACACCACCGCGTTTGACAAAGATTCAATAACATATCATTGACCACATGCTTAACTTCATAGATTTGAATAAATTCAACAATAGGAACTCGCCATATATAATGGCGAATATATTTTGATATTTTGACTTTTATCCTCACATTTCCTGAAATTATATTTTCAAGAAATAAAGCTTGCAAAATATACAAATACTTTCAGCAACCTATGACGTACAATTTCCTTCCTCTGACGTGGCGTGGATGTGAAAAGGAGGCTGTGAATTCAGAAATGACCTTGTGATCTATTTGTGGTTTAATATGAGGAGTTTGGCGGTAGTCAAGTAATCCAAATTATATATTTAGCTTTAAGGTACAATCCGATATTCACTTTTACCATTATGTGTGAGTTAAATTAGTAGCTCGTACGCGTATTATCCTTATATTATTTTAAATTACACAATCAAAATATTTTTTGTGATTCATAAATCTCCAATTTAATATTGCGTAGACAATCATCGACCATTGTCAAAAAATAAATTGCAAATTTTGTGCTTTAAAGTTAAAACTCTTTTTTGTTTTGTTTTCCTTTTTTAAACTGCTTTGATAGAAACAAAAGGATTTTATTTTTGTAAAATCTGGATGCAGCGACTGTCTAATATACTTACAAAAATTTAATTCTATATTTTCATATTCTAGATGCATGTATATTTTAATCAGTAATTTTTCTTATATTGGCATAGTTACAAAAAACATAAATATAAAACTCGGGTTCTAAAAATAATAAGTTACTTTTAATATTACACTAAATATGACATTAGGAAATTGTACATTTGGCGCTAAACCGCAATATTGGCGACATAATTCTTTTTGTGAAAATGATCGATAATCTATTGTATCATCTATTTTAAAATAATATTCTATATTAAAACATCTTATTAAGTTTAGCTGAGAGAGAGAGAGAGAGCACACCTAAAATCTGAACATTGAATTTGATTATTTAAATTAGATTATGGAATTTATATATAGTCCAGTATACTCATCTTTAGAAAATATAAGGAATTCCTTGTTTTTTTGTAGCAAATTCATTTTTATAAAATATTTTCTTTATAAGAACTATCACTTCACAAAATTAAGATAAAAATAGCAAAATATTTTCTCAATTTAATATCAAGTTTAAATTAAAATTGGTAAAATCCTAGTCCTCGTAACACGCTTAGGAGGATTTTTTGAGATATTGTGAAGGGTAAAATGAAGGGCATACGTTTGTTGCCAAACTGCTGCTAACGACCAAAAGACGTTTGTACGATGATTGCCAAAAATTTGTATAAACGGCAAATAGATAAACATCCGTCAAAAAAAATATAAATCATAAATGAATAAACTGCAAAAAGACTAAAAAAAAAAAATAATAATAAATGAAAAATAAATAAAGCAACGAATCTGTCCAAATCAACAATTACGGAATGCAGATTTTATCACTCCTGAAATTTTAGCAGCATTGCATAAGTCGTCAAATACTCCGTATTAGTATACTAGGAATAAACTTTAAATTTTATTTTTTCTCTATATTTAATTTTTTTTAATATAGATGTATCACTTGCTAAATCAATAAGCTTCATTTTCTATTTTTTTAAGTTTTAATTCCTGAGCTGTATATAATATACAATTGTGTATATTCGGAACAAATATTACTTTTAATAAGAATTAGGATGAAAAACATCATCAGTAAATATAATAAACATTAATTTAAAAAATATTTACTTTTTATCATTTTTTTCAATTTCTTGTTTTACGGAGTGAAGTGATTTGGTGTACATGAGGCATTTATAATATTATAAAAATGGCCCATTTTACCGCATAATAAGGAAATTTTCATAAATTAAAAATTGCCAATTTTCTTTTAAATTAAGTATGAGCTTATGCTGTAAATAGTTTCGTGTGTTACTGTTATTTACTTATTGGTAAATTTATTGTTTTGATATTTTCTTCATACTTTAGTTTTTTATATTCAGCAACTAATGGTATAATTATTTTTTTATTAATCATTCACATTTTCCTTTATAATTTAAGTTATTTAACTCAATTGTCACAGATTTTCTTTTTACTATTGTTATTAAATTTATATTAATTAGATTTTTTCTCCTCATAAATGTTCTTAAATTTTGAGATTATACTTATCGAAATCTATAAATTGAAATTCGTTAATTAGTAAAATTCTGCTTAATAACAACACATTAATCGCATCAACATATTTAAATTCAGTATTACGTTGGACTTTTTAATATTTACATATTACACAGCTGACAATTTTAGTGAACAAATATATATTAAATTAGGTGATTTAGCTTCGTTTAAGTTAGAAACAAAGTTCTTTAAATATAGAAAAGTAATTTAATTACTCAATGTTTTCATTACATTTTTTTAAAAAAAAATCAATGTGACATAATAGGTAAGTATTAATTATTCTCATAATTTAAAAATGTGATTTAAATTATAAGTATGATTGAATCCTATTTTTCATAAAGCTAATTATAAATGTTTGAAAATGTCACTGATTTGTATTTTTAAATGGGTTAGTTAATAAAATAAAGAATCTTTCGAGATTTTCTACATTCTTTCTTTTAAAATTTAGATCTTCTTAATTTATTTTAAATTTTACTGTGCCCTAAATTATAGAAAAACTACTAAAATATACTTTCTCATTAAAAGATATTTGCAACTAAAAAGTTACCTAAAACAGTAGGCAATCAAATTTTAGCATTTATACAAAAAATCTTAACGAAAATTTTGAAAAAGCTTTAAATCTTAATTTACATCTAAATTAATGACCTTATGCGATAATTTTTCCATTTATATTGCTGTTCCACACATCAGTTGAAGTATCTTACTCTAACAGAAGCAAAGTACGTCAGTGATGACTATGGTTGGATAATTTACCACGAGCTATGATAATTAGCTCTGACATCTTTCTAGATAACTGTGCTAACACTGAGTGTTTCTAAAAACCACTTTGAATTTGTCTCCAAAGTGTAATGCCATGGTAGAACGTAACACGCTAAGAATCAGAAGTGATGTATCATACTATATCAGATAAAATCACTTTCGAAGTATTTTATTTTAACCATACTGATGTGTGTTTTGCACAGTACTTGTGAAATTTGTTTTTCTGGAGCTTTCATTCCGCCTACATCTCAATTTCAGCACCAGTTTTACGTGTGCATGTCTGTATTATGCAGATGACATTTTACTTTGATTCAATACAAAAATTAAGGCTGGTTTTGCACCATCTTCTTACCAGTTATCTATCAATGGAATTCAGAAACATGTTGTACCATTTAACAATTTACTGTCAATGATCATGATCATAATATCATTAAGTTTATAAAGTCTAAATGTGTTTAAAGACTACTCTGAGAGTAATGCGAATATCATCTAACAAATATGCGATGGGAAAATGAATGACATAAGTTGTCTTAAAAACGATGTCGTATCGTAAAGTAGAAAAATGTGCTGCTGGACTAGTTCATTTCTGCAAGACAGATATTTTTAAATGCAACCTGACCTTTTAGAATCTCCGTTTTTAAGATGATCCTAATTTCAACAGTTAGTTCTTGAGATTTACACAAGCATATCTATATAATGCGGGTGATGAATTTTTTCTCTTTCATTTTCTAACTTCAAATATCTGGCGAAATTATCCTTTTAACTGTAAAAAAGTTTTGATAATTGTAAAAAGATTCAATTCAGGAAGCAGCTTATAGATAATAGATGCTCAGTCAGCAATTGTCCATTTTAAGCGATGAGGTGTAAAAAATTGTGACGTAGTTGAAATTAACATGCATTTTATTTAAGAATGCTATCATCTGCCTTATCATAAATATACTTACAAATAATTTGAGTTTATCAGAAGAAATTTACGAACATTTATTAAACCTCCAAAAAAATTCTAAATATAATCTGTTACGATACTTTAAGTATATACACACACAGAATATATAAAAATTATTGCGGTGATCAACTATGTAGTTAAATAAAATGGAGTTAAAACTTTTATTTTTTTATTAACTGATTTTAATAATTTCATAAAAATGCCATGTGTATGGAGTATACTGAAAGTTTTGTTTCCAAAACATTTGGAGGTTATAATGACTGAAAGATGGTCTAAATCAAATATTTCGATATAATTTGTCTGATTTATTGACACACATGAATTAACTCTTAATAACTATAATATTAAAATATTTAATATATACCATAAAAACCAAACGTTATATAATGAATTAAAGATAATAAAAAAACACTTCATGGCTCTTACATTATTTGAGTTTTCTAGAAATAAAAATATTCTTTTGTAGTGCAAAAAAATTTAATTTTTGCAAGATTAATTTGGAAAAGTAAGAGAAAAAAATGGAAAATATTTTTCTATCATAAAATTTATTACGGAATGTAATAAAATTTATGAGTCTTAATTTAGTTTATTAAAAGAAATCAAAATAAAATAAGTCTTAATTTATAAAACGAATGTAAAACGAAACATTGTAAAGAAGAAATAAATTTCATGTAAAAGAAACAATATACAAAATTGCTTGTCTAACCTTGGATAGATTTTTCTATTCAGAAAAAAATAAATTTTGGTTTTCTTGAATTTAATTAATATAGAATAGCCAATAGAGACATCAATTGTAATAAAGAAAATTCTCCAGATAAAAAATAGATTTAGGAAGTACCTCAACTAGAAAAGTAGAGTTCCAGATTTTATTTTTTTATAGTTATCTGTAAACTAATACACACATATTATTAAATCTCATTTTATTGAATTTAAAAACATGTCTCAGTTTTTTCCGATTGACCTATGTTATATTTCAATTAATTAACTGTAAAACATGTTGAATTTAAATTGAAGACTTAAATTTAAGAAAATATTATGTTTTCAAATAAAATTATCACCAATTTTTTTATTGAGCTTTAATTTTACATAAATGAAATAACACAATATCAACACTCAATGAAGTTTTGGAAAATACTTTCAATGAGTAAGTATTTCCATAATCATATCTAGAATAGTCACTTTCCTAAATTTTGTAGGCTGCATTTCATCGATTATAAAGTTTTCAGTAACTTTGAAATAGATTTAGTGATAATGGTTTAGTATCTGGTAATACCAAAAATTAATATTCTTTAGGAAAAAAATATTCCTTCATTGTGTGTTGTGTAAAATTTCAACTTTTATTTAAGCGTGATGCTGACAGATAGTGGAGTAGTTAATGTCCCTAACTTCGAATCTTGGTACGGCATGGATGTTCCTTTTTCGCCCTTTAAATGTTTCTCTATTCTTTCACTTCTAAAGCAAAGATGGCGCAGTCACTGGTTTCCCCCACTGTATAATATACCATCATCTATTACTCTTATGGCGATGAGATTAAATCCCAAGATCAGACATGATTATTTATTTATGTACTATATCATTAGCCACAATATTAAGTTAGGATTTTTTTTTATAAAAATTAGTAAATGTTTGTCTTATTTATTGATTTAATTTGTTTAAAATTAAAAAAAATTGGCTTATTTAAGTGAATAAAAATATATTTAAAAGCTAATTCATCTTGAATAATTAAAAAAATTACTTCTTAAGTGATTACACTATATTTTAAAGAGTAGTTTCTTTCATAACAAAATAGTAAAATCTCCATCTGTAGTAGATTCTCATTCTAGAAATGTCTTTTCACTAAGAAATTCTACACTTGCATAATTTTAATATCAGTTGCATAACAGTTGTCTCTAAATATGGAAACTTTTGAAATACACCATATCTTCTTTTTGATTTATTTTAATAATGGTGGAAAGCGTTCCCATATCTCAAGGATTAAATTCCGAAAAGCTTTCAAGTGCCTAGGGCAGATATACATGCAAAAAGTAGGAGCTTTATGCCTATTGTATAATTATTCCATAATGACTAAGATAAAATTCCAAGCATTTCATTCAAAAGAATGCAGTTCTACCTTTATATAATCGTGTGACAGTAGTGAATTACTTTAATTAGAATTAATATGACATCACATCTAACATCCAGAAATGTATTGAATCCGTATTGTACGTCAACCGCACAATGCTTTTGAGATTGGCTTCCTAGTGAGTCTTCTTTCCTTCCCGAGCCTTATATACATTTCGCAATCGTGAATATCTGGAGAACGTTCAAACATCACATCAATATTTCAATAATAGATTCATTTTTTGGCATGAAAGTTTATGAAATATATTCTTTTGTTGCAAAAAATCAACTTCAATTATAATAAATGATCATTCATATAATTGAGTCTCAAGAACAAATTGTTTACCTTGTCATAAAACCACAGCCATTTTCAGTAAACTTATTGAAAACTACAATATCAATAGGGAATATAATGCATAAAAATGTCGAGGAAGTCAATGGAAAATTATGCATTGATGTATCTAGATAGATTTATTACTTATGAAAAAAAAATCTCTAGGTTGTTTCCTTGAATGCTGTGCATTTTATTAATTTAAAAGATTTCTCCATCATAGCTTCATCATCTGTGCCTTACACAGCAGATATTTAACTGCTTTGTAGCAGTTTTTGGCTTATATAATGAAGAAACAATTTCAAAATTTCAGTAATAATTTAATTTGAATTCTTGTACAGAAAAAGAGTTAAAATAGAAATTTAACTTTTTCTGTATGACACTTTCGCCACCCAAATTATACAACACCGAGAAAAACAAGAGATATCACAACAAAATTTATTTTGTAAATAACACGTTGACCAAGTATCAAATGATTTAAATTATAGACTTCTGTGTAGCATGATTCCTGCCAAAATCAGTAGTCACAGTAGCCGCCATTGTTAGAGATCACCAATCACAAGCCACGGCATTGATTCAAAGAAACTGGATGTGCTCTTGGGGTACAGCAGACCAAAAAGCTTCCTCATGTTGCCAGATTTGATCTGGTGTGGTAACTGGGGATGTAATCTGGGTCAGTTGATGAGCAACCATGGACCACATGTTTTATATCGGCAAAAGATCCGGAGAGCTAGCTGCCCAGGGAAGCAATTTAATCTGGTGATTAACGAAAAATACTTGGGTAATGCGGGTCACGTGAGGTCACGTATTATCCTGTTGAAATATGGCTGTAGGCAAACCCTGAAGGTTAAGGAAGGTAAACTGACTCCAACATCTCGGAGATGTAGCGCTGGTTGCTTAAAGTACCAGCAATGCATACTAGAGGAACGCGAGAATGATATCCAATACCACCCATACCATAATACTCTGTAAGGACCAGTGAAACGGAGCATGACGCAGCTGCTCAGATATTCATTCTTTCTCTAATTTGTTTCGAGAATCGAATGTGACTATCGTGGTGTTGCAGACAGAAGCGTGACACGTCAGTAAGGACAATTTCATTCCATTCTGCCACCTACATCCTTCTTTCATCGCACCAGTAGTGGAGACATTTGTGATGCTGCGTCAAGGGTAAACGAAGCAATTGACATCTTTCGGACAGATCGCTCTGCTGTAAACGGCTTCGAACAGTATGCGCAGACACTGGGTGATGCGTTACAGACTGAATGTGCTGTGATATGGTTCGTGATGTGGCTGAGTGATCCGTCACTGTCATGAGCACAATTTGCCTATCATCATATGAAGAGGTGCATTGAGGTGAATGCAATCAACCACGTCGGACCGTCGTACTCTCCTAAATACAACGATCACATATCCGCATTACAGTTGTTTAGTTTCCAACACGACTACCGATTTCCCTGAAAGATAATCCACAATCTCAGTAGGCCATAATCCTTCCTCTATCGAAATCGGATACTTGATCAAAATATGATCGCTTTTTCTTCGAGGCATAATTGATATTTTTTTGAAAAAAACGTATGAAAAACACCTAACCGATACCCACCGAAATTGCCGAACTTGAAATTGCCAAAATCTCCAAGCATTAAATAAGACTTTGAATTGGCGCCACAGGTGCGCGTTATGCGAGTCTGCGCTGAAATTCTAAGAATTTACATATACCATCTCCACTAATGCATGTTGTAAATTTGATGTCATTTGCATGATTTCTTCAGGGTGTTGCATTTACGTGGGATAGCAGTGTGTTAGTGATATTGATGACATTTGAAGTAGTCTAGGTATAGTTCATTCCATATAATTTTTGTAGAAAGTAGATTTAAAAAGTTATGCTCTTCTACAAAGGAAACGAAGCAATAAAAAATGTTCCTCGAAATTAAATATCTGTCTTTGCATACCGAACTTTACAAGAAAATGAAATTATTAAAACTAAACCACATAAGACTTCTCCATCCAGGTTACCACGGACCTGCACTTCAGATAGCGGAAGAAGCCATCACAATTGTGGAAATGAAAACACAAGCCGAGACATTACTGTACAAAGAAGAGAAGGACTACAACGAAAGCGAGACACACCGTTCATATGATACTCTCCGAATTCATTAAAATTTCTATTCGGAGAGGACGAATATCATATTTAGAGATTTTTTATTCCCACTTAAATTCACATTCTCAATTCTCTCCACATATTCCAACTATTCCTGGTAGGTACGAATGCAAAAATGAACGGCTGAAGTGAGACGGTTGCTTTACATAATACTGAAATAGAGGAAATTACGTACCGAAAAATACATACACTTTCAAGACCATGATCATAAATGATGAAAACATTTATGGCATTAGAGGAGTGCTAATCGTATCCTCATTTTACACACGAAGTCCGAGATATATGCACGAATACACTCAAGATATCTAGGTAAATTATGGACAACTTGACCTCTTTCTAAAGTTCACAAGCAACACATCCTGACCAGAAATCAGTGAAAAACTAAGATATGAACACTCTGCGGTTACTTATCACATTTTGATGTTATAAATATTCAACCTGGTAAACAATTTGATTTGAAGCAGTATATTAGCTGAATTTTAGATACAACATGAATCACAACTTTTTATTCCTTCATCAAGTAGAAGACTACGAATATTAATATAAATGTACACAAATCGGATATAAAAGATGTATATGTAATTAAATCATCAATAAATTGTTGAAGCAGAAAAAGAAACATTTTAGATGCAGTATTTGAAACTGCTGGAATCAAAAATTGTATAAAAATATATTGCATTCTTAATAATTAAGTAAAATTTTGTCTTATATAATTGACGTCCAAGAACCGATGATTCATTACTGGAAATAAGAAGTCCCTATAACTTACGTCTCGCTTTAAAATATATAATATTTCACTATAAAATTTAAAATAATATCTCCCTACTGTGAAAATATTTCAAAGTATTAATAAAATGTTATTCCTTTAAATATATATTATAGTATGCAATAACGCGTAAGATTATTATGCTTTTCTTGTTTCAAGAGGTTTATCAAGAGGTATATTTCTGTCTATAAGAATGTGAATGGAGAGAAAAACTAATGGAAACTCACGCATATATATATATATATATATATATATATATATATATATATATATATATATATATATATATATATATATATATATATATATATATATATATAATTAAATTTATTACTTTTATCGCAAAAATATCAATCTAAGTAATCGAGTTATTAATATTGATAAATAAATCTAAAAATTCAGCTCTGTTGTCTATGATATTGGATTTAGTTTCAGAAAGTTCATCGAGGAAAATTAATTTTGATTTGTCTTCAGAATTTGAATCTTTGAAAATAATGAATTGCCGATATACTGAAAGTCATATATCCATCTTGTCAGGGATCAAATATACCCTGATATTTGCTACATTCTATTTTAACAAATAAAGAGATATATATTTTAAGCATATTAATAATGTATTGAATATTTATTGTTTCACATCAAATAACATTTTACCAAGATTCATTTAAGCTTTTAACCAGTTTTCATAACATTAAATTTGTAATATATATCTGTAAATTCAACTGAGTGTTCTCGTCAACAATCTATTGTATATTTCACATGGGTAAACACAAGCATGTCTGAACACGATATTAAATTTCATTAGAAGTTGATTTTAATCGAATTGCAGCGCACTAAGTTGTGTACAACTCTTAAAATCATTAATTTGATTAGATTTGTGTTCGAGTCGATTTATTGAAATAAGTATCCAGCATTATCGGTTAATTTTCAATTATCTAGATTTAATATTGAAAGAGAGAAAAGAGTTATATCTCTTCGTTTTCGTGGTACGTAATATAAAAATTATAAAATATACTGTAGAAAGGTGCTCTTATCATATATGAAGAATATATATATATATATAATTTCACAAAAACCTAGAAATAAAAAAGTCTAGATGTATTTTCTAATTTTTTAATGTTCAATTTAACGCTTAATTTAAACATCTTCACTTTTTTTACGAGTTTGCAAACAGAAGCAATAATTTAATGAGAATCTCCTGTTCCTCTTCATTGACTTGTAACAAAATAACAACATGGAGCAGCTCCTTTCAATTTAATTTTAGTATGAATTATACTTTATGCAGTTTCATTTCAATTTTTTTATATTACCGTAATAGATTATTGCAACCTTGCAGGATACTTTGTTCTCTTGTAGATTTATGAGGATATTATATTTATTGTTTATCAAATTTCTGTAAACATGATATTTTTATTTGATTCTGATTGTTCAGTTATCTATCTGATTGTTAAGTTAGTTTTTAAATGCGTGAGATATTACTAAATACCAATTAATATTTTATAAGTATCAAATATTTCATAGTATGTGATTGTATCTATTATATGGATTATATTACTTGATCAATTACGGATAGGAAGGTACTGGGTTCTAATCCCGGTTTAGGCATGGATGTACTTTCTTTCTCTCTCTATCCTGTCTTTGTCCTTTTCTTGTGTGTGGGAATAAAGTATGAATGATGCCTACCCTATAAACGGGTCCCTATGGCATGCGTGAGGGAGCGATTCTAGCCCACCCCCTGCACCCGGGGCAACGCCTCGGGGGCTAAGAGGTCGCTGTTTCTGCCCGGTTCCTTGGGTATCAGAGAACAATAGATTAATAGATTCTGTTGCAATTGTAACTGTCTATAATCTGCAATTGAAAAAAATATTACTTGATCAGAAACATTAAGAGTATAGCTATTTCTTTCAATATTAGTTTTGTGACCACACAAGATATTTAAATGCTCTATCTCATGACACATAATTTATTAAATAAAGTTGTAAAAGTATACAAGTCACGTTGGCTCAAATACTTGGAAATGAACTCCAACCACAGTGCAAATGTTAAAATATTCATAACCTAAATTATTACATTTTGAATAGCATATCTTAATTATTTAAAAAATATGAGACGTCACTTTGAATTTTATCATGATCTATTTCTTTAATGTTTGAAAAATAAAAGTGGACACAAATGTTTTAAAATACAATCAAAAGTAATAGGAAATGTAAATCATGTGGTTTACCTGATAATGTATTTGTTCAGATTTCAGCCACGTTTTCTGTGGACTATTATTGTGCCTTATTTTGCTTAATAAATACACTAAGCTTCAATTACTTTAAATCAAAGTATAGATTAGTTTTTTTCTTTAATTTTTGCTGTGTTCAGAATATTGTGTTGTTTTTTTATTTATCTTCCAATTCACATAATGGCAGATTTAACTATCGTGCTGTCTAAAGAAGTATTAATAGATGTCAATTTTTATCACAAATTTTATATATTTTTGATATAACATTTGTTTATTAGTAATTTTGTTAAATTAGGAATTTTGTAATTAAATAAGCAGATGATACTGGCTATAATAAAAATAATAGAAAATTGAAGTATCAGGAATTTGCTTATGATTTATTGTTTCAAGTTAGTTGATTTTCTAGATGTATCTAAGTTTTTAAAAATATTTCATATCTAGGAATTTTTAACGCAGATTTTGTATAGGGATTTTCTGACAAAATTTGACCTGTTTCGGACAAGCATTTCTTTAAGCAAATTGGTTGTCGTCAATTTATTATCAAATTTTGTGAAAAATATTTTGAAATTAGTGATTACTTTTCCATACCCATTCTAAATATTGACTAAATACTCAGATATTAAGAGCAAATATCTCAATTCATGAAGAAATTTGAGAATTCATCTCATAATCTAATGATCCAAGATTGATTAATGACTATGAATATTATCCTAAAATTTTCCGACTTCCTCTGTTCCGTACTGCATATTTATCTTTTATACAAAGATCATTGTAGTGTAATTAATATCAGCAAAAATTACATTGAATCGTTTACGCGTTAGTGGCCAATTAACTCAAACATGTGTGATAGCAATTCTGGAATTTCTGTTATGTGAGCTGAAAACTGTATATTTCAAATACTCACGTATTGTATAACAAATGAGAGATTTACATTCTTCGCCTAAATCCAATGGATTTTTAAGCAGTATTAAAGAAAGTTAATTTTTCTTTCAATTTTCATCCAATTTAATATTAAAACTTTTGTTGATTTTTGTTATTAGTCAAAGTTTCAAAGTTTATCTAAATGTCATTATCAAATGGTCAAATTCAAATTAAGATTATTATAATTAAACTAATGATTAAATGTCGTGATATATATTTACTAAAATTTATTTTAAAATATTGATTTTTATTTTACACCTGTTTTCTCTTTATAATTTATTATTTCACATCCGCTAATAATTTATGAAGACTTATTAAAGCTGTTAACCAGTTTTTATAGCCTTAAATTACGTATATATTGGAATTCTTACAGCCACTTTTACCGAAGTACACTCTATTTTATTTTTAAAGTTTTAAAATTAAGCTTTTCTTTAAGATACATGTTTGTCGGTGAATTCAGTTAAAAAGAGTAAGTTTCTGTTATGGTTGAATATTTGTACTTTAGTACAACAAGCTGTACATCATTGTATAATTTTTTAACAAGATTTTATTTGAAGTGACTTTGCCTGATTAATTGTCTGTTTCTTTTTAGTTTTTAGTAAAAGAAAAAAAAACAACATATCAATATCTCAGGATGAAATATACTTTAAGCGAAGAATATGCATAACCTAATATTTCAGTTAAGGGTTACAGTGAAATGTTTGTTAATTATACATTTATAAACCTTTTTAAGCATATGGATTAACACAATAAATGAGAGAAATAATATTATTCGTGTAAATCCCATATACTCTTACAAATGTACACATTCTTCGGGTATATCATTTATTGAGGGTTTGAATAATGGGGTCATTTTTCTTTATTAAATTTGAGTTACTAATATTAAAACCTCCATGACATGTTTTGCTTTATTCATTTTATTTGCGATGAATACAGTACACTTGGAAAAATCAATAGTGCCTTAACAGCCAATTCCCTCAATTCTCGTCTAGGAAAAAATTTAGAATTTGTCGGAACAACAGATTTTATTTTGCTGCTGTAACAAATCTACATTAACTCTACTGACAAGAGATGGCGTTATTGTCCATTCGAGTGAACTTACAATATCCAATAAGAGTTAGATGATATAGAGGGGAGATGTGAAAAGTGGAAGACGAACCATCCGTTCATAAATACCTTTGTTTAATTATTTGTAATATACCTTCTAACCTTATATATAATCTTGTTTATAATTATTAAGTATTATTTTTGTAACTATTATATTTTAATCATGTTTAATGTCGTGATAAATGTTTTGTTTAGTATTATTAAACTTCCCATTTTTTTACGTCTCTACACTGCTCAAATCATCATTTGGAAAAAAAAATCATATAATTTCTTTATTAATATTAAATAATTTAACTTCTATTAAAATGCAAATTAATGGTATTTTAATCCTTCTATTATTCTACATATGGAAGAACTATTGAAATATAACATGAAATATGTAAAATAACATTGTTGACATCCGTACCCAATTTTATATTATCTGTAAAATTTAATTCAACAAGTAATATAAAAACATTTTTAAAGTCAATTTCTATTCATGCCAACTAAGAAGAATTTTACTACGAATATTTATGCGCATAAATAGAAAATTTTGTTGTTATACTTACAGCTAATTCCTACTTAGGTCAACAAAGAAAATTATTTTTCCCTCATATACAGTTAAAATTAATAAACTATAATATAACTTATGTTGACTGAATATTTGAAAAAATTGTATTAACGTCAAGTGTAATCCACTTCAAGTTTCTTAAAAAATATTTAAACTTGAGTAGATGAATAAAGTATGTTTTATTTTATTAACAATTGAAAAAAATTGTACTGTACAAAAGGGAAGAATGTGAGCTAATAGTAGGGATTGATAAAAGGTTTACATTGTATTCACACATTCTACGAGTTTAAACTCTTGTACAATATCCTTGATGTCAAACAAACCAAAGAATCTAATAGAATTAATTCCACAATACTTTTATCTGAACGTAAAGCTTCTGGTATGCATACTTTGACTAAACTGTAGACATCTTTGAGAAAAATGGAAACTTTAAAACTGAGAAATTAAAGTACCATTTGTTTGATAATTATTAAGCTTAAATAAAAGTAAAAATAGTGGAAAAATTAATTTGCGGATATTTTATTATTAGAAAATATTACAGAACGCACAGATGGATATTTGAGCCTGAGTAAAAACTTTAAGGCCAATATAGAAAATAACAAAGAAAAAAATTAAAAATACTTAGAAGGTAGTGTAAGAGCCATTTCTTCGAATTACTTCAAATATTCTTGTTTTCATGGATAAAACGAGTTTTTGACAAAGGGTGGGATAGGTTTTATACCATTCATCTTCGATAGTAGATTTCAGCTCTGTTGCTGATGTAAATTGTCTCCCATTTGCAGAAAATTTTCTTGCTAAGTCACCCCAAAGATTCTCGATAGAGTTGAGGTCAGGTGATCTAGCTGGCCATTTCACAGTTTCAACATTGTTGATTTGGAACCAATTTTTTGTGCTGTTACTCGAATGGATCAATCCATTGTCTTGCTGATATTCCCAGTTTTCTCGAACAGGATATTCAGCATTTGGCAAAAGATGATTTTTTAAAACATTTTGGTATCCTTGTAAATTTATCTACCTGAAAGGAATGCAATTGAGCCCACACTATTGTAAGCAAAACAGCCACAAATCATGACAGACCCTCCACCTAATTGGCGCTTGGAGAATATTTCTTTTTCATTTCTTACATCATACCAATAGAAATTCCAGCCATCAGGTACATCCAAATTCCATTTTTTTTTCGTCAGAAAAATAATTTCTATCCATTTGTTATCCCAGGTCATGACTTTCTTGCCAAATTTCAAATGCTCTATTTTGTTGTATAAGTCTATACAGCAAAATTTATAACACTATTAACGTTTTATAACACTATTAGAACGTCTTCCAGACGTTCTAATAGTGTTATAAAACGTTTTTTAACAAACTTTTAAACCTGTTGTTGGAATCAGTTTCCTGGTTGAGTACTTTCCAGTAGACAATGAAGTTTGCAAACTCTTCTTTCATCACGCCAGGACAAAATTTTAAGTCTTCCCCCAGCATTCTTTTTACCATAATTGCATTGCAATTTTAAAAATTTGCTTACTACAGTCTTTGATCTACTTATCTTTATCGCAATAGCACGACTACTTACTCCTGTTGAAGACAAAGCTTCGATCTGTCCTCTTTCAAGATCACTTAACATCATACCCCTTTCATTATCTTTACAAAGACCACCAATACTTCGAAGAAACGGCTGAAAATATGAAAACTGCAACGTTGTCACAAGCTATTAGTTGCAATGGTAATTGCACAATTATATTATATTTATTTTTAAAATATGACTGGTGGCCTTAAAGTTTTTACTAAGGCAGGAATATAAAAATTATAAGCAACCAACTTTTTCTTATAAATATATACTATTTTCAAATTATGTTTATAGCATTTATTTCTTATCAATAAACTTTAATAATTAATATTATTTGAATTCTTTTTATTTCATTTTGCATTTTCTCAAAAATTTTTACTGGTCTTAAAGTTTTTACTCATGTTGTATATTGTCTTTCAAGGCAGCAGATGTGTCAATGAATCAGCCAGCATTTTCCCCAAATGTTTTGAAAAAAGGTGACTTCGTTACGTTATTGTTGCAAAAACGTTAACACAATTAACCGAAAAGAGAATTTAAATATCGCTAATTTGGATTCATGTTCATTATCTTTTTTAGATACTTCTGGGATGTTTCGTTATTTCTTCCCAATTTATTTTTGATTTATTAATAACATTTTTGAAATTCTGATTCCAACTTGTAACGTAAACGTTGATGATATCCACATCTGGGAAATATATCCATACTATATTAAAACACAAGAGAAATTAGTAGCCATTTGATATTAAATAAAAAATTTATATTTCTGTCTACTTTTCAAAATTCTGCTGGAAAATTCTTTTCAAAATACAGCTGGAAAAATTCATGTTTATTTCAAGAAACATTAATCAGCAATCTTTACACTTTAGATGCCTGGGAGGAATATCTTAAAATCTGAAAATTCTTTTAAAGTTCATGATCAGACACAATGACCTTCCAAAAAATGTTTCACAGCTAATAAGATAATTTCTATGTCGCAAAAATCTTTCGCAAAATCCCAAAATTGACGCAAACATTTTTGACAATCCTTCAAGTAGAAAGAAAAATTCAGTATTAAATTTATGATTTATTTTAATTGCTTGAATCAGCATCAGGTCTTTGAAAGTTAAATGACGGAGTACCTTTCACTATATTATGGTATAAATAAACTGCACATATGCTGTTTATTTTTGGAATGTAACATTATCATAATACATTTTTGTAGTTTCAAGATAGTTAGCCCATGATAGTTTGTATTTTTGAAAGATAGATTTACAATGATATTATATACAATGGTATTCATTTTTCTATTAATATGAAATTTTAAAACTGTGGTTTTAAAATAATTTTCATATTTGAGAAAGATTTCTGAATACTAATTGCTTATCCTTTCATTAATACCAAATATTTAAGAGGAACCTATAATTAATTATAGGTATCTGTATTACAGGGTTTATATTACTTAATCCGAAACATTTAAAATATGAATCTCACTTTCATTATTTTTTGAATTTCTCTTTCATCAGAAACACATTACCTATCAATACTTATATAATAATAATACATTCATTCTAAAAAATTTATATTAACAGAACATTAAAAAGATGAGTTATGTTATATAAATTATTAATAAAAGTTCTATAAAAATATAACTCACGCGCTTTCTCCAGTATTTGAAAACTAACTCTCAACCAAGCAAATTATAACATATTTCTTATCCAAGTTATTTATATTTAAAACAGCATATCATTAGTATGTCAATAATGAGTCAATATTTTTAACCTGATTAAGATCTGTTTCATAAAAGCTTACGAATTACAAACATTTGTGATAAATATTTCGTTTTATCAAATACAGTCAAAGCTGATATGAAATGTAAATTATTTTCGATGTAATTTAAATCCTAAAGAATTTATCCGGCTTTCAGCCATTATTGCTGTCTACCAAGCATTGTCTTAATTTATCTCTAAGAATGTACTAAACTTACTTGATATGAAATCAAATTTTAATTACGGTATTTTCATTTCCTTAATTTAATTCTGCTTTAATAATATTTTCTTACATCTTCGCATTTATTATGACAGACTTATATGTAGTGCTCTCTCTAAAGCAGTATTAAAAGATATTAATTCTTCGCCAACATTTTATGAATTGTAGAGACTATAGCATTTGTTGTTGCATGTAATACGTAAGTCAAAAATGAAAAATTTATTTAAATATCTTCATGAAAAGATCGTATTTAAACTAAGAATATTGTCATTAAATAAATTATTTGTATTTTATAAATTGAGTAATAACAAACAAATGATCTATTTTATGCAATATCAAGAGTTTCTTTACAATTTACTGTTTCAAGTTAGCTGCTACTTTTTAAAATGTATTTCAGCTTTGAAGCAGTTTTCATAACATTAGTATATATTGTTATATTTAATGCGCACCTTCTGTAAAAGCATTTTAGCATAATTCATGAAATTAAAGGTTGGCAATTCAAATTATACTTTTGCTTATTTGGAATTTTAATTAAAGTTGTTAGTTTCCATTTGTGCTTAATTAATTGAGCTATAGTACAGTAAATTAGGAACCACTGTTGAAGTCATTAAAAGGCTTTTCTACTCTATCATTGAAGTGAGCATGTGAAATTGCCAAATAGTTTTCAATTAATTGTTTTAACTCTATTGTTTAAATTAAAAAAAAACCGAATTTGTTTATCTTAACATATCATGTAAAATGAAAAAATATATCAAGATATTTAGATGCATTTTCTGATTTTTAATTGACGACTTAGCGTTAATTTAAAATCTTCAAACTATTAAAAATATTCACTTCTTTTAACGACATAGCATTAAAAAGCTATGAAAGAGGTGATAATGTGCTTATAAAGATTTTCAAAAATCAACTGTTTATATATATATATATATATAAACAGTTGATTTTTGAAAATCTTTATAAGCACATATATATATATATATATTATAAGCACATATATTATATATATTTATATATATATATATATATATATATATATATATATATATATATATATATATATATATATATATATATATATATATATATATATATATACATATATATATATATATATATATATATATATATATATATATATATATATATATATATATATATATATATATATATATATATATATATATATATATATATATATATATATATATATATATATATATATATATATATATATATATACTCCTATATGAGGAAACTTCTAACTCAATTTATCTTAAGCTATTCATTTACATCACTAACACATTGGAAGCTTAATTAATTTAAAAGTAAGTTGTTTAACAATTATGAAAGATTTTCGTTACAGGTGGGGTAGTGAAAATACTGCTAACTTGTGAGAGAGAATTATTGCTATTTTTGCTGCTTATAACAGATGTTTCTATGGCATACACAAGTGTTTAAAATTTAGTTTTTTTTTAGCTGGTAAACAAAATTACTGCTGTATGAAACAAAAGGCCTATAGCCACATATGTTGCTGAAACAAGAGTGATGATCGAAAATGATAAAGACATCCTAGAAATTTTTGCGGGAAAGATAGTGCGAAGTGTTTGAGGAAATGTAAAATGTACTGGCACATGGAGAGCAAATCAGAAATTTATAATTTACATAAAGTACCACAGACATAAAAAAAGTCATTTCAATCCAAAGGTTGAAATGGGTAGGATAATCGATTTAGGTAGAGGATGATGAAGACGACAAAGCGATATTCGATTTGAAACCAACTAGAGCCCAAAAAAGAGGAACGGATCGTTCGACTGTCTCAAAGCAAGTCTGAAGATTCCCAAAATAAGAATTTGAAAAAGTCTATCAGAGCATAGAGTGGTTTGGAAATCATCTGTATGGAAAATTATAGTCCACTTTGGGCTGGCGCACCACTGAGGAAGGAAGATATTAGCACTCTTCAAATTTTCTTGAATAACAAATAGGCACTTTTATGGCTTTCGCTTAAAAATTATATGTTAATTATTGGGTTAAAAGTTTGAATATTTCGTCTTCTTACAATTCTTTAAATAGCAAATGTATTTTCGGGATACAGCAGTTTCGGCCACTGTTTGTTTGACAGACATATATTAAATGTTTTTTTTTTTAATTTACTCACCTCTACAGACGTCTATGCAAAAGGCAAAATCACAACACCCCATCTTCTCGTTCAATAATGTCTGAAATCAATATAATGATCTTATACTCCGAAATTTATAAAATATAAATATATATATATTATCAAATAAGATAATATTATTTACAGGAAAATAATGTAATAAGATATTATCTTATTACAGGGCCATGGTGAAACCTTTTGTCACCTTTCGCACAACTGAACTAATTCAACGAAAACTGGACTTTAAATTGATTTCTGACTACATGAACTACATCACACGCATGAACTATTTAAGGTACATTAACCACTTAACAAGCATGAACTGCATCCACATTCTAGAAAAAAGCACGTCAGATTTAGGAAACTAATTTACAAACTTTTGAACTGACTGTCAGAAGGCGAACTGTTCAGAAAAATCCCTCCTTTGAGTGCAGCAAGTGAAATATGTTCGTTTAAACATGTTAAATTAGTTTGTACGTCACTCTAGAACTTCATAGTAAACTATTTGAGCGTGTTCTGAAGTGTAGTTCTAAAGATGCATACATTCTTCAACATAACAAGGGAAATTGTATTTCCAACTATTCATCCTTTCTAAATTTGAAGCAGTATAAACGTATGATGAAAAAAAAATATTATCAAGATCTCTATTGGAATGGGATTAGAAGAAAAAATAGGGTTCACTCGGTCAAAATAAGTGATTTTTTGTCAACAAGCATGGTTTGGTGCATATTTGAAAAAACAAAATGATGCAAAAAATACTAAGGTTAGTAGAAATAAACGAGAATCGCTCACCGTATGGTACCTATTTGGCGAGAAACTAAAAGGTACTTTAGAATATACAGGCCACCGGGATTACCTTAAATGAAAATGTTCATCAGAAAAAAAATCACATAGACGAAATTAAAAAACAAACTGATGATTGAAGTAGGAATAACTATGCAAAATGTTTTTTCAAATCGAAATAAATTTCTTTTAAAAATGTAGCATTAAAAAGACTATATTAAAGTGATAAAATACTCAGTGGAATTTAAGAAAATTGTTGAGAATTGAAAAAGAAGATTAAATTTCGTAAATTCATAGTTTTTCAAATTATAATTGTAATAATCTAATTCATTATATAAATAAGAAACATTTTAGACAATAGCAACATTTTTTGATAAATAAGTATACATTTTGCAACTAATCTCTCATTTTATAATTAATTAATTTCTTACTGTATGCACATGTGCATTTCATTATTATTAGGAAAATTTCTTGAAGGAAAAGTCAAATAAAACAAATAGATATATTTCAAAATTTAAAAGATACATTAAATTACATTTGTAAATGTAAATTTTTTGTGATTCATATAAAATATCAATCATAATATTACTTTAAGTAATATTTATTTAATTTATAAAACTACTTTTATATTCATAAAAATTCTGCAAACAACCTAATTCTTTTTAGAAATAGCATGAAGAAAATATTTTTTTGTAAATAATACATAAAATGTCTTATTTAAAGTGAAATGTATTGTTTAAACTGAACTGAATTACATTATTGCTGTAGTTAATATGAATAAAATACATAACTATAATAATAGCAAAGAAACTATATATATATATATATATATATATATATATATATATATATATATATATATGTTGATTATTAATAATTTTTATGAAGTAAATATTTGTAATTAGATTATTTATAGTCTAGAAATATATTCAAATAGTTTTAGTGTTATTCTACAATTAGAACTCTAATTTATCTCACAATAATAGGTTTTCATCTCCATGCAAAGAGAGAAATTCTTGTAAATGCCGCTTTATAAAAGATAAAAATTCATCTTTGCTTGTAAGCATATATTCATTGGATTTCTTTGCTTATGTGTGTCAATATATTTCATACTTATATTATCACTTGTTTATCTAATTTACTTTTAAAATATTACTTTGATGTTATTTATTTTTCAAGTATATAAAATTTGCAAACATTGTCAGCATTTCTGAACGAATATTTGGCTTGAAATTTAAATTTAATAAGCCTACAGTAGTTTGAATATAAGTGTGGAATTATGAGATATTTCTTTTCAATATACTGTATATTTTATTAATATATATAAATTATTGTTTTTATAATATATTTACTTTGCGTCCACTTTTAGCACTCACATTTTAAATTTATTTCAATGCAATTTTTAAGCAATTTACCTTTTGTAACATCGTCTTTACCACGCGCGCGTGCATAATAAAAATAACACAAAATTTAATTAAGTTTACTTTCATATTTCAAACATGATAAAACTTTTCATACTAGATTACTTTTTAATCTCATGCAGAAATTTTAATATTAAAGCATGAATGTAGAAGTTTAGTATGAAACAAAATCTTTGTTTGTCTTTCGTTGCCCCAAACTATATTAATCTTGATGTAAACATATTGTGTACATGAGAATATAAATTAAAATGTTTCCCTTGGTTATTTTCCAGGTAATATTAAACTGAAACTTTCCCTGAAATTCATTATCAAACGCATTTAGTTTTTATGACACTTCAATATCGCATATTTTCACTAAAACTACTCATTGAAATCCCTTATAATTAAATAAAGTGATTTAAAATATTCAAGAACAAGATTGTAATAAGTAGATATTTTTAAATCATTGATGCACTTTTTTATGTTTGTTGTATCACAATTGCATAATTCATTTAAAAACACAGTTATATGTATTTAAATTTCGAAGTCAATCATAAAATTTTGGATAATTTGCTGGATTGGTAAATATTTATAAAATTCCTATAGGTGAAAGAATGATTTAATTTCTAATATTACCAGAAGAAGAAGCCCTATTGGAAACATTCAGAATAAGTGTTAATTCTTCGATGTAAGCAAATATATTCGATATCGCTTACCGTTACCCAGCGCCAGTACCTTACTCTTCTTGAGCTGAGAAAATCCACAATTAGTTCTGACACCTGTTGAAGTTGTGTAATCAATGTTTATTTTTTTATCCACATTTGTTGGGATTAACGATTTGGAGTTTTTCGATTTAACGGTATGTGAAGATAACATGCTGCACATGAAAATTCCCCACGAAAATAATGTTCAAATATTTTACAATAGCTTTCCAATTTTTTGCTATTTGCTCCACTGCATCAAAATCAATTAGGGTGTAGTAAGCAATATTATAATTGTGTAGAATCACACATTTTGGAACACACATCTCTTCTTTGATGACCACCACCATTAGGGAATGATAAATAGTTTTGCTGAGTTTCTTCATATAATAGTCAAGATAAGTTTAAGTTAAATTTCTGTACTTTTTTTTTCAACATGTGAAAGTAGCAAATTGTGGAAACAAATTAATTTCAACCTGACATTCTCTTCTTGAAATTCATGGTATTTTAAAAATATTCCATTTGTTATGTCAATTCAAACTGTCTAAATATGTTCTTCATTTTCATAGCGTTACGACGGTAAACTCCAAGATGTTTTCATAATCACATAAAATGTATACTAATTAAATGTTGATTTTTCTTTCACATTTTATAAAGATTATGTGATTCATACCTTATATTTTTGAATACAAGAAATATATGGCTTGAATATGTTTTCAATATCGGAACTGAATTTAAAAATGATTTTCTGTATTTTGTGTTTGGGAGGCTCTAATTTTACTTTAGCCTTCATCTCATAACTGAAATCTACAGAAGTTTAAATGAAAATTATCCCGTTTGATTTTCATATCCATTTAAAAATCATTATGCTGATATATTTGGTATATGATAAATATAACTTAAATTTTTACTCTAGTATATGGCTTGAATTAGCTGTTCAGCTTTCAGGTTACTAGGATTTAAAAAATAACATTTGTCCTATAATTAAAATTATGAAGTTGTTAGTTATGTTTAACAATTTCAGTTGGTAATAAATTTATATTGCAATAAAACAGATGTTTCCATTTTAACCACAACTTATTGCAGTTATATCTAATAACTAATCTATATTGTCAATTACATCATCTGATGTAGTAATCGGTACATATGATTAAAAAAGTAACTGATGATAAGTTATTTGGTAAAATATATTTCAAGAAAATTATAAAGTTAAACAGTGATATCTAGAGGAGAATTAATTGTATGAAATTTTATCCTCAATCACAGGAAAATTCAAAATTTTGGTGGTATTTCAATTCTTGAACATTAATATGGTCAGTCTGTCACGATGAAAAATAAAATTACAATTTAAGTGTCACACATTGATCAAATCATGACATGTATAATTTGATATAAATCTATGAAAGAAAATGAACTCTTTGCATATTATGTGAACTTTTGTAAATATAAATACGAAAGATAGGAATTATTCACTGTAGCATTGAGATTTGAAACTAAAATAAGCTTTGTCACGCATAAAAGATGGCAATATGAAACGATCTTTAATTGTCAGTGAAGAAAATATTCTAATTAGAATACACAAAAATTGTGCAATAAACGTTTTCTTAAGCAGCTTTTAAAAGAAACATTTTCCCAAGTAATATCTTCTCAAATATCTGCTTTTTATATATCATCCTGATGCTTGTATAGTTAAATTTGCTTATCACAGCGAATAATGAAAGCTGCAACTGTAAATGATATGGTGTTGTGGCTGAAGTCATCATTTGTAAAGATTGAACTGGAAGGATTAACTTCAGCTAAATTTAATTGAAATGATTGTGAGCATAACAAATGACATTCAATATTATTCAATGCAATCAGTGTCAGTATCAATATCAGTGTATATATATCTATATATATATATATATATATATGCAGTTTTCTTTAATGTTTTAAGTAACTAATTATCCTCTTTATTTAAATACATGTCTCATTTGCTTGAAAGACTCAGTTATATTCTTCTGCCAACAGTCCATTAATAGCCAGTGATTTTCTATGTCTCTATTACTTCCAAAATTAATATCATTCTAAAATGAATTTACTCCTAGTAAAAGATGAAAATTGTTAAAGGAAAATTTGAACTATCAAAAAATTTACTTTAGAATTCATCCACTCACTTTTGAATACCAGTAACAATCAGACGTTACCGAGAGGTCAATTAAAAGTCCAATTTTCTTAGAAAGATTCTGGCCTCCTGTATTAGTTAGCTTAATGTTATTCTCTTACCACTCTTAAAACTTTTTCTCTCTCCTCACAAGCGGTTCTTTTTTTTAGATTTTTCTAAACATTTTTCTCCTTCATAATATTTTTTGGCATAAATGAATGGCTTCATGGTTAAGTGCATTGCTTTCTGAAACGACTTCATAAATTTCGAATTGTAAAATTCATGACAAGATACTGCAAATAATTTTATATAGGGAGGAATAATGATAAGAAAATGAAAAAATTATAACACACAAATTTCAGAGTCGCTTTTATAAAACATATATTACTTTTTGTTTTATTATTTAAGAGAAATGATCATTTCTTTTGAAATTAACTTCCTACCAATATGTAATTGAATTTAATGTTGTAAAATTTAAATAATGAAGTTATTTTTTCATTATTTATTAAAGGATTAAAGATATGAATGTTTTTAGTTTATAAATAAATATTTTTGAAATCTTATAAAAAATTATTCTTTGCTTTTCTTACTGTGGTTACAATTTTAACTGTATTCTACAGCACATTATAACTGGTATAAATTAAAAATGTCAATGAAGTTATCAATTATATTAAAATAAACTGTCATTTTTCTCGATTTTTATTAAGGGATGAAACATGTAAAAAATCGATTTTAGTAATATGATTATTACTTTAATATACTTATAAAAATTTTTCTGCACTTGAAATAAAACACGGAACGTAAAATAATGCCACCAGTATAAAAGGAGGTTTATTGGAGACTCAATAACGAAATTAATACATACTAATTGGTTTGTTTACAATTTTATGGTTGTGTTTTTCTTACGAAGGTTAATAAGGTGAAAATCTACATTTTAAAAGGGATTTCGGGCTACGGTTATTATCCTCATTCCAAACAATAATGAATCCATAACTATTTGCAGCGTAGGAAATAGTTTTAATCATTTTTTATTACTTTTTTCCGCCACTCAACAAACTTTAATAATTAAAACATTTAAGATTCAATCTTGAGATGGCAGTTTTTATTTTATTTTTATATTTATTATAAAAATATAATTAATAAAATACATAAAAATATAGTTATTTTATTTTTATTATCCAATACATTGCTTTTAGATTACTGGCTATTAAAATTGCTACACCAGGAAGAAATGAAGATAACAAAATGATATTTACTGGACAAATATATTATACTAGAAATAACAAGTGATTAAATTTTCAAAACATTTGGCTGGATAGATCCCGAGAAATCAGTACCCAGAACAACCACCTCTGGCAGTAATTCCAGCAGTTATACGCATGGACATTGAGTCAAACAGAGATTGGATTGCATGTACAGGTACAGATGCTCATGCAGCTTCAACACGATGCCACATTTCATCAACCGTAGTGACTGTCGTTTGGTGACGTGCCAGTCACTCGACAACCCTTGACCAGACGTCTTCTATTGTTGAATGATCTGGAGAACGTGCTGGCCAGGGCAACAGCCGAACATGTTCCGTATCAAGGAAGGTTCGTACCATACCGGCACATGCGGTCGGGCATTACCCTGCTGAAACGTAGGGTTTCGCAAGGCTCGAATAAAGGGTAAAGCCACGGGTCGTAACACACCAGAAATGTAACGTGCACTGTTCAAAGCATCGTCAATGCGAACAAGAGGGGACCGAGACGTGTATCCAATGGCACCCCATACCATCAAGCAAAGTGATGGGCCAGTATGACGATGACGAATGCACGCTGCCAGTGCGCTTTCACCAAGATGCCGCCAAACACGGATACGACAATCATGATGCTGTACACAGAACCTGGATTCATTTGAAAAGATGACGTCTCGCTATTCGTGCGCCCAGGTTCGTCGTTGATCACACCATTGAAGGCACTTCTGTCTATAACGCAGCGTCAAGGGAAGCCGCAGCCATGGTCTCCGAGCTGAGAGTCCATGCTGCTGCAAACGTCGTCGAACTGTTCGTGCATGACACTTGTTGTCTTCCAAACAACCCCGTTTCTTGACTCACGGCTCGTGACGTGGTTGCACGATCCATTACGGTCATGCGGATAATATGCCTGTCTTCTCGGCTGCTTGTGATAGGTGGCCATTGAGATCACGCAGGGCGTTCCGTATTACCGTCCTGAACTCATCGATTCCATATTGTGCTAACAGTCATTGGATCTCGACCGACGCGAGCAGCAATACTACGATAAGATAAATCGCAATCAAGGTACGCTACAATTCGACCTTTATCAAAGTCAGAAACTTGCTGGTACGCATTTCTCCTTCTTACACGAGGCATCACAACAACGTTTCACCAAGCAAAAACGTTCAAATGCAATTTGTGTATGAGGAACCGACTAAACAATTTCCTCATTTAAACACAATATAGGTGTTGCTACTGGCGCCTGCTTTGTCTGAATGCGCTGAAAAGCTAATAATTTGCATATCACAGCACCTTCTTCCTTTCGTATAAATTTCACGTCTGTAGCATGTCGCCTTCTTGGTGTAGCAATTTTAATCGCCAGTAGTGTATATGATCAAATTTTTTCAACAAAAAAGGGAAATTTCATTTGTTTATAATATAAAATATTGTCTATGCATTAGTGTGTTTGCTTAAATGATTTTGTTACACTAACTGCTGTTGTCTCACTTTGTCTAGCACTGAGTAAATTCTAACAGTTAGGTAGAAAGAACTGGGTGAGTCTTCATGATTTTGAAGCTAGAAAACTCCAATATTTAAATTGCCATCCCCGGAAGTATCATTTCATTTGGAGGTCATTGCGAGCAAGCCCAGTTTTAACGTTCCCAGCCATCTTTAGTACACCGTTCACCAGTTAAGTCGAGATTCGAACTCACTATCTACCGATAATAAGGGAAACGTCCCAACCAAACAGGATACCGCTTGGCTAATACTAGTAATTAAAAATGATTGCTTCTGTTTTTAAGGGGTTTTATGTTAAATTCTGTGAGAGACCACGGTTGCTTTGTTGTATGTCACAGCTCTTATTATTAGTAGTTAGTTTAAATTCCAGCATAATTAAAAGCCCATCGTGATCATTAAAGGTGATTGGGACATGTTAAATAGGTAGTAATCGCAATTTCTCTCTCTCTCTCTGTGTTTGTGTGTGAAAGAAAAGATGCTTTTGGGAAGGTAATTGAAGCATTAGGATTCTTTTACGTAGACCCTGTCTCTAAATTACAAATTCCTGTTGCAGATTAATTCTAACACGAGCAAATACTGAAATTAGAAATTGATTATACTTACAATTCCCATATTAGCCATGATTTGAACTATTGATTTTAGAGTGAAATACTTTGAAATTCCGAATAAGACGCTGGATACATCATATGTTTGTAAGTCAAAGGTAGCAAAAATATTTGACCATAGATGTTAAATTAGTGAAAATTTTTAAATCATTTATAAGATAACATTGAATTTTTTTTATTTTTGAGAAATTATTTTACGATACATTTTTCTATATTATTGGTTTAAGTACTGACTGAATTCAGCATTTTTAAAAATCCTTTAAAATTAATACAATTGATTTCATGATGATATATTTTCATTCTATTTTATATTGTTTAACAATATATTTCTTTTTAATTTTACATACAATGAATAAAAAAATGGATTTTACTGCAAAAAATATTTTTGTTCAAGTAATATTGCCTACATTTGGAAGAATGATATTTTGTAATGTAGAAACTTTGTACAAAAATGAATGGCAAAATTTGTGATTATGGCAATTTTCATTGTTTAAACAATAGCCTGCATATATATATATATATATATATATATATATATATATATATATATATATGTATATATGTATGTATATATATATATATATATATATATATATATATATATATATATATATATATATATGTATGTATGTATGTATGTATGTATTTATATAATACAACAAATTATATCTTCAGACTTTAGTTTTAATGATGAAAAGTGACATGATAATAAATTTTGCGGTTCGTTTTTTTGTACAACATTCTTATGCATAATAAATGAATTACTTATACTGTACTATAAGTGTAAATTTGCACAATGTCTTTTAAAATACTGTTAAATTAGGAATTAAATGGATTTAATAGGAAAATGAATGGTTGTGAAATAAATCCTGTTACAATGCTAGATTGTTATTAAAATTTGTGTATATCTTTTCCTTTTCTATTTATAGAGTAAATTTTGCATTTATAGAAATTTAGCATTGCAAAAGTAGCTTAGAGAAATTTAACCTTTGCTATTTGCAGAAAATAACCAAGCAATTACAAATAATAAATTGTCAAAAAAGAATTTATATTCTTTCTAATGTACGTTGAATTTTGAAAAGATTATATAACAGCAATAATTTTTCTTATCTTGTTTACAGCACATTTGTGCGTTATCAGCTGCCAACAGAGGCAAAGATAAATTAATTGCTTTATAATGAGTTTTCTTGGAATTGGAAATGACATAAATCAAGCTTAAACATCAGTCGCATTTGTTACAGTAAAACAATAATTTCTGGGTCGTAATTTCCTTATTCTTTTTGTTCAATGGAATCCTAGACTGTTCGATAGAATCCTAATCTCTTTGACAGAATCCTTCAATTTTGTATTTATTATTCAATGTATTTATTATTCTATTATTGAATAATTATATTATTTTGCCATACATAAGCGAATTTAATTATTTCATCTTTTATAAGTAAAAATAGTTTGTTTCAGTCAAAATCATTTTAATTGGAAATTTTATTCTCTTCATTATTCTATATTTTGCTAATTTTACTTTTATTTTTTTATTTATGCTCAAAAATGTTGAAGAAAATCATAAGTAATTGAATAATAATTGAAACTTATTTATAATTGTGATTATAAATTTAGTATAACCTTTATAAATTAAAATTTTAAAATTAAGAGTAATATACAAACTTAAATGAGTAATGCTAATATAGTACAAAAATAGGAAAATTTTGAGGAAAATAATCTCCAAAAATGTGAGGTTAAAATATTCAATTTGCAATTAATTTTCAAAAACTAAATTTATTATACTTGCACGTGATAAATCTAATTTAAATATTTTTAATTAATTTTTTCTTAGTTTTACAAAATTTTTAAGATTTGTAAAATAAAAACAATATTTTGATAAAAAGAGTTTCTTAAGGTTAGAATAAAAGTTCATAATAACTTCATTAAGTTTTCAGTTTGCTAAAAAATATAAATAAATAAGTAAATAAAAATAGTAATAATAAATAAATAAAAATAATAATAAATAAATAAATAAATGAAAATAAATAAATAAAAAAGAAGTACAGTACATCTAAGTATTCCAGTATCTTAAAATATATTTGTATCCGATAAGTAAGAATTTTCTGAACTTAGTTTTTCTTTTATTTTACACATCAGTGTTGAAGAATTGTCCTATTTTAAAAGGTTGCATGTTTTTATTTAACACTTATACTTGACAAAAAGCGTCGAGTAAATACTGTTTCAGGAAGCAGAAATTGTTTTTTTCCCCCAATTTTAAATGTATCAAAAATGTAAATATGCTTGTAATTTGATTTTATATTTATCAATTAATTTATCGATTTCCCTGTTTTATGATTTTAATAAAATCCTACATTTATGATTTCTATGTTTTATAAATCTATTTAACAGTTACTTTAAAAATTTATTTATTTTTAAAGAATAACTTTTACACGTTGTGTTGAGTTAATAACTTAGTTTCTTCTTAATATATGACATAGAAAGAATTCTTTTTAATGATATCGAAAATTAGTCTTTTGAAAAAATGAATCACCGCTTACTAGTGCCCCTGGACACTAATCAAAATTAGACTCACCAAATGAGAATCCATAAACGTTAATTTAAAACTTAAGGGAATATTTAAATTAGCGTAAGATTAAATGTTAACTGCAGATATTTTACATTTTTTGTTTTATATTTCCATTTAAAATATCTGATAGTTATACAAAAATATTTATATACCTTATATATTACATTTATACAAATACATTTACATACCTTATATTCACAACAGTTTATTCCAAACCATTTGTGTGAACAGGGAATTTTAAATTAAAAATTTCATAAAATTCAGAACTTTAAAATTTTTAAAAACATTTCCGAAAATAGTATATTTCTTATATGGATGTGAGTTCATTATAATGCTAATACAAAATTACATTATAGAAGAATCTTATCGATTATGCTAATAAAAAATGTAAAGACAGGGCGAGAAATAAAATTTTTTGAAAATTTTGGTTATTAATTAGTATTAAATCTAACAAATTCTTTCTATTACACTGTGTTTATATAATCGAAGATAAAATATACCTTACTTAATTTTAAAATATTCAAATTAAAATATAAAGCTAAAAAAAGTTAAGAGACGCATTTAGTCTAAAAAGTAATGAATTCATAGAACACAATGATGATATATCTTTCTGAAATTATAAAAATGGTTTTGGTTAGAAATGTGTAAAGACGGTAACTCTAATGAGTATTTTCACAAGACTAAAATTATGACTGTCTTATATTTATTAATATTTTTATTTGATTATACTTATTGATATTTTTATCTGATTATGCTTATTGATGTTTTTATAATATTAATTCCAAATAGCTTAGTGTATATTTTATAATAATTTTATTATATATTTTTTAAAGAATATATATAATTTATTTAAAGTCAACTGTTATCACTTGAATGTTAAGAAATAAATTTCTACTTGATTTATTGTTATTAACATAGTTTTTTAATTAGTTGCCACTTCTACTTAACTAAAAGTAATTAAAAATTCCAAAAATCATATTAAATTTTGAGTAAAAGAAATTTTTATTGTATTTTACTTGATTATAAATATAGAAATAAAATTCATATTTTTATATTAATGCATAATAATTTATTTTACTATGAATTAAATATAAATACCCATATACTATCAATAAATTAAATTTTGGATGAAATTAACTATACATTAAATTTTGAAGGAAATAATATCCCTTCGATTTATTTTAATTATTTTATGGGTTATAAAAATTCATGTAAGAAATAAGATATAAATTTTCTAAATCTATGCTTGTTAAACACAGGAAATTTAAGAGATGACAAGCAAAACAAAGTACATATCAAAGGGAAGCAAATTTGCTCTTTCGTAAGCATACACTTTTTTAAATTGTAAATAAGTAAACTTAAAGACAGAAAACAAAAGAAGGCGCACATGCATAATAAAAAAGCGTTTTTATTTTATATTTTTAGATTACTGTTATTATTCTATATTTAATTATTCTCGTTGTAATATTGAATGTCTCATATAATTTTAAGATGTATTTTACTAAAAGAACACAGAGTCATGTTTCAATCATTGCATTTTAAAAATAACTCAGAATAACGTGCATAAATATATCTACATTCAGATTAAAGAAAATGAATTTTAAGTCTGAAAATGGAGAATTTCGCCTTTCTCGGCGCTCTTAGATTTGCTTTAATTAATTGAAAGGAACTGGTCTAACAACTGCAACATAAAATTCACGTATTTAGATCTGATGAGATATGCTTGTCGGAAAATGCAAAATTGTGTTACTACTATTACGACAATTTGTCACTAAAATCCATGCAAAATATGGGCCTATTTCGCTAAGAGCCGCTTCGTTTTTTTCCTATCCTTGACTATTTTGTCTTCCAATACTTGATCCTCATCTTTTCCAACCTCATCACTTCTTTCTACGCCGTTTAACCTTTCCTTTATCCTCCCTCCAGTCTTCCTCTGTACATTTTCGCTGTTGCGCTTCTTATCATTTATTCGCCCAAATGGCTAAAAAATTAATTATGACATTATAATTGATTTTTGCAGCATATATATATATATTATTCTAAAAAAATGTATTTAACTGGTAGAAAAAATCATAATGTATTAATATACATTCAAGGAAGAAACGGCGCACCAAAAAAATGAAATTTTAACCAGACACAAATTGAGAGGTATGCTGGTATAGAAGAGAAATGCAAATCATTAAGATTTTACTGACAATGAATATGCTTATGACGCAGTATAGTCTGTGAACCATGTGACTGTTACAAAGTTAAAGAGAATAATATTGCAAATTCTTATCATCATTTTCTTGGGAGATTTTTATGATGGAAATTTACTGTGCCTTGCAGATAAGTCCGCGACTCTTATTTGCAGTTATAGGAGTTTTAAATAGAACAAGTTATTGGGCTGATAGAAGGTGATATGTGTCCTCTCGAGGCTGTGCAGTATGTGTGCATCTCTATTTGGGAAACAGCGACGCCACTATTAAAAGAAGTTGGTAGAAATGGCTCAATGCGTTCACGACATCTAAAACTTCTTAATAGACCTGAAAGGATGACATAATGTGAGGATCAAGCAATTGTTACAACAGCCCTTGCATCTTTAGATTAATCTTTATCAATAATCAAGCGATACTTTGGTCACCAAAATGATTATTAATGATAAGCTTACAGTAAAGGGACTTAACTCTCCATGCCCTTGCGTCGACTAAGTAGGCCATTGGCTTAGTAACGAGCACGTTTGCAGCTGTTTCATGCACAACTGAGCTGGCCTGCCTTTGGTTGGGGTAATTTCCTGTGTGTTCACTTGGCCACAATGGCCAGCAAAAATGTACCCCAACATAGGTAGAATATACCAACCTAATTGTGGCCTTCAGTACCGTCCACAAATAATTGTATCATTCGTAGCTGTTTCACATTTCCCTGTAGGAACCCTTAAGTAATTATTCGTAGCACTCTTATGACACACATGGCCGTAAATTAATGAAATTATGCATTTCCTTTTTTTTACAGTTCATGTCTGATAAACTTAAGATAACAGAAAGACAATGTTCCTCCACACATTGTGAAAGTTTTTGCTGAATTGATCAATGTTAACCTAATAATTTCTTAGTCAGCAAGGTGACTTGATCCCCTCCCCCTCCATCGAGAATGTCTGAAGCATTATAGGAAAGGTTCTTTAACATGAAATTGCAATCATTTTATTTTCCTGACACGTATATCACATACATCCATTTTTATCCCACTAGAGTAATTACTTACTTATGTGTCGTATTTTGGTTTCAAATTGTATATAGAATATACTAATTTAGTGTGCGAGGTTAAATTACTATCTTTATTTAACATTGTCAAGTTTAAAATTGGTAACTATATTTGACTTTTATTTGACGTTTCTATTTTTTTTATCTTGTAAATGTAAAAATAAACCCAACTGAAAATAAACACTTTACATCTTCAAATAGATTAGCTACATGAATACATATATTTTAATTTTGACAAATTAAACTTTCTATTAAGTATTTAGGTATATTTTAAAATATTTTTTTGAAAAATACGCATATTTATTTTCAGAATTTCTATTTCACATTTTGTATTTTTAAGTTAAACACTCGAGAAGAAAAAATTCATCGTAATTAACAATAATTCTTAAATATTTCTTAGTTTTCCTTAGTTAATCTGTAAATTATAGCTTTTTACGTTTACATTTGTGATAAGCTCTTCCACACACACACGCACAACACACATATACACACTTAAATTTGCATGGTAAGAAGATGTGATTTGCAATTTCAATGATTATATTCTTGACGCATTCCTATAAAATTAGTTGTGATAATAACTTCAAGGATAATTTCAAGTAATAAAAAAGTACAGCAGGGTCTTCTCACAGAATAAAATTTGTATTTTGTGCCCTAGCATAAAGT
Organism: Latrodectus elegans; assembly: GCA_030067965.1. Taxonomy (NCBI): domain Eukaryota; kingdom Metazoa; phylum Arthropoda; class Arachnida; order Araneae; family Theridiidae; genus Latrodectus; species Latrodectus elegans. The sequence continues at coordinate 92,700,675 of CM057814.1, read as the reverse complement.
TACCTCGTGTAAGAATTATAATTACCACTTCAATTTTATATTTGATTGAGGTCGAATTGTAGTCTTTTGGGATTGTAGGTTAACAAGTCTCCAAATTTCTCGCTGTGTCAGTTAAAATCAAATAATTATCTTTAAAACATAAAAGTGATAGCTTTCAGAATATCATATGGAATTCTCTACAAAGTATCAGCACCTTACTACCACTAGATGCCAAAACGACATGTATGTTATAAATATGACTTTATAAAATGTTAGAATAACATCATGAATCCTGATACAAATGAATGGAATGGTTTGTGAGACCATAAGTATATACGCTTCCAATTGAATGATGTCTCAAATGCTTAGAAAATCAATTTAGTGGCTACTTGCTTGGGATATTTTTATAGTTACATATTATATAGCACATTTTTATAGGATATTTTTATAGTTTTAAGAAGTATTCATAATATTTTGATCAATTATACTTACAGGAATAAAAAAAATGGCACATCTTTCAGAATAAACTAAATCTGATTTTTAGAATCAGTATGGTTTCATTTATGCTGTTTCTTAAAATAATTTTGCAATTTAAATACCCAATATCTTCAAATTAGTCTATAATCTGTAATGAAATTGCAGTATGTCATTGGATGAACATCACGATCATTTCTTGCTCAAATAAACTTGTCATTTCGTTTCAGTTAATTTTCTCATATGTAGTATTTAGCAAATTGACTTATAATTTATATCCCTAGAAGTATTCATTAACTTACAATATTTTAATCTAAATTCATTGGTCAAGAGTATAACATTATAAATAGTATTCATGTCTGTTAGTATATTAGTAAAAAATAAGAAAATAAGAAAAAATAGAAGGGAAATATGAAAATTCTCTAAGTATGATTCTTTAAAGCAAACTCTTAGTATCCTTAAAAGAGAATCTAATAATTTTGCTGAATTATTAAGAACATTTTTACTTTTTAAAAAATTATTACTTATGTAAATTTTGAACTGATTTTATGTAATCAGTAGATATATTTAATATCTTATTTACATTTAAATTAAATTTGATTATAGACAGTTTTTAAAAATGTTACTCTAAATGGATTAAAGCAATTATATTAAATATGGTTCTTGCTGAATATCATAACTCTCAGAAAATTTTGCATAAAATTAATTTCTCATTTGATTATCAATTTTTTTTATTTATTATATACAGCAAGATTTATAATTAATATATACTTCTTTTTAATTATAATTTTAATCTATTATAATTAATTTTATAAGATTGCATGAATCACAATATTTGCTTCTGGGATCTGAGAAACTACTGAAATATGTCTGCACATTTTCACACTGATATCTTAGAAATTTAATGTATAAATAATTAATAAGGCAAAAAATTAAAGAAGTTACATGTATTTCCCACACATTTTGTTCATTCATTTTGTCGGGTCATTTTAATCAGTACTTACACAAAATATTCGATTATTATATTTTAACAGCTCTATTTCCCTTCTTTAATTTTTAATTTGTTTAGCAAGTTTAGTATATAAAACCATGATTACAAATATTTTTTATAATCTAAAATATATTAGAAATTCCTAGTAGGTATTAACAATTGTAAAATCGAGAGCACACTCCCAAAAATTAAAAATATCATTAAAAAATTGAATTTCTTCATCAACACCAATGGCATATTTCACTGATAGAAAAAATAGCAATTTTCTCATCCGAAATTTATTTCTTGGCGGGGTCAAAAAACATCATTTCTCTACTTTTACTTTGGATCACCAACGTGGTAATTGGCATCATTTCTCCCCCACGGAATGTTGATGATGAACACTTACACCATCAGTAATTTGATTAGAAGGGGAACAAACCTTTTAAAACACTGATGTCTCTAGCCATATCACATCGAAATATATAGAAAGAAATTTAAAAAATCTTCTTACAGACAGAATACATAGAAATTTCAGAAAATAAAGTTTACAAGGCTAGAATAAAGGGAGAAATAAAATTAGCATTTAATCTGAGTTTCCTTTTCCATGAATAAACTTCTGATAAGAGAAGGTACCGTTAGCTATTCGTTATTTTATAACTAATCCAATTGTTCCTTAAAGAAAATTGAATAATTTTCAGTAGTAATACTGTAAGTTGAAATAAACAAAAGAATGTAATACATAATTAAATCTCACATAAATATTAAACATAGAGCCGAATTACATACATAAATTTGTAATTCCTCATTCGTCTTTCTCTCTCACTCTTTATATATATATATATATATATATATATATATATATATATATATATATATATATATATATATATATATATATATATATATATATATATATATATATGTATGTATGTATGTATGTATGTATGTATGTATGTATGTATGTATGTATGTATGTATGTATGTATGTATGTATGTATAAATAAATTTTGTGACACAATGTTGAATAATTTTGAATGAATTAAAAGTAACTGAGAAAATTACAATTTGACTTGATGCACAAAAATAAATTGATATTGATTTCAGGATAAATATTGATTAAGAAGTAGTGGTTTATGTTAAAGAAAAATTAATTTTGCTAAGAAATGATGTCTATGTACATTTATTTACTTTATCTAAAGTCATTAAATATGAATCATATTTGTTATATGAAATATGATCGTATTTATTCGCCTTTGATATTATTTGTTGCTTACTTTGAAAGTTTGATTATCCAAACCACATGCATAAAATCTGATTAACATCCAGGTAACTTGTTTTTAATTTCAATGTTTATTTTTTTAAGGACTATTTTTGCATATACTTTTTTATTTTTATTGTTATTTTATATTCCAATAATATAAGAAAATTTCTTATAAATTTAGAGTAATGGAAAATATATAATTTTGTTTTAATATGATGCCGAAACTGAAAAATTATCAAGATTGGATTGCTTGATGTGTAGAATATTACTCTAAGATATAAAGAAAATATATACAGCTTTAAATTTAGAAAGAGAAATCATTAAGTCAAAAAAAAAAAAAAAAAAACACACACACACACACACACACACACACACACACACACACACACACACACACACACACACACACACACACACACACACACACACACACACACACACACACACACACACACACACACACACACACACACACACACACACACACACACACACACACACACACACACACACACACACACACACACACACACACACACACACACACACACACACACACACACACACACACACACACACACACACACACACACACACACACACACACACACACACACACACACACACACACACACACACACACACACACACACACACACACACACACACACACACACACACACACACACACACACACACACACACACACACACACACACACACACACACACACACACACACACACACACACACACACACACACACACACACACACACACACACACACACACACACACACACACACAGAGAGAGTTTAGCTTATCTGTAAATTAATTAAATTTGGATTTCAGTTTTATACAAAAATAAAAATATCATTAATTATATTTTTCTGGAAATTTGTATCTGAGGTTATATAGAAATTTTTTAAATGCAAAACGTGAAGAATATTTTTCGGAATATAAATTTTATTTTTCTAAAAATAAATTTTGAAAACTGTTTTATTGGTAACAGATACAAGACAGAAATTTATATAGACAGCCAACGTTTGAAAATGTTTTAAACTTACTAATGTATTATCTTTAGTATTAAATATGAACAAATGAATTTAAAAAGCTATTTATATCATACAAATTAAACATAAAATGAGATGGCACTAAAATCTGCATCAGAACAAAGAATCGGATTAAAATGTTACAAAAACTTTAAACACACAGAATATTCTCTTACATCCATTTATAAGCCAGAATGCTATATGAGATCTGACTCTTTTCTTGCATATTAAAATAATCATACAAGCATGAAAAGGAGTAACTAATTGTATTTTACCGAAAAAAATTGTGAAAAAGCATTCTTTAGTGTATTGCTAATTTAAATTACCTGCAATGCAAAACTAAAAAATGCAAATACTGCAAAAATAACAAGATAGCGTAAAATAAGTTTTTCCTTTGAAAGAAAACCTGCTTAAATTATATAGGGAATTTGATATTGTCTTAATTAGTGGTTCACATTAATCAACATCATTTTATTTTTTCTGTCATAGAATTGTTGTAAAATGAAAAAAATATCTATATAAATGTGTTTTTACAAATACAAAAAATAAATTCTGCTGTAAAAACAAAGAATACATTCTTAGTAAAAAAATAAACAAATGAGTTATTGTCAGTTACTATGTACAGTTATTAGTTTTGTCAATTAATCTTTGATACCGTTAAAATTCTTATTACAAAAAATGCGGGGAATTCTTTACTTTTCCTTTCTCAGTTTTAATGTGTTATTTCTAAAAAAATAACCAAATATTGTAGAATTAAATTAAAACTATGTAATTCCACAATATTTGGTTATTTTTTTAAATAAGTAGTTTGCTTTACGTGAATTAAATGAGAATTTGTATTTTAATTAATTCAGAAGAAACCAAACTATTTATTTTAGAAAGTTCTAGTTTAGGAATGCATAAAAATGTTTTCCTGTTTTTGATCAGTTCTGACTCCAATTTTTTTTCGTGTAAATGTTTTAGGTTATACCAAATCGCCTTAAGACAATTTAGTAAAACTGAAAACATAGCAAAAATGCCCTAAATAAGTGTATTTATTCAATCTTAAAATGAATGTTTTGAAATTACTTTTAAGGAAACTTTCATTTTCATTATTTCAAATACTTTTAGTACTTGAAACTAGCTTAATAATTTTCAATGTAAATACAAGACGAGTTTATAGTTTTCAGCGTGATAAATTATTTAAGTACATTTTTCCTTCAAGTGAAAATACAATAAATTAGAGAAATATTTCTTTCTTTATATCATCACATTTAATTTCATTTGGTGAATATTAACGTGACGTCATCTTAATTTATAGAGTTACGTTATTGTATAACATCGATACTTAATGGGATATGCTTCATAATGAAAGTTAATTTTCATTTAGGCAATTTTTTTTTAAACTGTTTAATTTTAATATCTTATTTGACAAGTTTTTTAATTTAATTTTTTTTTTGCATTATATAAATAAAATCCTTTTTTCATTTTTAAATTTGTTTAATAACACTTTTATATATATTGATTTTCTACGATTGTTCCAATTGGTTTTGTTGGTGTTAGTGGAAATGAAGTTGCCGATTCTTTGGCAAAGAAGGAAACATTATTGACCTCAACATCTAATACCCTGAATTTTTGGAAGTCTGCTCAAAAGTCAAGTCTACAATTATTTTTACATCTTTACACCTTGGGTTTCTCCTAACTCTCATGACTAATAAGGTCGAAAGCAACCAGGAGGTTCTGTAAACTTTTAAGAGTAGTCATGTGCAGCAGACAGTAATATCAAGACTCATTAGTGGACACTTGAAATATATTAAAGTGGACCTAGGAAACAAGGCCTTCCTCTTACGTAGGAAATTCAATATCATTAATTTTACCCTTGTTCATTTATTTTTTGCTTAGGACTTAAAAAAGAGGACTTGTATCTGCATATTTCAAAGTCATCTTCATGTTTTTAGTTCATGGTTTTATAGATCTGGTTAAATTTATCAGTTAACTAGACAGGATAAGAAACAACAGGCATTGATATTCAATACAAATTGCAATTTAATATAATGGGATGTATCGTGAGCATATTTTACTTAAAATAAAGTATATCGGAAAATGCACTGTGAAACAGGTACTATCAGAACCTCCTAATGTTTTTTTTAAATTTATTCAGAAAGAAATATGTTAAGATTTCTGATAAATATTATTACGTTACACATTTGTATTTGTGTTTATATTATCATACTAAGATTATACTGTAGCAATGCGTAGAGAATGGTATAAAATTACCCTATTAAAAATAGGTGCAAGAAATAACCATAGGTTTGAGGTTGGCCTATAGTTTAGAGTGCTGTACTGCTTCTCTATAAATTGCCACAATATTTTTTAGTGATATTGATTTATTTTTAGTTGGTCTATTGTGTTTTCAGCGCCATCTTGTGGAAACATTTTAAATTTTTGCCAAAGCACATTCTAAAGTACATTTTCTTAAGTTCGATTATAAAAAAAGCACATTCTAAAGTACATTTTCTTAAGTTCGATTATAAAAAAAGCTTAAATAGTTGAAGTCAATAGAGGTACTTCAGTTCATGAAATTGTGAGATTTGTACTTAAGACAAAATAGACAAATTTGTTTTAAAAATGTTTAATTTTCTTCTTATTAAAATAATATTATCCGAATATTAATTTTAATGGTTTAGACAACTTCACTCTTCAATATTGAACTATATCTCAGGAAAAAATCAGAAAATTTAATTAAATGGGAGGTTTTCATAATTTTACGAATCAGCAGATAAAATTTAAACCATTTCTATCACATATAACTAAAGTTAAAGTCAACATTTATTTAATTAAATCAAAAGACCAGACCTTGTACAAAAATGAATCAGCATAAGAAATGAGAAAATGAATTTCCCTTTCTAGCTTTCTCCTCGATCAAAAATGCAACAATTTTTCTCTTCCAGTAAAATGAAAAAATTTAATTCTTACTGTTATATGAAAGTTTTAAAGAAGTCTGAATTTTTTTTATCTGGAAAAGTGAAATTATGAAAGCAAGTCTGGTAGTATAATTAAAGTTTTACTGTATATTTTAGTCTTTTTAATTGTTATTAGTCAGGAATCTCCTCTTAAATAAATAAATTTTTCATCATTTCATATGTTTGTTTGTTCAGAATATACGGTACTATTATATTTGAAGAAAATATTCATGAAAATTAATATAATTATATTATTTGTACCCAGTAAACTGCAAATACTCGTACTTGACAATCCAGTTTCTCTAATTCTGATATTAAGAGCGAAAGTTGGCAAGAAAGGCATATTTTATTTGGTGGTAAAATATAATTTACTCTTTTTTAGTTTGCTTAAGATGTATATTTTATTTGTTAGTGCAATTTTTTTCTAACAAAAGATAAAATGTAATTTGTTCTTTCATTAGAAAAAAAATTGTTCACATATATATTTGTTATTGTTACAATTGTTATAGTATTATAAAAATAAATAAATCAGGAATTTGCAAGTATTTTTTTTAAATATGATGGACATTTGGGTGACTAACCCTTCACTTCAGAAACTACTACTCATTTGTCGTTATCCGGTAGGCACATGAGAAACAAGTGACGGAAGTGAGTAGCTTACCCACGCCGTATCACCACAAACCCGTTTATAGGGAGGACCACATTCATACATCATCTCAGAAGAAAGAACAAAGAAATGAATAGAAAAAGTTACATCCATGATCGAACTGGTATTCAAACCAGGGACCCAGGATCAGGATTCAGGAACGCTAACCACTCAGCCGTCGGTTGGCGAATTTGCAACCATCAACTTTTGTGAATTAACTTTGAAATTTGTTTACTGCTAATTAAATAAATCTTATATAGCGGAGGCCTTTATAGTTATTTATTTTATTGCTGTTGTTTTTAATATCGAAAGCAAATGATATTAAAAACAAAATGATATCAGCCGCCTCATATAAGGCAAATACAAACTCATTAGGAAAATATAAACTACAACTAAGTATATGTCCAATATTTAAGTTATTTAGAATTGTGTCAAATAGTGAGATCGCAGGGAATGCGATATATAAACTGAAGTCCTAAGCGCATGTAATTAATGGTGCACGGGAATTATTAAGTACTCATATGTATAAGAGGCCATGGTAGCCTACTTTGCTATGACATCGTCCTCATTGTAAACAAACAATGAGTTCAAATTTCAACTTCTTAACAGAAGGTTCAGCGTATTCACTGCAGGCTATGGGGATATTAAATAGTTAGTGGTCGCAATGTCCTCCGGGTGAAATAATATCACTTTATGTAGCAGATCACGTATTGAGAGTCTTCTGCTTTGTCCTTGTTAATTATGAAGAATCAAATCAGGAAGCTTCCATACAGTTGGTAGAGCGAAGCCCTCTGCTAGGTACAGTGAAGTATGTTGGTGATGACTCTTAGCACATTGGATAAATAAGTACCATTATACTGGAGTCGGGTAATTAACAGTGCTTTTCTAGGTATTACAATAGGCACATTGTTGAACATTATTCTGATTTAAAAATGTTTTGGCTAGATAATTAAATGAATTTATTTTAAATTTCCCCTTATTCAGCACATATTATGATTATAAAAACTAACTATAAAGAAACTAAAGATCAGTATTCAACCTTAATTGTTAAAATGTTTTCCAAAAGCCATCAACTATCTTTCCGTCCGTCAATTTTCAACTAGTATATTTAATACTTGCCTTAAAGTAGAAGTCAACTATATCTTCTGGATGTAATTAGATGTACATGCTCATATTACACATTCATGAAGTAGTATTGCAACAAATGAAATTATGAAACATCCACCAAAATAAATTATATATCAGATGATACATTGCCAATATTGTTTATTTTATCAAACAAGCGGTGAATTTGTACTGAGATAAATTATGTCTAATTTCATGATATGTGCTGATAAAGAGCCTTCGAGAGCCAAATTTCCATCACAGTTCATTGGAAAATCGTAAAAACAACTGCAGAACAAGTTATTTGGTTTTATAATATTACCCAAGTTTGACAGTAAATTTTCATTAAAAAATTGAAGGAAAAACTTGAACAAAGATATTAACCAATATTTTGTATCCACACATGCATCTTTTTTATTTTTATTTATTTATTTATTGATATTTTAGTCATTAAAACTGGTTTACTACTCACATTTATGAATTTGTTGAAAGTAAACATTCTACATAATTTCCTCTTTTTTATGCATAAATTAATCAAGAGTAGGCATTTTCTTAAAGGCAAGCATCTCATAATACACTAATTTTACAGTATAGTTTTGAAAAAAATCAAATAATTATCGCTATATTGTAAACATAAATGTTTTCATTCATTTATAATCATTCAGATATTACACTACTGCATTTTAGAACTAACAAATCAAGAACATAGTATACTTGTGAATTTGATATGATATAATATGACAGGGTATGAAAATGATTGGTTATATTCATCGTATTCAGCCCAAAAGGCTTTTGAAACAATACTTGCACCATTTGAAATCAAACTTCACCCGCACATAAAGTTTAAACGTTATTTTGTGAATTTATTAACGTTATTTCAGATTTCATTCTAAATATTAGGTTAAAATCATTTTGAATAGGTTGATAAATGCATCAACAAACATTTTCATTTGTATAACACCAAATCTTAATCTACCTGCAGATGAAATGATAGCTTGAATTCAACAAACATAGAAAAGAAGACTTTGTAGATCAATTATACATAATATGTATGTATGAGATTCATTATGCTAGTGATGTATAAACTCTGACTTCATCGTCTTGAAGCTTATTTATATCAGTATAAAGATAGACTAAAAGACAATCATTCAAAATAGGCACTATAAGGACTGTTCATAATCCATAAAAATAAAATTTTATTAACAAATTTTTGCATTGAAACAGACCTTCAAGTGTTCAGAGTGAAGTGCTTTATTTGACATTCGTCTCTTTCTGTAACGTGTATTTAAAGACAATAAAAGAATTAACTCGTTAGACCACAAAATTCCAACAACCAGTAACTATACATGTTTAATAATTTCTATCCATTTAAAAATGCACAGATTTATATGCCTGTTTGTATGACAATCTCAAAGCATTCATTTCTCTCATTTCCTAATGCAACATATTCATTCAAATATGGGTAGGAATAAGGCACTTATATTTTTGACATCATAAATTCTTATCAGTTTTTGGAGTGGTAATAATTCAAAATCCATCAAAGTCTCTCTCCCAGACAGGTCTTTTTTATTTGACATTTTTGGTGTCTTGTGGAGTTGTATAAAAGTTGAATTCTCCTTTGTGAAAAATAAACTACTCCAATGATTTCACAGAGAGTATAAAGCCCACTTCGCAGAAGAATATCTATTCTACTCTTCAGTTTAACAATCTGATAACTCCCAGTCTTTTCATGACTAGATATAGAACTGGCCACTTAAAATGTTTGAAGTTCTTGAATGGGGGGAGAATTTTCTCTTCCTGTTCCCTTACTGCAAGTCCTGCTCACCTTCACAGTTATATTTTCGTCTACTGGAGACAGTTGTGGGATGAGACAGATCTGCTCAATGGGAATCTGATGTGTCGATGCATTTCGAACTTGGTGTAGTATTTCTTACACAAGGGGAATAAGTAACACAACAGTTAAAAAATGTGGGAACTCTGATTTTACCTCAGACGTAGATATTATGACAGTTTGGGATAAATAATAAAGTGCAGATGCCGGTGTAATTATTCTCGTGTTCAAAAAATTATAGTAAAGTGGCAAAATCTGATAAGAGCACAATTTTTAGCATTGTTAAATAATTACCTATCATTGAAATTATATTTAATCTTTACAAATTACTTCCGTTTGAAATAAAATTACTTCACTGAATTCCTTCCAAATTACTTTATGCAAAGATAGAATTTGCATCATAGAAAATGTAATTCGACATCTGGACAACCTGTAGAACATAAATGATCCTTTTTTCTTACCAATCAGTCAAAAAAGTTCTTCATCTCTCAATTATTTCAAAAATTTTAGCTGATTTGCAACTATTAATAAATTATTAAGAATAAATGTAATATTTGTTATTGAAAATGAAGAAGAAAGAACAATTCAAGCATATATTAATTAATAAAGGAACAATCAAGAACATTCTTGAATATTTTTTAAAAAAGAAATCATTTTTTTTTCTACGAGTGATAAAAAAAATCTATTATTTTTTTCAACGAATATATTTTTAAGGAATTCTTATTTTCATATTATTCAGAAGATTAAAAATTTAAACACGTTTAATATATCTACTACCGAATTTCATTTAATCTGTTCCTTGATTTCACGTTTTTATTTAAATATTATTAATAGGATAACGAATACAAACTATATAAATATTAAGGATTTTTCTATGTATTTTTTATCATTGCAAGGAAACAAATTATAAGAAAAGTGTAAAGATACTCTAATAAGTTTAAATATTTTAACTCTGGAAAATTCGTTATTGATTTTATAATTACATTTGCAAAATATTTCTAATAAGTGAGCAATGAAAATTCTCATCCATCACTTAAGCACCCACATGGTTGAAAGGTCCAAAATTAAAATTTTACGCGAATATTCTTAATTTTTTTCTTTTCAAACTTTTAATTGATTACCTACTTTAATTTAATTATTTACCTATAAAGTTAAATTATTGATGCATAAATGTTTTTTCTTCTCACACGTGTTGATACTTTTTTTTTAAGAATAATGCAAATTACTACAAATTAACAACTTCATTAATTTAATTTTTTAAAATTTTTTTTAGATAATTTGAAAATGTTTTCATTATAAATTTAAGAATTTATTATAATAGAACTCAGAAATTGCTCAATTGCATAAATATATATATATATTAAATATTACATACACACATATTATTTTTATTATTATGGTTACACTGCCCGACTGCTAGAATAATTTTCCAACTCTTCAGCACTATTGGTTGCGGAAGGGATGACACTTGTTCCTGTGCTTGGGAACTAATGATTATGCCATTTTGGACTTCGAATGTGGATGAGTCTTCGTAAATAAGAAGCCAGGATAAAGCAGAAGACGTCAAGACTTAGTCTGCCAAAACTAGGGATATTTTATAGGGAGGACATGGCTATAACGACATATTCTATATATTCCAGCCGCCATTAGCATATATATATATATATATATATATATATATATATATATATATATAGCCATGTCATAATTTTGTTATTTTTATTATTCCATGGTATGAAGGAGCATAATTAGCTAATACTGTAGAAACATTTCCCTTAGTTCAATTTTTTTCAGTGAAAAGAAATATATCTGCTCAATTGATTATAAGTATCTAAGAGTTTACAAAATACAAAAAAAAAAAAAAAAAAAAAAAAAAAGATGATGTGTTACGTAGTCTTATAAGATCATTTCTTAGTTCAAGAAAGATAACTTTTGATGATATTTGAAGAAGTATAAGAGATTCCTTACAATATTTTAAAATCGATGTTCAATATATATTTTAGAGGTATGTAATTAGATAGTTTTTTCTGGTTTTAAAGCTCAGTAATTAAAATCTTTAACATACACACATAATATAGTAAGATTATATGCAATATTAATCATTATGTCCTTTAGATTATATAAGTTAAAAATATTTAAGAATTTTGTGTTATAATATACTGAATAAGTGTGTCAACTTCTGTAATTCATATTTTTCTAAAATTTTATTAAAATGTGTCTGTTTGATATCTTTTCTCTTATCACTTATCTCACCCTATAAGAAATGCAATTCCATTGATTCTAAGAAAGCATCTTCTCTTCTTTAACAGACTTGTGTAATTAAATTGTGCTTTAGACTTTTGATTCTTATGCCTGCATGAAGTAGTATTTGAACGTTAAGATATTATCCTCTAATGTTAAATATTTGATAGCAACGCCCAAATTTCCTTGATGTAGCTTAGTTACAGTTACTAATATTCAATTTAAATTTATAAATGCAAATTTCTTTTGTGTTTCATGGAAATAACTTATCCACTAAAAGAAATTTTTATTATTTCGAGATGCTATTTAGTGGGATAAAATATTAATTTGCATTGCAGAATATAAAACGTCATGAAATATTAAAGATAATATTTTCATATTATTACTTTTATGGCATTCTAGTCAAAGCATACAACATTTCGACCCTAAGCATCTTCACCATCATTAACCAAATTAATTTCAAGAATTTTGTAATGAGAAATAATAGAAGATTAAAAATATAGCAAAAAATGAACATTCTCTAATGTTTTCAACGCTTATGGACAATTGTATATACTTAATATAAATAAGAAATCGGAATAAAAAGCAACAAAAAAGAATATCGATTGAAATCAGGCAACTTTTGATTGAATAATCTGATATATAAAGTTAATTGTCAATAAGCTTTACTCGAGAAGGATCATTATAATAAAATAAATTAAATATTTCATGGTTTGCATGACCAATTTGATTGCTGTCCTATACGAATAAGATTTAATTCAGCTATTCGAATTGTAAGGCAACAAAAAATATGAATTTTTGAGCTAGGTTTGATAATGAATTAGTATCATAAATTTCATTTCATATAGTTAATTTCTATTTTCATTATCATTAGAAGAAGAAACGAGTTAAAATTTTAAAATTTAAAAATCTAAGATTTGTAAACGGAAAAGCTATATTATTGCATGTATTTGTCTGATTATCACTTTATGATTTTATTTTGAATAAATTTTTTATAGGGAGACAGTTTCAAATGGATTATAAATCTCATAACAAAATATCCATACCAGAGTACAATACTCAGTGCGACTTTTAAATAAATTAAAATTGGACAGTAAAGTATATTAAAGTAACATTTCAATTGTATTTAAAATGTATATTTCTCTCACATATAGATTATTTAAACTATGGATAAATGTTATAGAATCTTTAACCATTAGTTTGTTAATTTCTTTCATTTAGAAAATTGAGCTTCCTAACTTCCAACAAGTGATTAAACTTTAAAACACGCTTTCTTATATTTATCAGAGTTTCAAACAATCTCATTTTACAGCACTTGAAGTCTAACTAAAATCTTTTAACAGCTACAAATAAGTTATTTCTGAAAATTAAATATGAAATGAAATGTTATCTTTTCATAAATATTTTTTTTTAGTTATATCTAATACAATTTTCTAGATTAATATTTTTTTATGTCCAATGGCAGATTATAGACAGTTACAGCAAAGTATATAAAAAGGATAGAACAATAACACAGAAAGATATTGAAACAGAGTCTAGTAATCTTTTAATCGCAAATGTTTATAAAATGTGATTAAAATCCTAATATAATTACAAATATCCGTAATAAGTTATTCTCCGATTTAAATAAACTAATTAAGAACTCGTAAACACATTTAAAGTTTCAAATTTAAAGTTGAATTTACAGATAAATATAACAAAACATACATGCAAATGAATCTAGAATTGAAATTTGTTTAATTGTGCGGAGAAACACCATGAAGTTATTTGCACATGAAATAACTACAAAATAATTGTATTCTTTCTCAAAATTTTTAATTAGAAAATTAATTAAAAATTAGGTAATTAATTAATGTAATTATAAGTGAGATTCCCCTGATTAACATTTGAAATATGAGAAAGAAAAAGAGATAGTGTAAAGTTCTATAATCACAATATACTGAAGCAGATAAGTATAATGTGAATAATTTAAATAACTAAAGAATAAACTAAGTATTCCTATTTATATTGAACGCATTTCAGGTACGAAACAATTTTAACAGTTTAAGTAAAGAAACTCAAGTTTGCATATTCACTTAATATTTTTAAGTGAAAATAGGAAATAGTGGATATTTTATGAGAGACAACATTAAATTCAAATTTTAAAAAAACTTGCAGTAACAGTTTGTGTGTGTTTACAATAAAACTTCTGATTTAATATATATCATTAAATCAAAATTTGCTCTATTTGGTATTAGAATTAATTTATATCTAAATGTTATATTTAATACAAATGTTTATTCCATTTTCCGTAAAATTTTAAATTTATTTCTTCTAAAATATGTGTATAAACAGATATAACTAAAGCACATGCCAAATTTAAAAAATGGTTCTTACACGTACCTTTTCTCATTATGTTTTAATTGAAAATTTTACGTTAGAAATTCTAGTGGGAATACATATTTGCTTAAACATATTATATTTATGTAAAGAAGAATTATGAAGATATTTCTAGCGAAAATTTATAAAAATATTTCTTTACTATTATAAGCCTTCAATAAACTTAAATATACGAAATATTTTAGTTATTCAATATTTTCTAATGTACTAATTTTATATTATACATTTTATTTCAATCATAATTTTTACCATGACATTGTATGAAGCATTTTCGTTCAGTACTAAATCTTCTCTTCCAATAATTTCTTTTATTTCCCTAAGCGAAAGGCTATTTTTTATTCATTAAACATAAAAATCTTTTGAAGAATTTGTATGTTAAAATTTTTCTTAAACACATGAGTTTTTATATTCACTCATTATTGAAATAAAATTATCATTTTAAAAAACATATAGTAAATTCTTTATATTAATAATAATTGAATGTATTTAAATTGCTTCAAATGAGGATTTTTTATAGATAGTGGGCGGTATTCCGTGTTGAAAGGGAAAGAAAATTTCCAAAGCAGTCTTCCCAACAGACGCACATACAGATCATGGAAGAGCAATACTCATCTCCTGTTAATTAACAAGGCAGTGGCTCGTGTCGAATCCGTTATCTTCTGTTACGAAGAACACTATCCTGTCATTACGATACGCTACAATAGTATTTGCTATTTTAATTTTAGAATAATATTCCTATTTAAATTTTATTGCTTCATTTTTAGTGAAGTTTAAATTGGCTGAACGTTTTTTCCGTTTCATTATTCCTCAATCCATATGGAATTCGAAAGTATGAACTGAAACTCATCCTAAGCACGTGGGGATAAAAAGCCTTATAAATCCAGTAAAAAAAGGAGTAAAGAAAAAAAGGGTTTTAACCTAAGCAAAGCAGAGATAATATAGAATTAAATAATCTGTGCCTAGCTTTTAGTGAAGTTAAATATTTAAATCAATTTAATACTTACTTATGGAGTGCAGATACATAACAGTTAATATTTTTAGGAATTTGTATATTAAAATTTAAGTATTATTATAAAGCAGAGTTTTGAAGATTTATGAAGTGTTGAATTTATTTTTATTCTATTCATATTTTCAATATGTGTAATTCAATGGAGATTTAAGCTACTTTTTCGGCTCAAATTGCGTAAAAGTAATATCCGTAATGAACAACTTTTATTAGAGGATCTATGAATGTAATTAGATGTATTATGTTAATTCTTACTAAACTAATTACATATATATATATATACCTGAATTTAGTTATCTATTTGTATATATAATATCCTATGAAGTCTTCCACCTAATTAGTTGAGCCAATTCTGACCTAAGAACATTTAATTATGCTGGTGAAACAACCTATCGCTATAAGAAGGAAACGATTTGGTTCATTTCTTCTTTTTAAAGTATTCAATTGTATGTTATTGCTGAGACTAAAGAAAACACACACACATATTTACATGAGTCACACCTTTTTCTCAATTTTTCCCTACAATTCTACAAATTAATCTTTTAGAAAAATAAACGATAATTTTTTTAGACTTTTCAAATGATATTTGTCTCGCACCATCATTGAAAACGTTTCCGCTTTTTCAAATACGTTCATATTCGAAAATGCATTTCGATGAGGATGAAAGGAATATCAATTTCAGTATTTACACTTGCTCACAAAAATATGTATGCAATTCATAGTTTAAGTGAAAAAGATCTAGTTCTCAAATAAATATAAGAAAAATATTACGTTGGAGAATGCTGCTTTAGCTTTTGATTCAAGTCGTAAAGTAATGTAAAATAAACAAAATCATTATATTTTATAAAATTTTAAGAGTAATTTTTTACCAACCAGTAGATATTTAAAACACGAAAGTATGTATGCACTCTGAATTTTTTACTTTTAAGTAGGCTGAATGAAACTTTTCGAGTGATTATTCGTATTTCAGTGATAAGTTTAGAAGTTCTCCAACAAAGCTTGTAAGTTTGAGCTTTAAGTACATCGATAATTCACCAATGCCTCCACGTGGAAAAGAATTATCAGAAGATCTGAAGGATGCAATAATAAAGATCTATAAGGAAAGCAAATCTCAAAGACAAATAGTTAAAACCACAGGCAAAAATCTTGCAACAGTGCAAAAAGCTTGTTTAGGCTGAGATAAACACTCTAAACAAGCCAAGAACAGGACGACCGTCCATTTTTAAGGATCGAGAAAGGCGAATTATTGTTGGAAATGTGAAAAAAATCTGAAGATTAGCGCCCCAAAATTGACAACTGATGTGAAAAATAATTTTGCGAAGTCATGCAATCCTGAAACAATTCACCGTATGTTACTGAAGGCAGGATACCATTTTCGAAATATGCAAAGAAAACCATTTGTTAGCAAAAAGAGAATAGATTTTGCGAAAAAAATGTAAATTAGGACAGAAATTCTTAAAATTCCGTGATTTTTACGGATGAAAGTAAATTTAACATCCACGGTCCAAATGGACACCATAAAGTTTGGAGGAAAGCAAATGCAGCTCTAAAACTAAGGAATATGAAAGGAATGTAAAACACGGTGTAGTGGTTCGATTATGATTTGGGGTTGTGTACATGGCAGCAACTGGAGTAGGAAATTTAGTTATGATCTGCGGAATAAGGAATCAATATAGTTATTTGAATGTTTTAAAGAATAATCCAAGCTAAAGTGTTTTTCTGAATTGGGACTCGGTGAATCCTTCACTTTCCAACAAGATAATGATCCGAAACTTACTGCTCGGATTGTTCGGGAATGGCTGCTAATTTACGTGAGAAAACAGGTAAAAACCTCAATGCAGTCACCTGATCTTAATCCCATTGAACACTTGTGGGATTTATCTGAATCGCCAAATTAGAAAGCAAGAGGTCAAAACTAGAATGATCTAAAAAACGTGTTCATCAAAAAATGTAGTAACCAAAAATTTAATGTGATATCTAATACGTAGTCCTCTCTCTCTCTTTTGGAGGGGTGTCACAAAATACCATCTTCTGTCACTCAAAATTTAGTAAAATCCGTGCTTTATAGATTGAGAGCTGTTATGAAGGCCAAATGCTATCCAACAAATTACTAATTTTTTTCGAAAATCGTAAAATTTGTAATAATTAATGTCTTTGTTTTTGTTTGCATACTTACTTTTATGATATAAATTGCATCCTATTTTAAGCTAAGCTCATATTGCTAATTAAATATTTTTCATTTTGTAATTAAACTCTATTTTGCTGTAATCGAAATAAATTGTTAATTTGAAATATTGTAGGTACGATTTTTTTTTTCATAGAGCATCATCACATACACTCCGCATACTTACTTTTGTGACTAAGTGTATATTAACTTCCTTATTAAAAAGCATTTCAGGTATTAGATATCACATTAAATTTTTGGTTACTACATTTTTTGATGAACACGTTGTACATAAATATCCCTATTTCTAAATAAAGTATCTCATATCGCTGTATTAGGCTAAATTTTGTTTGTAAATATGTAAGTCACAGAAATTCTCCACAGGTCTGGGCTGGTATCACACTTCAAAAGTAGTTACTTGCAGTGGTTTGAAGTTAATATTTAATCAAAGTTCATTGGATTATTTCAATTTATTTTTTAAATGGTTAACTAAACCTCGTGATATGTGAAGGATATTTCTTTTATCAGGATAAAACCAAAAATGTTTGAAAATTGCCGTGAAAACTTTTTTGTAACAAACTCAATATCGTTAAGTGAGGTTATATGTTGTCTGTAGTTGCAGTTCACAAAAGATCACACAACAATCCTGGGTCCAATTAACACTTCAAACACGATCACTTATTGGTGGCTTGTTTGAAGTGAACTGTTAATCAATGCTCAAAAAGTTGTAGTGAGTACTTCCATTTCATATTTGAAACAGAAAACGAAACTTTGGGATCTTTGAATGACATTTCTTTTACAAGTATATAGATCTAAAAGAAATTCACACACATCATTTTTAAATAAATTATGGAATATAGAGAGTTTTATGATACAGTTGATTTCTATTTTAACATGTTGTGTGTGTGTGTGTGTGTGTGGAAGGGTAAAACCTAATCTCTAATTTAAGTTTGAATAACTCTGAAGTTAAGAAAAATTATCTTGTAGGAAAACTGTAACATTTGCTTTCTTGTAGAGAAAACTATATTCACACCTGAAATTAAAAATAAAATTTTCCGAATGCATAATATCGTTTAAAATGATGTTTTGTTGCTTTTACTCTTTATTATATTAAAACATATTAAAATAAAGTAATATTAAAGTACGTATTAGCAAAAGCAAGGAAAAGAAAGAGAAGTTCATTAGACCCCTTTTTTGCAAAAATAATTCTATCTAAAAATATATTAAAGAATTTAACTAAAGACTTACGGAAATTGAATTAATTGTTTAGTTAAATAACCGAAGAATCTCTGCTTAAAAATTAAAATAACCTAAACAAATGATTTAAGTAATTAAATAATTAACAACGTTTCTTTATTTAGAAAAAAAGCAGGTAAAATTAATTATGCTTGATAAAAACAATAATAATAGAAAGTGTATCATTTACTACCAATGTTAGCTTCATTAATTAATATTAACGTCACTACATTACAAAAAAGTTAAATTAAATCATGTTCATCTTATCAAAATAAAGATTTCTTTTCAATGAGCTAAATTATTCCTTTAATTAACATTTAAATCTTAGGTTCAGTGATTTTTTATATGGGGGGGGGATAATAATTTTAATATCGCATCGTTTTTGAGCACTATGTTATTAATATTTATAAAATTCTATAAAAATAAAATTATACAAAACTAATATTCTACTTTGAATAAATCTATGTCCACCAAATCCTTGAATTATCAATAGTTGTTAATTCTTAGATAGAATATTTTTGAAAATTCCAGTTAAAAAATGTTTATTAAAATTTCATTTTTAAAAAAGAGCGTGCGAACACACCTTTACAATAAATTAACAGTGAATAATTAGTAAATTGTTCTAAGCTTTTAACACATGTGTGTTTTTTCCTAACAGTTTTCATAATTAAATGTAATATAACAATTGTTTTTGTATATGAGCATTATGAACTCCAGTGTTTGAACTCAGTTGTTTCACGTCACTTCCCGTTAAGATCAACAAGTGTTTTTGTTGATCTTAGACAAACAAAGTGTTTTTGTTATCAAAAACCAACAACCATCTGCTGTTGGTAGTGATTGGGAGGGTGACCACGTACACTCCCTCACTGGGTTGCTGGAGATTCGTGGATTGGAGATGTGTCCAAGTTAATTTGTGTCGTCTAAAGTCCTTCCACTGGCGTGGCGTGGATGTGGAGAGGAGGTGCCAGCTCAGGTGAGATCTTATCATCTGACTGTGGTTCTATATTACCAGGCACTTGGTGATGGGTGGTTATTCCGGATGTTAACCTACAGATACAATCAGGGTCTCGCCTGCACAATTATGTATGTATATGAGCATGAAAAGGAGAAAAGTGGGAAACAAGAATGCCGTTTATGTTACAGATGAACTTGCAGAGATCAGGGATACTACCTCGATGTCCAAATACTCAGCAGTGGCTGGGATCGAACTTGAGATTTACCACTACTTCATAAACTAGATTATGATGAATTCAATTCTTTTTTATCGTAATTTATTTTAATATTTTAAATCAATAATTAATATTCGTGAAATATTTCTTCCAGAGACCCGAGAAGGCTCTTTTAATGGATTCAGTATCCAAATAATTATTGCTTGATAGCTTTCTCCAAACATTGCGCATAGTATCAAATTGATGCATATTTAATTTATTTTGAATATGATTGGCTACTTTTAAGACTCAATATATTTTTTCTGAAAATGCCTTGAAAATTTGACAAAACAACTTTCGTTCGTACTCCTTAGTCATTTTAAAGCTGTTGAAGTCAAATGTAGTATGAAAGAAGTTCAAAATTTCCCATAATATTTCACTATTTTTAAGAAAATCGTTCGTGTTTTTCTTGAATATTTAATTCTCCAAAAATACTATTAATGCATGTATCAATAAAAAAATCTGTATTTTGTTTACTCGAATTTATACAAGTTTTTAATGATTTTTTTTCATTTATGCAACAGATTTTCTATGCTATCAAAATTATTTTTTGCAAAATATTCATCTCAATATTTAATTACTATATCTAATATTTTTTTCAAAATTATTGTTGCACTAAAAATAATAATCTTTCAAATTTTAGGTTTATTAATATTCATACTTTATACCATTGTCATCCAGAAAATCAAAATCACATTCAGATAAAAAAAATAAGAAAATAATTCTGCAAAAAGATGACTGTGTTATAAACAAGAATGTTTCTTTATTGTTTATTGAAGCATTAACTACGCATTGACACTTGTAATATCTGGTCACAAAGTTTAAAAAATCCAGGGTCATAATTAACACGCATGAATTGCTTTTTTTTTTCCAATGAATATTATATTGTTTCTTTTCTATAACATATAATTGTTTCTGTTTTCTTAAGATATACTCTTAAGAAATTAAAACCATTTTTTAATTTTATTTTTTTCTCAAGATGTATACGAAAATAAAATAATTTTTATTTTCTTGATAACATTATTAACCCAAATGATCACTGGGGAATGCATGTTATAAGTAACTATGATACATCAAAAATCAGTAGAGAGATTCTGAGAGAGAATTTTTCGTGAGACTCTTAAGAAAAAATTACTATCAGTCATCCCAAACAAAAGGCAAAAAATAGTTTTTGTTGGAATTGGGATACCATTTTTAGCTTAAATATGTGGTAACCGAAGAGGATGGCATTGAAAGTTTCAAATTCAAGACAACAAACTGTAAACTTTAAGAGAATAAAATTGCTTAGAAAATTGAAAAAACATTTTCTGCATTCCTAAAACAGTATTTTTTTTTAAAAAAAATATTGCTTATTATTCATTTTTTTTATAAAATAAGGACTTCTTTCCTGGTGTTTGACTCCTACATATTTGGTTTATAGAATTTTACGGTGACTGAATAATTATTCAATTTATTACATTAATGTACAGCGTTATATCGAAAGCAAAGTTTACGTTTGTATTATTTTACAGGTCTGTATTGAGGCATAATGAAATCTATTCACTCATCCTCTTTTCCCCATCAATAATTGATCTCTTGCAACATTGCCTTATGGATTTGAAGCACACTTCGATATCCTCTTGATGTGAAGATTTTGATAAAAATTCTCAGTGACACTTAGTATTTTTCAAATAAATAATAGTACATATCAAAAGAAGTCTCAAAATATACCAAATTTTTGCCTAAATAATAAGTTCGATGAAGAAATGCCGAAGAACAATATGAACTTATTGTATACCTCATAAATTTTAATATTACTTTTTTTCTAAAAAGAAATCAAAAGCAACTCGCATGCATCAATCCACATAAGAATTCAGTAGATCTAGATTCTCACTTGATAATCTATCAAAATTTCTCAATTATTATGTAATATGCACGTGAGTAAAATGTCACATAAATATTTAATTATTAACTGTCCATATTATCAGTTATGACATACCTTTCAATAAATTATAAGCCAACAGCATCAAACTTCAATTTTCTAAAGATGAATATCAAATTATAAATAACTTATTCTCTCAAAAACACTTGAACAATACTAAAAGTTTTACTGTAAATTTTATCATACCTATGCTATATATTGCATAGATAAGAATTATCAAGCACACATTTATTTTCGCTTAGTTAATTGCATAATATATTTTATTTTATGAATATTTAACTAATCTAATGTAATAGATTCTAGTTAATGAAACTTCAAAAACTAGAGTAACTATTTGTAATTTTCTTCATGCAGAAAACTAGTTTAAACGCAGTATGTTATTAAATTATAATAATAATGCTATCAATTTAAGTTCAATTAAACTGGCATTTTTATTGTTTCTGGGCACCTTAAAAATTGTATTAGTTTTGGATTTAAATAGCAGTTTGAGAAAAATTGTTTAGTTTTTACACACACAAATTTTCAGTCAAATTTTATAGCATATTTCCATAAACTCATTATTTTAAACCGTAAAAGTAAATGAAAATGGAATCTAAATTAGATATTTTTTAAACATCTAATATGCTCATATATCTTAAATAAAATTTAAATAATTTATTGATTCAACTTCTGGTGCAAATTCAATCACTAAAGCTATTAACATAGTTTACCTATTGGAAAACTTTTAAGTGAATTTTAAATTATTTATATTTATTATATATAGATATAAATTAGAATATAATTTCTTAACATTCGAATGAATTATATGATTTTATCAAAAGTCAAGTAATAGAAATTCATAGTTCTATGCAGAGCACACACAAATTTTGAAAGATAAAGTTAAATATTTAATTTAATCCAATTATTCATAAAACGAAGAGTACGCTTTCAAGTTTTAAGTATAATTAAACGTTATATTTTTCCTTATATTTATATTTTTTTACCTCAAATTTCATCGAAAAGTATATATTTATCTTTAATTTTGTATTGGATTTTGAATCAATATTAAGAAGTATTTGTTCTATAAATTAATGAATGTTTTCTTTAGGGAGAAGTTAACAGTAACTAAAAATATTTAATACGAAACATATTTATTGATATTTATGTTTAAGATGCTTTAATAACGTATGTAGAAATTTCATCAAAATTATTCCTATTATTTATAATTTTATTGATTAATAAAAAAGTTTTGAACTATATTGATCATAAGTTAAATGAAAATTGTATCACATTTTACAGACTTGAATTTTAAGAGAATATTTAACCACAAAATATTATATATACTTCATTTAAGTTAAAATCTTTCTGTGATATACTATTCTAGTATTATATGGTCTTGATAATTTCTTAAATTATCCTGCTCTATTTTGCAAATGATATTTAAATGTAATCTTTAAATAATAGATACAAAAGCAAAAATATTGTAAAAAATTTACAGTATTAATTTATGCCCACCAATTCTATCCCTTTGTCTTCAAGTAAGAAAATAAATTTACGTACAGAAATTAATATTGTTACTTTCAGTATTCATTGTGTGTATTAATCGACAATTTTGCCAGTTATATTAAGAAAATATGATTGAATATAAATAGGTATAATCAAGTATAATAATTATTTAGAAAATTCGTGAATTGAAAAATGAATAATATTTATAATTGAAAGAAGTAATTTCTTGTTAATATTTCTTATTTTGCAATCAACATTCGATTTAATATAATATGGACTTTGTTTTATTTATTTCTAGCATTTTGCTTGTATGCTATTACCAAAAACTAAAACATTGATTTGGAATCAAAACCTATCATTTAAATGTAGAAATACTCAAATAAGCTGTTAATTGTTTAAACAAAATATATTTTGTGTTTAGAAAAAAAATGAGCTTTTATTTCCAAAAGCAATTTAATGCAAAAATTATATTTTTTAGTCAAATAATAGATGAAAATTTTACAAACAATTTTTGGGGAAAAACTTGAAATTATTTGTTACAATTTTATACAGTTATAAATAAAAATTCAGTGAAATGAAAGAGGAAGTATTTAAAAGTTAATTACAACACAGCAACCAGCCATGGAATGCTGACCCTCCGAAACCATGCAAAGTCCTTTTTATGAGTTATTGGACCATGAAGAAAAAGATTTATTGTTACAAATTGCTGGAAGTTGAAGAAAATTATCTTTATTTATGAGTTGATAAATTTTGAATAAAATGTATCCTGTGTCTGAAAGATAATTCTATAACTTACGCAATCAAATACTACTTTAACAAGAAGCCTAAAGCATAATAAATGTTCAATAGTATGTAATACCCATTATTTTGGGGAACAAAGTGGAAGAGCTGGCTTATTAAGATGAAGAATTAGATGAAAAAATCAACAAGCCAGAGAAATATGACAATATCATATACCCACTCTATTAATAAAAACAAACATACTCATACACGTACTCTTTTCATTTAAAAATTCAGAGTACTTTATGCAAGACGTGTTTTTTTTTCAGTTATCATTGATAGGTAATCGTAATCTTGTTAGAAAATTAATAGGTGAATATTGGATTTAATATAATTAGTCAAAAAAATCGCAATAAGCACATATTAGTAATAATAAGAGTAAATTGATGTGGACTCTGTTTTTAAATTTAATTCATTTATATAATTTAATTAATAAATTTTATGTCCGAGTAAAACCATTTATGGAAACAATTTAGTCAAAATAAACACTATGACTCATGCTAAAACTTAATTTTTATTGGCAGATATCGATTAACAGTTCGTTGTGGCAGTCACTAAAGTTTATGCACCGAAATATTATCTTCATCAAATTAATATATATCACCGTTTAATGAAACATAATAGTCTTATTCAAATTAATTTCAATTACTTAATCACATTGAAAATAGCAAAATACATAGTGATGGCTGATTATGAATTCTAATGTTGGTGCCATCGCTCGCCCTATTATGACTCTAATAGAATATGCATTAGCTCAACTAAAATTTCATGAGCCAATTGGGGGATTGTTATATCAGATTTTCATACTTATCTGCATACCTATGAAATATAATTTTCATGCCAAAATCTGTAATAAGAAGAAAATACAGTATTTAAAACATTCAATTTTATTTTATCATTGAACAGCATAAGTCAAAAAAATATATAAAGTCAATTGTAAATTTTTTATATCGCAAAATAAAATAGTTGCACTTTAAAATGCACATTTATAAGGATATGTGATAAAAAGAAATTACAGAAAAATATTTTATCCACATTTTCGACATATGTATAATGGCACTTTTAAATCACCTGATGTAGAATCCATCTAATAGTATATTCATCCTTTAAACATATACACGGCATATTGTAATCTTCCGAGAGGATTTTGTTTTTGATAGAAGTTTGTTTAAAGTGTCTTATAAATACGTGAATTCTTCAAATGCCCATTCACTCATACTGTTAAATTTTCATGCAAAAAATGAAAACCCAATAACCATCTACTGTTGTTTAGTTATGACTGAATTGAACTCAAATACTTATACCCCGAAGAGTATATGGTGGTTCTATAATAGAGCAAACATCTGAGTAGAATCTTAATAATTTTCAAAAATTGAAACAAAATACATTAAAATACACTCTAGTCAAATAAAATAAGTAAATAAAATATTATTACGTTGTTGAAATATAGATTTCGGAAACTTTCTTTCTCTCTCTCTCTCTTATATATATATATATATATATATATATATATATAAAGGGAGAGACAAATACATTATAGTATGATATTTATTTCATAAAATAATCATTATGTTTTTCCAAATAATATTTCGATACATTTATAATTGCTTGCAATAGTAAATTGATGTTAAAAAATTGATTTTTATAATATAATTTTAATAACGTTTTGCTTATATTAAATAACTATTGTCAGAAATAGGTTGCTCATCTTAATTTGTTTGTGGACAAATGAACTCAAAAAAGAGCTTAATTCAACTATTGTTTAGTTGATGAGCCATGCAAATTCAGTCTCAAAGTACATATTTGGCATAGAAGTCAAGTGAAAAATTCATATAAACTCAATTTATAGTTTCGTTTTTTTAAATAAATAAGAATTTTTTATTTTCTTTGCTTGTGCTAATTTTTATATTGATAAATACATTCTTTCATTCTATATGAATGAAATTATTGGATTCACTCTACTTTTTACAAATCACTCTACCGTTTAGCTCGTTGTTATAAGTTCTTTGACGTAATAAGTTTCTTACAAGATCAATATTTGTTTTATCTTTTAGCCTCGTCTTCAAAAAGAATTTTTCTAAAGTTTTATTCAGATGACAAAGATTGTCATTATACAAACTCTGAAAGTAAAAAAAAATGAATAACTTCATATAATCAATGTTGAAAGCAAGACTTGCAAATTACTTTTTAACTATATGAAAAAAATATATATTGCTCAGCAATATATTATCTTTCTGAATTACGTAATTTTTAATATAGGTTAAAATCTGCTCGCTACATTAACAAGTTTGCGATTCTATTTCTAACTTACTCTCTTGAACATTCAGTATATCTTTTTCTAAAGAATGTCAGTAGTTCGTTTTCAAAAAAAATTTTTATATGTCATTTTGAATATACGTGAAAAACATTCTTCCATTAGCATGCATTTTAAGGGAGTAAAATCATTGAATTTTTAGTATTTGCGATACGGAAATATAAGAAAGCCCTTCTGAATAATATATAATCTATTGAATCTCAACATTTTTTGTTCACTTAAAGTTATGAAAAATAAATAAGAGCTAGTATTAATATGCTGGTATATGTCTCTCTCAAATTAATTTCCTGAACCTGAATACAATATTGGATTTATTTTAGCAGATTGAAACATGTACAAAATACATTCTATGAAACTCGTTGATACCTTGTAAGGCATTGTACCAATTTATTCGAGACTTTAAATTCCCATATTTATTTTATATAATGAAAATAAAACATATCATTATACTGAAATACCTAAAAGAAGGTTTTTATAATGATTTATTAATTTTTAAAAGTAATAAAATAATTCCTATTTAAAAAACCAGAAACAAAACTTTGAACAAGAAATCCTCTCAAATGGAATACTGTGAGTTACTGTACAAATACAAGGTTTCTATCAAATGTTAAACTAAATAATAATAATTATAATAATAATAAAAAAACTTCTGATTTATGAAAAATTAAAAGTTTTTATATATATATATATGTATATCTATATATCTAACTATATATATATGTTTATATATACATATATATTTATATATATATATATATATGTATATTTATATATATATATATATATGTATATATATATATGTATATATATATAGATATATGTATATATATATATGTATATATATATATATATATATATGTATATCTATATATCTATCTATCTATCTATATATATATGTGTATATATATATATGTATATATATATATATATATGTATATATATATATATATATGTATATATATATATATATATGTATATATATATATATATATATGTATATATGTATATATATATATATATATATATGTATATATGTATATATATATAGATATATATATATATATATATATATATATATATATTGTGCGTTAATAAATTAAATGATTGGTGAACGCATTGCCACACTTGTATTATTCTCAAATAGTAAATAAAATGCGATTAGTTAAATACTTTTACTCAATTATAATATATAAAATAGTTCCAATAGATTACTTAATTATAAATAGTTTAACATTGTTATAATCGATACATTAATTTTAATAGATATATTTATTAAATATAATAGAATAGAAACTTAGAACAATCTTTCAGATTTTTTAAATTAATTTAAAAGAATAATAAATTTTTTTAAAGAATGAAAAACAAATAAATCACACACTTACTGCAATTATATTCTTTGTTACTCATTTTTTTATAATATGTTACGGAGACCATGTGTGTTTTTAATGTAATTATATAAAAACAACATTTTAAAAAAGATCAGAAGCATGCTTAACTATCTTTTTCTTTATTTAAACAAAATTATTGCTCAGATTTAAAAGACATTTTTGCATCAGAAAACAAAGTTTTATGTTGTACAGAACTTCATAAAAGATTTTGGGGAAAATTCAATAACATTTTTCTGGCACTCCCCAAGCACATGTCTGAAGTTCGATTTTTTGGTTGGGCAAAGTCGACTCAACTTTTCATCCATTCAGTGTATGGATAAACTGAGTACCAAGCATGCTTAGAACACTGGGGGCTTTGCGTTAGGCTGACCACCTAACCGGACCCTAGTTAGCATATGCTTCCTAACCCTGGGCCGGCGGTCAGAAATTTGAAAATTTTATTTCATAAAATTTTTAAATACAAATTTTGTAATTATATTAGAAAGCACATTAAAATCTTTAAAGAAATTTAAATATCACCTAAACCAGAATAGGATAAATAGTGTTTACATTACGTAATTAAATATAATATCTAATTATTATAATTTTAGAGATGTAGGAGAATTACGATAATTGTATGCATGAAACTAAATGAAATAAGTATTAAAAAATTATATATATATAATATTTTTTTAAAATTTAATGTATATTAAATGTAGAATAATGTATAAACTGCTCTTTAAATGCCATGGAAATAGTTAATATTCTACTAATAGGTTATTGTGATATCAATTAGTTGGTACAGATTTATTTTAATTTAATTTTTCAAGTTGAAATACAAGATCCTCAACAGACTTTTTCTTACCATTTAAAAGAGACCAATTAAAAGGATTAAGAAAGAGAATAGTTGGGAAAAAAAAGAAAAGTTATTTCAAAGGAGAGATTAAAGACTTTAAAAGTTTAATGTAAAGGAAGTCATGTGATAATTGGTTAAGAGTTTTAAAATTTTTGCCACTCGAATTCCAGAACTTCAAAGCAATTAGATAAATTTGAAGATGTAGTTAATTGAATCCCTTTATCAAACAACCGAGGTTTTTATGTATTTTGATTCTACTGGAATTAATATTCCATTAATTTCCACCTATTCTTCAGAACACAATTGAAATAATGATATTCCTTTAAAACAACATAAAATTAAAATAATTTTTATAAAGTATTGTTTGTATATATCAACCAATTATATATGTATATATATATATACAAATTTTTTATCTTACAACGATAGAGAAAATCATGGATAGCGTTGTATGTTCTTTAGAAATATATATATATATATATATATATATATATATATATATATATATATATATATATATATATATATATATATATATATATATATATATATAGATATATATATATATATATATATACTTAATGGACATTGTTCGCTCTGAAAGGGAAAGAGAGTACAAAAAATTTGTATACCGATGTTTTACTTTAAAATATTATATTGAAAATCAAATACTGTTTTTTTTTTATTTTTCTAAATTGTTTTGTGCGTAAATTTGATGAAAACAATCTGGGAATGTTCAGCAATGACTACAGAACTCTTAGCTTTTTAAAAGTAATTTGGCAACAAAAAATATTAAATTATTCTAAAATAATTTGAACGACATTTTGTATCTACAATAAATAAGATTTTGTATTACGTTTTTCTGGCTACTTTAATTTTATGTTCAGAAACTTATTTCCATATAAATAATATAGACTTTTTCTTTTATTTTACAATCAAGGTTGACTGATGTTTTAATATTTAAAGTTTAAGTTATCTGTTAAAAAAACTAGATAAAGGTAATTTGAGAAAAAAATAATTCTGTATTAATGATAATGGATTCGCTTTAACTGCTTTATTTTAATAATTGAGAAGTATTAGTTACTTATAGTATTTTAATAATAATAATATACTTTTTAATAATTACTTATTCTAAGATATAAGAGCCAAACTGAATAGAATATGCAAACTTCATTTACCTGTAACACATCAAAATTACATTTAAGAATACAATATAAATGGAGAAGCGAGAAAATTTAAAGTTAAAAGAAAGTGATATTTTATTTTGATTTTTGCAGCACCTTTAAAGCTTTTTTGACATAAAATGTTTTCGAATAAGGAAATATATATTTATCTATATAAAATTTAAATTAGTTTATAAAAAACCCTTATTTTAATGAAACGAAATTTAGAAGTTCTGTTTGTCATCAACTTGTTATAATATTGTGAATTACTATCCTCGAATAGAAATTTTGAAGATGTTGTCTAGAAATAAGTGTACAAATATTCTAGAGGCCAATACTATCGTTTCAAATTCTCTGTGAATATTTCTATTCATTTAATCAGTATGTTTTGTGTAATGAATTTATCAAATATTAAAAACATTCCCCCGTTACTGTACAAAATTGCTAAATTCTATCTTATCTAATAACGTAACAAACCACAGATTTAAAGAGTTCATCATAACCGACAAATGCATATATTATTTTGTTTTTGACTCACATATTAATTTATTTACAAATTATGTTTTATATTTACAATAATTTGGGAATAAATGAAATATGTGAATAAAATATTTTCATAAACTTTTTTTTTTCAGCAATCCTTGCATATGTAACTCCATATATTCATCGTCAATAAGTTTAAGATACAATACTCAATGTTTACATATTCTTAATTGATGAATTACATGCTTGATTATGAGTGAGTCAGTGTTTGATAAGCTAATGTTTGACATATAATTTCATTATTTTAAGCTCATTTTTATTTCTAATGCAATATTTAGTGATTTCCTAATGTAATTTGTTTTTTTCAGTACGCTATGAAAAATGAAATTTCTAAACTAACTTATCACTTTTAGTCATAAGAAGGTGACTTAATTGACATTACCACTGGAAAAGAAAGGTTAAAATTATTTAAAAAATAAAATGCGTGAAAACATATTGCAACGAAAATAAAACTGCATACAATTTCCTTTATGATGATTTCTTAACTTTCAATATTAGAAAACCAATTATTTTGCCTTTAAAGTTTATAATGCAACAAAATCCTGAATAAAAAAACTGATTTCCATTTACATAAAGATTTAATGTTTGCAGGAATTAGGAAACATAATTTTGAAGAATTGATGTTTAAGAAAATGGTTTCTATTTACTGGAAGCTTAGAAAATTTCTTCATAGGAATTCGATAATTATTTAGGAATATTTCCAAAAAAATAATTATTGGGAGCCAAATTTAATGATAAAAATGAAGATATTTTCCTTCCATATTAAATTAAAATTCAATTTTTGTTTTTAATGAAAATTTTTATTTCTCATAGAAAATGTACCTATTTGTGAATAAAAAAGGAAAGGAATGTAATATTTTTTTAAAAATGATGTTTTTTTTTACCTCCTTTACATTATTTTTTTATTTTAATCTGAATAAAAATTAAAATATGCTTAAAAACTAATATTTTTCTACTTTTCTTTAGCAATTTCTTTATCAACAGACTGTTATCATAAATGGATAATATTTTAATTAAATTTATATTTAAATTATTTGGAAATATTCTAAATAATCTCTGTTTTACAAGTTCCAGTATCACCCACTTTACACAATTCGTAAAATCTTTTTATTTTTGTGAATAGAATACACCTTTATAATTCCATTGTTTAATACACAAAAGTTTATACACCGTTTGTTTTAATTTATGATCATATGTGCGTTTTTATGCAGTTAACTCCGCAAGTGACACCTACAGTGTCAGGTTGTTTCTTGTACAGAATATTTTGGGAGCTGTATCCTACTTAAAATATTTGAATGTTTTGCCCTTTCAAAGATTTTTCAATGTGATTCACGTTTCAACATCTAGTTCAAAAACTGTTGTACTAGAAAATTGAGAATTGCTTAACAGATATGTTGATATAACTTATTTGTAGATAATGATCTACTTATCGCGCTCGAAAATAAGTTCAAGCATAATTTAAAATATGATGGTAAGAGCCACTCCAAAATCATATAATATTTAAGTGACATATAAGACAATCGTCACTTCAAGTCTATCTAATTTTTGGGCAAAACAAGTGATTTACAGTTATCCTTTTTAATGTAATATCATTATGATGGCTAGAAAAAAATTGATGCAAAATTGTTTAGAGATTTTATGTTAATTTGTATCAACTATATTAAAACTTATTGAAAGCAAATTTAGCAAAAATAATTGATTCATAAAAAATATTTCCTAATATTTTTGCTATTTGTATGATTCAACACAATTCAAAAATTTAATAATGTTATTTATTAATTAATTAAAAATGATTTTCATAGGGTAATTTAAGTTTTCATTGTTATATTAGAGAGAGAGTTCCTGTGTGTGAGTACACTTATCACATTTAAGTAATCAAGTTGATAAGATGTATTTTTATCAAATGTTAAGAAAATTGGAAAGCTAATATACAGTTTGATATGTTTGCTCTTTTTATATCAACTTTTTCCCAATTTGATTGGATATAAAATATAAATTTGAATTTGAACCTAGATCTAAAGTAGAAAATGAACCAATGAGCTGCTTGAACAACAATTGAGCAAAACAAGGTGACCGACCGTTCGAATCAATTTTGCATCGAAATTTCAAAATGTTTTGAAGAAGTTAATAACTGTATATTACAATTAACATCATGTTATAAATAATAGGTTTAATTAAAGTATTGGAATTGATTAATTTATTCTTTTTCCATTTGTGAATATTCGACTAAAAATATTTTTTATGTTTTAGGAATGTTCTTTATTTTAATATTTTAAATAATGTTTTATTTTGTTAGATATGCAGTATAATAATATAAATATGAATTTTGTGTGGAAAATGTATACTATCTACATATATAAAGATTATTAAACTATTTAAAATTAAATAGTTGTTCTTCCTAAAATGCTAATTAAAATGCCTTGATAGCTATTCAAAAAATATATAACAAAATACTTAAGTCAAACAAAAATTAAACTTTATATTCGTTTTAATGTTTTTAGCAATATTCATTATGGTATAGTGTCTCTCAAAATTGTAAAATTCCAGTAAAAATAATCAGGCATTCTTAGAATTTAGAATATTACTTTTAAGGAACTAGAGATAATAAAACAAAAGCACAATGGACTCTCTTTCCCCAATCCTAGTTACACCATTCTCTTAGATGCAGTTAGCAGCTATGAATCTCCCTTTTATCTTATAATCGCTTTTCACCATCAAAAGGCATAATTCTCTCCTTACTTGCTCAGTTTTAGGAAAGGTAATTGCAGTCATTTTTATCATTTATCCGCAGTGTCACGTTTTATACTTTTTCGTGTCCAGTCTGACCGATAACAAAATGAATGATGAAGTGATGAAGTAAATGACCGATAAGAATGTCCATATCTGTACTGGTTAAAAAATAGGAAAGAAAATTCTTTCAACAAATTATATATGCTAAAAATACAAAAAACAAAACTTTTAATTAGTGTGAAAAGAAAATTATAGCCAGTAAATACATGTACTTATTTAAAAATAATTCTCATAGTTGAAACCAATGATTGCAGTATTAAAATACACTGCTGGACAATTGCTAAGGATGGATCACAATATGCACTGTAGCAGAACATTAAGCCAGAAATGAGGCCTAGTAGGATAAAATATAGTTGCCACACTGTTTAGACATTAGAATAAAGAATATTTATAGTTCTGGAAAGTATAAAAGTTTTGAAACATCTGAAAGAAAAAAATGTTCATTTGATGCTGCGTACGAAAAAATGGAACAATGCATCTAAAAGTCAGCAGGCACCTTGAAGAAAGGTATCAGTACGAGATTTCTCCACCGTGGAGTGTGATGCAACATTCCACACGTCGTATCATACTTTGCACAACATTATCCAGCAGTTGTTGAGGCAATTTATCCCATCCCTTTGCGAGTGCACGGATGAGGGTGTTCTTGTTTGTTGGAGTGTAGTTTCGAAAAGTAGCATGCCTCCCCAAAGTATCCCACACATTTTCAATGGGGGTTATATCTGGAGAACATGATGGCCATACGAGGCGTTAGATACCCCCGCTGTCTAGACAATCCTGAACAGCGAGTGTTCGATGACATGTTGCGTTGTCGTCCATAAAAACAAATTTATCACTGATTGCACCACTGAAAAGAAGAACATGAGGAAGTAGAACTTCATTAATGTATCGTTGGCCCATAATAGTCCCATTCGCAACCACATGTAAGGGCGTGCGGCCATTGATCATGATGCCGGTCCACACCATGACACTACATGTCGGATATCGGTCCCTTTCCTGGATATTTTCTGGACGATAAGCAGTACCACCCTCGCGCCAGATCAGTTGGCGTCTACAGTCCGATGACAGTCTGAACATACTCTCATATGAGAATAGTACCCCTGCCCAGTCTTGTTCAGTCCAATTGCGATGCTCACGACAGCATT
Source organism: Latrodectus elegans (assembly GCA_030067965.1). Taxonomy (NCBI): domain Eukaryota; kingdom Metazoa; phylum Arthropoda; class Arachnida; order Araneae; family Theridiidae; genus Latrodectus; species Latrodectus elegans. Next base: position 92,665,819 of record CM057814.1, on the reverse strand, counting down.
GAAAACGGTGCTGTCTGGTCACACACAACAGGTCTGCGGACGTATAGTCCTCCTCCCCTCAAACGTCTGGCAACAGTTTTTCGGGAGATCTGCTTTTCCGAGGCAGCAAGAAACTGATTTGCCACCACGATGTCGAACTCCCTGGCAACATCTGTTATTTATTTCCAATAATTCGGCCACGCATAAAATCATCTAAGTTATGTCGGGAAGACATGCCAAAAATTTCAAGTTCGTCTATTAAATCTTTCCTGTAAAACTTTGACTTGAAATAAAAACTGACCGCACGCGTGAAAACCTTTAAATATCTTACGAACGCTATCACGTGATGAACAGACGTGGAAAAAAAATTTGCATGCGCATACTTCTTCTTACTATATTCCGCACTTATTCTAATTTTCCACATTTTGCTTCCTTCCATTTTGTGGTTGCTATGGATGATAGTGTTATTCGTCCTTAGCAATTGTCCAGCAGTGTATTATTTTAAATTTTATATATTCTAGTCGCCTTCATTTAAAATATACATGCAAGATAGACAGGAATTACAATACATAAATTATATATTGTAAAATGCTGATATTTTTAAAACTTTTTTCATCAAATCAGTTAATTTTTGATTTTATAATTTATGCTTTGTATGTTTTAAGAAATTTATAATTAGAATAACGGCTTGATTGATTGACACTAAATAAAATAAAACATAATAAAAATATAACTGAGCATTTTAATGTATTAAACATATTTATTACATATACTAATGAAAAATAAATAAAAAGTATAAGAAACTAATGAATAAGCTTGCAAATTAGAAAATTTAAAGGATTGAACATGTACGATACATCATTAATTATCCAATAAACGCCATTTGAATTAATCAGTGGTCAAAGTATTCATAAAATTAAAATGATAAATATTATTGGATTGTTTGAAAATTTTGGCAGTTTACTTTAATAATTAATTACTTGTCGTAGGTGAGTGAATTTATCTATCAATTATATTTTCTTTCGTTTCATTTAAATGTATCAAAAGCTTCTAAAATATTGTTTATATTTACAATTAAAATATCTTTCAGTTGTTTCAGTGAGCATAAATAATCATTGATGATGTTAAAATAATATTATTTCTGTATTACCTTGATCAGTTGAAAATGAAATTTTGAATACATTTTAATTTAGCCTTCATATTTAAATTGTCTTTGCATAGAAATATTTGAATATCTGACTTATTACCGAATAAACTAATCTATTCCGTACAATATATTTGTGAAAATAAATTTAAAATTTGTTAACTATAAAATTCACTTTAAAATCACATAACCCCTTTTTTTGAAAAACGGAAGCATATAGAAAAAGATAAATTTGATAAAAAAAGCATATTTGAAGTCCGATTTTCTGATATTTTTCCAACTACTGGATATCTTTATTTTAAGCTTATCTTGCAAAGTTGGTAGTCGAAGCGTTACCACATCAACTTTCAGTTTTAGTGATTGTGAGAATTTAATTACCACCTCAAATTTCGTAATTTGTATTCTATTTTAAGGGACTACTAAAGGGGTATTTGTACGGTAAAAGTAATCTAATTTCAAAGTGAATTTTTATTTCAATAAATGCTGATATTTAAAGAAAGAATATTGTATAGCTAATGTTATCTTACTTAAAGATTATGTTATTGTAGAACTTATATATCAACACCTCCTCAAAAATTTAAGGACAACATGTTTTTCGAAGCCCACCATAAAAAATGATACTTGCAATAAAATTCATAGTTTTATTGTTCGTATCATTTAAAAGCAAATTTATGTAAGTTTATGGAAAAACGTAAGTTAGTACTTTTTTTATAGAAAAGAACTGGTATAGATGAGTAAGGAAAATAAACATGTAAGCACCAGGCTTTCGCAATTATGACTGTAGCTTTGTAAGCAGGTTTGTTAACAATATCCAACGTGTTCCCGCTATATTTGAGAGCATCTGTTTGCCAGATTCGCTAAAGTGGCGTGTGGTCAGAGGGATTTAATTTGGCATTTTTGTTGATGCTACAAAGCGCTTTAATGTATTTCTCAGTGTGGTCTACTGTTTCTGGAATCAATATCAAACCAAAGATTTTATCTCCAGAATACATGTTTCAAGCCGACCTCGAGGTACCCACAGAAAACCGTTTTATAATTTCTTTTGGCCTGAATGAGAAGAAGCATTTCTGTGCCACAAGTTGCTGCAGACCTCTGTGTATCATCAGTGAGAAGGATATCCGCTAGTGCGATGAAAAGATGTTTTCACCATGCAGGTCTCTATGCAAGGTGACCAGCTGTGTATATATCCCTCGTCAAATGACAGAAAAAAAGGTCCACTTATGGCAAAGAGAGCAAGTTTGCCCTGCACCAGACATCAATGGGATTCTTTATTTGTTACAGACAAGTCCAGATTCATACGGAAGAATAATTCAAGACTTGTGATGATCCAAAGCGAACAAAGCACCAGATACCATCGATCCAGCAATGTGGAAAGAAAGTTACCGTAGTGTTGTAATAATACTTAGGTATAAAACTGCAGAGAGGAACTTTCACTTGAGTTAGAAATAGGGAGGAGTACCGTGATTCATATATCCTCCCAAATGCTGAAGCAATTGGCAATGATTTCATTCTGATGAATGTTTCGCAACCTCATCGAGCTGCAGTTTCTGAGGAATATCTTGCTGATAATAGTTAGGAGTGAATGTTATGTCCAGATCGTTGCTTAGTCTGAACCACATAGATTATCTGTGGGACTAAAATTTTTGTCAGGTTGCTGCTTTATGTCCTCTTGAAATATAAGTAAGAGAGCAAGAAAACAGTTTAATCCATGTCTGGTCTTCACTGCCCATTTGGGTAATGGACAATGTAATTGGCAGTACGTAAAGTCAATAACGTCAAAGTATTCAAGTTAGGGGTAGGCATACGTCTTATTAAAATTTCTTTTTGTTAATCTAGTCTGATATTTTACTCCATGAAATTGTAGTTATTCTTTTTTCTAGGAAACTACTTTTCCAGCGAAATTACTTTCTTGTTGCCAATCATTTATGAGTTTTGCGTATGTTAATTTTTATACTTCAATAAATACATACATATTTTGTGTTCATATCATACAAACTTGCTGTTTGTAAATTCATTCATTTACAAATTAGGTGCAAAAAATGGTTGTTCCTTAACATTTGAATGCCAGTATAGATCAGAGTTAATAGATATCAGTGAAGAAGAGGAGACCACGTGGACCCCTTCTTAATTTAGAAGTAGCCATCATTGATCAAGATTATCCCTGATCAAGACAAAGAAGATGGTTGCCTTCTCTGGTCCGAAAATATCTCATCTCTAAGAAAAAATTCAGAAAAAACACATTTATACATAACGGACAAAATATCATTTGTAACAACGCTGAATACTTGTAAATCTAGCAAAAGGATATGAAGAGAAAGAGGACTAGAAATTTTATCCCTTTTCTTTCTATTGAAAAATGATAGAAATTGGGAACTTAAAATTCATTGATTAACATTATGTGTCTCAAAAACTTTATTAACCATTGTAAAAAGATGCCATTCTTTTCAATGAGATATATTTCTCCATTCACAGATTATTTCAAGTAACTTTATGAGGATGGTAGGAATCACTGTTCTAATAAAATAAGTATCTCGATTTGATATTATACAAATAGACGCAATATTTTCAAGCTCAGTCTATATGACGTTTCTTATTGAAATCATGTAATTTACGGCGACTTTGTTATAGTTATCATGTGCCCTTGCCTGAAATTCTGTAATCACAAAAACCCATAATACAAGGGAAAATTTTGATGTTTTCTTTTCTTTTTTTTTAAATAAATTCCTTTTATTGACTGTTGCTTTTGTAAATTAACAAAGTATTTTTTACGTACTGAATATTAATAGTTTTATTTACCTTAACACATCTGTTAGTTCATTTAATACTGCGTGAAGATGTCTTTAATTTTATGATTTTAAAGTCATGCATAACTTTTACACTCACATAAATTTCTACCTGCTAATTTATAAATAAAATCTGTAATGACAAGCAGTTTATTGTCGGAAATGATTTATAAGCTGATAATTAAGTGGCTCTGTAGCATTATTATTAGTTCATTGGGTCAAATATTAATGTTCTTTGGCTGTTAAAATAAAACGCTCTCTTAACCGCGTAAAAAATACCATTATTTTATTTGTATAGTTATGGTTAAGTCCAACTGATAAACTTTAAAAACAAAGACATTGCAATGATTGTTGATATCAGTAAATAATAGTTTCCAAATATTGCGTGCTTCGAAATTTTTTAAGTAAATTTAATTCATTAAAATATTTATTTTAAGCATTAAATTAGAAAAAAACATATTAGCTTCAGTATAACTTAAAAATGTTATATTGTAAGTGTAAGAAAAAAGCACCTAAGGAGTTTGCACTAGTATTGTTTAAAAAAAAATGGGATTTTTGTCACAAAACTCTAAATTTATTTCTAAGAAAAAAAATTAAATACCAACATTTTGAACTTCGGTGTCTATAACTTTAAGTGCTTTAGCTGATCACTGAGTTTTAATATAAAACATAATGGCATTTTTGAAAAACATAGTTGGAATATTTAAGAGTAAAGTTACTTTCTTTTTCTCCATAAAAAAGAAAAAATGAAGTAGTATGACACAAGTTTATTTTTTCCATCATTATGTGGCCTGGTTGTTAAGGGTGTCGTTCGCATTATCGGAAGAGCTCAAATCCCGCCTTAACTAATGATAAATCGTGTTGGCTAAAGGGGATTGAAAAAAGTTAAATATGTCATGATCGTAATGTGTCCTCCAAGTGAAATTATTCTTTTCGGGGTGGCAAGCCAAACAGGGAAACCCTTTTGCGCGGTCCCTGCTCCAATCACGAACACTCCACCCGGGCTGCTGGTATCTAACTAGTAGAAACCAACCCAGGGATAGGTACATGGAAGCATACTGGTGCAACAATAAGAAATTATTTTTTCGCTATCTTTAAAACGGCATTTCATTTTAATTATAGAATTACTTTTTAGAAAAGAGATCATATCAGAATTTCTTGCTTTTTTCTTTTCAATTAATTATTGTGCAGGCTCATATTAGAATGATATTTCTATATAAAATAATGCAATTAATTCACTTTTCAGAATATCTGTACATTGATAAAGTGATAATCTTAGTCTCATAGTATGGAACAGTGGAACCGGCATTGTTATAAATTCGAATAGAAAACTGTGAGATTTATACAGCATGCGAGAGCTGGTTATAACCATATTCTAATACTTTCTTAATAACGCTCATTTAGTACTTTAAAGTATAACATTATAAAGGAACTTAATATAAAAGGAATAAATAGAGTTTTTTAAATTTAATACTTTAAAAGAGAGTGTAAGCAATATGTACGAGTATTATTGTTATGAAAACATTTTAAACACATATTATGCATTAAAAACACTATACGTACCAGATAAATGGTTAGAATAATTATCTTCATAAGGATATTATATAACGTAAAATTATGCATTGCTTAATATATTCTTAAAGAATTTTTTATAAGCAATTATTTTATAAGCAAAATTATTAAAAAACACATATTTTAAATATTCTATGTGCAAATACTTCAGGACTTCAAATGTATATTAAAATTTTCATAATGGAAGAGATTTTCGTAAAATACACAATAGAAAATTGTCTTGATATTTTTTCACTATTTTCAACAAAGGATGTTTATTTAAAAATGGAAAATCTGGTTGTTTTGTTTTAGAGCTGTCTTATTTTATTGATAGATTGTTATTGACTCCAACAAATGATTTCATTAAATAACTTTTGTTAAATATTTCCCAAATTCATAAATTTTATTCTAATTTAACTGTCCTAATAATATAATCTAGTAACAATAGATTTTTGCCGAAAATTTCATCGACGTTATATTTAGATATTTTTGTTCTTTATATTAATTAGTAGTGAACAGAACTGTTATGGTGCATTTATTTGGATAATCCTCCAGGCTATGAATCATAAGCATATACTGCCAACTCTCACATTATTTAAATTCCAGATCGGGTAAAAGTACTGAATATTATTTCTTAGATGGTATAAAACTGTACATTATTGTTATTTATTTTGCTTAGGGTTGATAAGAAACATTCATGAACTTTGTGTAATAGATATCCACAGCAGATTTACATTTTCATCAGAATTACTCTTTTTTACAAAAATTAAAACCATTTCAAGCTAGTTTCCTATCTTGAATTTATTTACTTTTGTAAGTTAATTGATAATTTTTTGATATTATGTAAATATCTCTAATTTACAATACGTAAATTTGTGTCTATTTAAATGAATAACTATTACATTTCAAGTATGTAATATACAATATGCATATGTAGATGCTTGCAAATGGATTATATAGAATTTAACTTAGTATTCATAAAAAGAGCTTTAATGTTTAAATATAAATTCTGACATTATTCATTGAACTTTTATAAAATGAAAAAAGAGGATTCAAAATGAGTATATCTCAAAAATGACTAAATTTGATTTTCATCAATGTTGTTCTTTTTAATAAAAAGTATTTATGATACAGATAAAACTATTTATAATAGATATTTTTATATAACAGTAAAATTCAATCTAAATAACAAATTGTGCTTTTATATTCAAAATAAAGTATTTCTGACTTAATGATTTTTTTCTTGCTATTAATTATTATTATGCCAAAATTATTATTGAATATTTTTTTTTGGATAATAAAGATTAAATGTGCCAAAAAATTGTGAAGAAAATAGTTAATTACATATTATCCTTGGATGTTATGCTTTTAATTAAGTGTAATATTTTATTGCCGTTTCACACTGTTAAAAATATAAAAGACATATTTTAACATAAATAAAAACATAATTAAGAAAACTAATATGGTTCATGATTTTTTTCTGCAGCTTATAACATTATTTAGCATATAATGATTTTTCAGCTAAAATGCTATATCATAGAAAGACAGAATAAATAAATTTTTCAGATTAAAAAAATCATAAAAAATATAATTGATGCATCTTCTGAATGTGATTTAAAAACGCCTACAATAAAGTTTTTATAAAAATTTTCATAACGGTTCTAAGTATTTTTCTTTTGATTTTGGAAGCTTTATTGGAAGCTATGATAAAAATTCAAGAAATATATATGGGATTAATTTAAAAAATGAATGATAAACAAATCTTGTTGTTTATCAGAAAAATCACAAACTAGTCATTAATTTTTCTTTTTATAACGTCTCGCATTTCAAGATTTGATTTAAAGAATTTCAGGATATGTTACATATTTTTTTATTTTGTGCACTTTTTTATTTCCTAACTCTTCATAAGAATTTTTTATTTTTAAATTCTACTATTTATTTTTTATACTGAAAATACATCAATCATTCTGTTAATCAATGATCATAAATATTCAATAACTTTCCATTCACAAATCATCTGCACCAATGATTCAGATAATTTGCATCACAAATATCTTAGAAAACGTTTTTAATCAATCTGTTTCGGTAATAACTGGAAACTGGTTCTCAAATAGAATAGCTGGATTTTAAGCCTTTTTTAGGTCTCTTCCTCTTCTTCTTCTTCTTCTTCTTTTTTTTTTTTTTTGAAGAACTGTATTTCATTTTTACATTAATATGAGAATATTTTTTATTAAGTAGTTATATAATTATTTTTAGAGGTATTTTTTTCTTAGACAAGATTCAAAAGTAGATGAAATGGTATAATATAGTGCCAAGTTTCATGGGTTTTTTTAATCTTCAAATGTATATAAAGTTCTGATTTAACAAATTATATAAATAAGAGATTTTTTCAACAATGACTTTATTGCAAGATTTATTTTATTAATGAACGCTCTTCCTAGCTTTCCTAAAGTTTTAACTCTCTCGCCAAACAAACATTTTCGTAAAACTTACAAATTTCAAATACATACTTTATTTATTGTGCATTTAAAAAATCCTATTGCCCTAAAAGCTAACACTAAATATCAATGCGTTTCATTTAAATAACTTTAGATCTGTGCTTCCATTGCAGCAATTTACATAACCTTATATAAACTGCAAATTAAATACATACATCTAGCTTTAAAAGTTTGAAACTTTTTGAAATGTTTTAAAAAAATAGCAGTATTTCCTTACCTTTTTCATCTATATCTACTATTACATGCAAGGTAAAGTGTAGATATTTCTATCATATGTTGTGCAAGCCTAACTTTGATTAAAGTCGTTATAGTGCGAAAAGTTGTCAGCTCTGATTTCTTCTCCCGATGATTGTGAGGTGAGGTCAATGACAAAATTTTTGAACTCACGAAACTTAGCGCCGATGTAAATCCATCGTCATTTGTGCTTAATGTGTGGACGAGATGCAATTATCTGTAACAATACCATGATGAAATTGACGAAAACCCTCAATTGGATTGTTACAGGTGAAACGTGGGTTGTTTTCACTTCATCCCAGAAACCTAGCAATATTGGATGCATTATCATCACAATGGATCTCCCTTATGGACGAAAATCAAACAGTCTGTATGGACAGAAATTGGTGTGCATGGTCTTATGGGACAGGACAGGCATTCTGCTCATTGGAATTTTGTAGAAAAATGCAAAAGTAAACGCTAAACATTACTGTGCAAATCAAAAAAAAAATTTACGAGCCATTCAGAAAAAGAAGTGTAAGGTTCTAGCCCTGATATCGTAAATTCCACAAAAAAGAAAGAAAAATGATTAAAAAAAAAAACCGCTAAAGAAGTTTCACTGGGAAGTGTTTGAGCATCTATTCTACAGTCCCTACTTAGCTTTCACCGGCTTCTATCAGTTCTTCCATCTGAGAAAATTTCTGTCTGGGAACCCCTTCATCACAGACGAACACGAGCAGACGGCTGTGAAATGTTGCCTTCATTCCTAGGTAGAAGATTTCTATTATACTAAATTACAAAAAAAAAAAAAAAAAAAAAAAAAAAACTATCCCACGATATGGCAACTACTACAACTCCAATAGTTCTTACTATAAGAAGCATCTGAAATATTGTCGCATCTTTCGCAATAAATAATCTTTCCTTGTTTTAGTTTTGCTTCTTTTTAAGAGCCATGGGAATCTTACTTTTCGGCTATATATATATATATATATACATATACATTTTTGACTTTACCACCAATATTGCAAAGTTTTATTATTAATTTATTCTGATTTTGTGAAGCAATTTTCACATTTTTATTATTTATAATATTCGCGTTTTGTGACTCTAATTTTAATAACTGCAATAGCAGAAAATATTTCGGAGAGTAAATTTTATTTGTAAAATAGTAAATCTACTTTGTTTCATTTTTGTTTCCAATTATTTTTATTACTAAGATTAAGATCAACTTAGTAAATAACAAGAAACATTGCCGATATCCATGAGATATACACAAAAATACCTGAAGAAACTGACGAGTAATTGTCTAAAATAGAAAAAATATCAACATCATAGTCTTTTCAGTTACTTTCTCTCAATAAAATGAAACAAAAGGGGAAAAAAAGAGAAAATCTAAATGATGCCGGAACTTCCTGAGAGTGGCGAGTGCTGAGTCTGTATATTTGGTCACAAATAAGATTATGTACAATAGTGCCTTTTAGTAGCGCAGACATAATGAAGCAAAAAGTTAAAAATTATCAAATGTTTCAAGAGGAAACTAAATTTCCTTGCTTCAGAAGTATTTTTGTCTAAATTCTCAATAATCTAATTAGTAGATATTGTTTTATACTTTTTAAAAACTGTTACTTAATTATAATTATTATAACTTTCTTTTCCTATTGTTTATTATTAGATTAAATTAATATGTTTTGTTGACAGATATATTGATGCAAAGGATGCAAAATATTTTTTGTTTCTAATTTGAAACGTAATGTTTTAAAGCTTATGTTGTCCTTTTACATGTTTCATCCTTACTACTAAAAAAGATGAGAATGTAGTTTTTAACCTTATTAGTATGTCAATAAATTTAATTAGAGACATACTAATAAGAATGGCCTCATGATTTATATTTGTTCAAAACATCAATAAGGACTTCTGATGAAATATTTAATTATTTTTTCATTGGAAATATTCTGAAGGGGATCTCTGGATGCATTGAAATCACTTACATTTGTGGATATGATGATTATCGAATATTTGAAATTTCCTTTAAATCATTTTTGAATAGATTAAGATTTTGCAATAAATTTCTTCATTTGAATTGTATTTGTCTTTTATAAATTTTTTACATCCATTAAAATTAGTGGTTAGGGATATATTCAAAATTTTATCATATTTCATTAGTTCTATTCCAGCTATATCAACTTAGATGTTTTTAAGGATTATTCATCCATTTTTATTCAATTTACGTCATGTTTAGGATTATAAACGTGAACACTATACCAACCTTGACTTCCACCATCATCTTTTATTACAACTTTTACTATAAAATAATCTACCATGAAACTTTCTTCATTTCAATTTCTTTTATCATGAAAAACTTTTCTGAACTTTTAGTGTTCCAGACAAGATAATTGCAGTAATTTTTCTCATTTGTCGGCAATGTGATGTCCCATACTTGCTTCGTGAGATGTTTGATTAGAAGATGAATGGATTTCACCGAATCCTTTTCCATTATCTGTACTAGACACAAAATAGGAAAGAAAGAAAATATTTTTCTACCAAGTTACATTTTAAAAAATCTGAGGAAATGTTATTAGAAGAAAAAAGAGCGATATGAGATCAGCCAATCATGATATGTTTCAAATTAAAAAAAATGATCGCTAAGCTAAGTATGATGAAAGTAGGGATAACATTTGTGGAATAATAGTACCAATTGTTTTAGTTTTGATCAAAACTTAGATTTATAATAATAATTCAATACATACAAGCTTGTTATGAATATAACACAAACTAGTACATAAAAATAATTCCATGACGTTGAGGAAATACATAAAATTTGTGAAATGTAACCTCATTTCTTAATATATTAAAAACAAATTATTCAAAATATATCACTTTGTGATACGTTTTACATTTCTCATATGTGAGTTGTTTTCATTTGTTACTGACTGTGACTAAATTAATACACAAATTTAAAGTTGCTTGTTGGAAAACATTTCAGTAATAGTTTAACACAGATTATAAAGAATTACTGTTAAGAGACTTTTTCATGCCTATTTATTTAACTTCACAGTTGTAAAATATACCTATAAATTCTTAATAAAGGTGAAGCTAACAAACTATCCAATAATAAATTAGTTATTATCAGTTTCTGTGTGTGAAAACATGTATATTCCAATCATTAAATATCCCTGTTGTTTCGTCATTTGCAAAGAAATATATATTATTAAAGAACCTGATTTTGAACAATTAGAGATAATGTTTTTTTTTTCAGATTTTCAATTGGAATAGTAACGACTAAATGCTTGCAAAATTTTATTATAGTATGTGATATTATTCCCTTGTTTGATTGTTTACTAATGAAGGAAACAAAGGCACGCGTTGTATAATGCCATTGTACAAATAACATCATAAAAACAAAGAATTGTTTATATAGAATAATTAAGCTACATTCTTAATTTTTTCTTTACTTTACTTAATTTAATTTGATAGACAATATGAAACAGAGTGGTTTATTTTTAACATTTAAAAATTGTTAAGCAAAATCTATAAATTATCATTACATGTTTGTGCACTTTGATTTTAAATAAATTTTTAAAGCCTAAGATATATATAGATTCTTAATCACATATTTATATTAATTGTTAGGTAAAAAATTCTTTAATTTTTGCCTAACATTATGTAGTACAAAAGAGACATGAAATATTTTATAAAAATTTCTGTTGAAAATTAAGACAAAAACTTGTTAAAGATAATTAACTTTTTAAACTAATTGTTAAAATTAAATTTTAAAATTCTGCTTATTTCTTTAATAAATTAACGATGAATGCTAATTTGAAGAACAAAATATCAAGGAACATTTGTTAATATTAAATTTTGTTTTTTGCTTCGTATTAAGGATGGTAAAATAGAAGGAGTGAACGGACTTAACAAGAAGTTGAAAATCCTTTGAAGAAATATTGCGCCAGCTAACATTTTGCAATACTAGGTATAGCCGAAAAATCTTTCCTACAGTATTATAAGCTGATCTTTTCCTCATAACCAAACATTTTTTTAAATATTCCATTCCTCTGAGTAAAGAAAAATAAATAATTCAAAGGAATATTCCAGATTTTGTTTAAAAAACAAAGAATGATTTCGATCTTGTTTTACACCAGTAGATTACCAAATACTCATCTCAATATCAGCATCAGTTTTGTAGAGGCAGCTAAGAAATTCATTAATCGTATTTGACTTTCTTGAAGGAATCTTCACCCCAATTAGATATAAAATATTTATGGATGCCAGAATGCGAATCTTATTAATTTCTATACCACCGTTTCCCCCTCACACTAGAATGATTTATTAAAGACGTGTTGATGGAATTACATAGATTATAAAAATATGGAAAAAATAAGACAAAACTAAATCTAATTAGATTATAAAAGTGAAAAAATTTGTATTCCCATGAATAATCTAATTGGTAAAAAAATAATTCTCATTTCGGAATAAGAATTTTGCCAAGTTGATTATCTTGGAACTAGAAAGTTTATCGCTTAATTCCCTAGAATCACAGATTCTGCCACTGGTCCAATGAAGGCCACGGGGAAGTAAGAAGATATCCAATAAGGTAGTTGATAGATGTGCTTTCCCCTTCACTAACACTGGCGCAGCATGTCCAATTTTGGACCTTGTGCCATAAAACCCAACCAACCAACCAACCCCTTCACTAACACAATTATTATTATTTAATACGTGAGAATTAGAGAAAAGTGGTAAAGAGTGTGAGCTACTTTGAGCAACTGTGCGATTTATTGGAGACAGATGGAAGGATTATGAGTCAGAACATCCTGCATCTCTATTTTTCCAAAGAGTTTGCCACTGCTCAAGTACTGTTATTCTGAAAATATGTGAAAAATTTCGGTTTTTTCTGGCAAAGTTTTGTAATCAATCTTTTTGCGCTATTATTTGTTGAGTCATTCATGGATTTGAAGGCCATGACTGATTGAAATTGATCTCCATTTAAATGGTAATGAGTACTATCCATCAGAATTCTTCAGAAGATAAAGAAGAAATGTTCTTTGGAATAGGTTCTAGTTTAATCCCTTTCATAATTTTGTAATAGAAGATGGATATTGTGTTTCTAACTTCTGAAGCCACATATTTCGGATATGACACTCAAGAACTCAAGAATGTATCAATATTTTCATCTCACGACACATATATCTAGTACATTGCTAATAAAAACTTTGTAAAACTAAAAACATGGCAGATGTTCAAATGTTTTCAATAGATTTTATCTGTTAAGCTATCTGGTACGTCATTATATATATATATATATATATATATATATATATATATATATATATAAAGAGATTTACTTAATATATAATAGCGCAACTGCACTGTTTGAAGTGGGTGGCTCTAGGCACAATCTCAACAAAAAATGTTTTATAATAGGAAATCGATGTTGGTTTATATTCTGAATGCAATTTATGCATGATGTGTACGTACTTAAGAGTCTCTGTGATTCTCCCAATTGTGTGTGATACTTAATATAGCTTAATATATTGAATATATCTTTTTAAATTTAATATGGTAAAACATATTGCATCCTGTTTTCTTCTACTTTAGGTATCAAGCTTTAAGCTATGGGAAAAATTTAAATGAGTGAATACTGAATCTATACTTTAAGATCGTTATAACAAAACTAAACATAACTAAAACAATTATTTCAGTTTATTATAAGTATTATTTGTATTTTCATAATTATTTTGAATTTCCTTCCAGTACAAAGCTAAAAGTGCCGTTTTAATTCGAGAAAGATTGAATTTTATAGTATCTTATTGTCTGGGTCCTGCGTTTAACAACTGATGGAGCTGAGAAAAATATAAAATAAAGGTTTATTTAAGTAATTGAAGTTTTTAAATTGTTGCTCTAATACTAATAAAATTTGGAACTATATAACGTTACACTTTTAATATATATAAATATTTAAATGAAATGTATATATGTTGTGTGATTGACAATAAGGAGACCTTACTAATCAAAATGAGTGAGATTAAGAAATTAAATAAATGAAGTTTTCTACTGAAATAAATTTATAAATAGATCTAGAGTAATTTGTGCTTTCATTCGAATTTAAAAATAGATATTCCTTAACTTTAAATGAAGACCTTTTACCAAATAAATTTCATGTCTTTAATTTAAAGACTTTTACTTTCAAAAATATTTTATTTAATTCTTGAATATATAGAATTAAATTCGTTAACTTTATACATCAAAAAGGCTTTGGTAATTTTCTAACTGAATATCTAAACAAAATTAAACTTTAAATGTGCTAATACAAATTTTGTTTGAGGCATAAACAAAATTTTACTTCATTTTCTTATTTATATATATATATATATATAGCTACTTAAAAATATTATCTTTCAAATAAGAGTTACAAACTGACAAAAATAAATGCACATGCTTCTTTTTGAAAATAGTATTAAAGTTTCTTAAAATACGTTAAGCATTGATCAATCACCCGCAAGAATTCTTGGAGTATAAGTTTCGTCGGAAATTTTTACGATCTTTCTTTAGCATACAAATCTTAAGTAAAATCATATAAAAATAAAAGTTGAAAGTGACTTTTTAACCATTTACGGTCTATTTTGGGATTAAGTCATTTGACCAATTTTTATGGCTCACATGAGTATCCATGGTGAAGTAGCATTTTACTACACTTTACTTGGAATCAAAGGTTTTTATCCATTTAATAGCTTTGTATATTTTATAGATGCTCAATAGGTGTTTATTTTTCTAAATAAAAAGATTTTATGTTAGCTTTTTCTTTTTAACTAAACTTTTTCTATAACGACATCTATTTTCCATTTTTTTAATAGCTCTTAACAATGAAATGTCTTTGTTAATTTTACAAGATAAAACTTTTAAATATTTTATTCATCTACTATACTATACATGTATCACAATACTTATTTTTAAAATTTAACATTATCATACACCTATTCTGAATAATTATTTATTTTTGCTTTCAGTTGCTTTATGACAATAAACTAAAACGTGACATTTCATATGCTTTAAAATTCAGTAAATATTTGAAAACAATTCTACTAATACATATGTATTTTTAATATAAATTTTGCATGTTTAATGAATTTTATTTCATGAAACTAATTTTAAAGTTTTCCTATACTTTGTCTAGATACTTTATTTTATTTTGTTCTTCAAATACATTCCAAGACATGTGGCATTGTTGGTTTGGGTGTTTATTTTCCATATCGGAACACAGTGAGTGCCAATCCCAACCCAACCAAAGATCCGTCGTTTTCGCTAATGGCGGCTTTTATAAGTTAAATATTTCGTGATCGCAATGTCCTCCATGTGAAATGAGACCTCTGCGGGTGGTAGGCCAGGTCTGGGAGACTTCTCCTTGGCCATTGAGTTTAAATAATAACGATCGACTTTCGAGGCTACGATGAGAGATCCACTGGGTGCCCCACTATATAATGCCATCAATTTTGCCCTTTGGTGCCAAAGGTGGGGATCCTAGTAGTTGGGCATTCTGTAACAACAGCATTATAAACTACTAATTTTAACATGCTTTCTTCACATTCATGTTTGAACAATCACATTATTTTAGTGTTTTTTTATTATTTTTATGGTGTGTTTGACAGGATATTAAAATATATAAATCTAAAAGTTAAAAAATAGATATCATTTACAAAACACAGATTGCAAATTGTTAGATATTTACGAAACTGAATTGAAACGAACTTATAATAAAACACCAATTTATGGTATGAAATTACACAAAAGGTTTATAGAAATTAAAGGTTTTACTATCATAAAAGTTGTCTTCCTTATTATTAGAATATTTTGTACTTAAGTCGGGTGTATATATATATATATATATATATATATATATATATATATAGAGATATATTATATATATATATATATATATATATATATATATATATGTATAATATATATATATATAATATATGATGTTTTTATAACTCTCGATATATTAATTAGTCCATTAGACTTCAAAGCCTAGAAAATTAATAATATTTGGTCTTAACTGTGAATGACTTTCTCGTTAATATAATGATTTCTTTTTTTTAATATTTTGAATAGTTCTACAAACCATTACTTCAAAATTCCAAGCTAAATGAAATATTAGTCATGCTCACAAACATATTCTAAACGCAAATACAAAATCAACAAAGCATCATTATATATATATATACATAAGTCCTTAATTTTTGCTAAATAGTATACTTACCATAACTTTTAAAATCAAAAACATCTTCTTAAATTAGATAACAGAATTCTCTTTAATTTTACATCTTGATTTAGAGACTATTCTTTACACAGATTAAGATTGTTATTAACATAATGATTCATTTCTTTATTGGTATAGTGTTTTGTATTTAAATGTATGTGCAGTGAAAAAGACGATTTCAACTCTATTCCTCATTCTTTGGATTATATCAGCTTTAAAAAATTGAAAGTAATCCTTAGGTAGACTGTTTACTTGTTTTTAGCAATCCAAAAATATTTACTTGCAGTTTTTTATTTTTGAAATTGAATATCTGGAATTTTTGAAGAATCATTAGCTTTAAAAAATGACTCTTATTACTTCGTCTCACTAAAAGTAATTTATAAGGAAAGACTTCACTCGTGTACTTTTATGAATTAAAGAAAACAATTTGTATGTATATATCCCAGTTTCTTTATTTATTACTATGTAAAATTGAAATTCAAAGTATATAGTCTGATTCTTTTCTTTTCTTACTAGGGCTTTAGAAATGATTCATTAAAAGAAAGTTAAAATGAAAAAAAAATATCATGCCAAAATGAAATTCGGCATTAAAGCGATAATTATAATAATGTTATGGTTGTTTGTATTTTTCCTGCTATATTATAATCTGCGAATTATTAAATATAGCTTAACATCTACGTTTCTTGCCGAATGATCATAAAAATTTACTTCGCAAAAGAATTTCCACTATTTTTTTTACAGTAGTATTCAAGAAGTGTAAGAAGTTTAAATATAACTTCTTACACTTCTTGTTTTTGTTTTATCTGACTAAATGTTTTAGTTTTATCTGACTGAATGATTGAATATAGTTGTTTCAGTTTTAGTACTTAATTCAAAATCACTTAATAATTTCTCTATTTCAAATACACCACTTATAGTTTTGTTCTGAAAATTGAAGAAAATTATCTACCTCTATTTATATAAATTGTTTCGTATTTTTAAATATACCAAAATAAAAAAAAGATAGACGTTTTTAAAGTATTTGTGCAAGTTATATTTATCCGTCATTATCTATTAATATAAGTTGATTAAAAAATCAGTTTTAACATCATTGTTTTCTCCGGTTTTATCGCTTGTTCAATTATGCATTTACATTTTTATGCTAAAATAATTATCTTCTGAAAAACTTGAAGGAATAGTAAGCTACTGAAGGCTCGAATTCAACACATGTTTTTGATACCACCAAATTTGACACTAAGCTACAAATAGTCAGAATAAGCTAACTTTGGATTTTAAAAATGTAAATATCTTATGTCCAAAATCTAATTCCACCCTGAGTTTTAAGCTTTAATTTATTCAAAGCAATCGATTCAACAAAATTTCATCAGATTTCCTAGTTTTAGGTAGCTTAGTGAAATTGCTCCATTATTAAAATTGAAATATAACAATTTTATGTACCAAATGCTTCTTTGCTCATTAAAATTCAATTAGTGAAGTTTGAGATTGATTAGTTGTTGTCATAACTACTATATTATGATTCAAGTAGATGTGTTATGTTAAAACAAAATATATGGACCCAGACGTAAATGAGTTACTATCGCGAAACTTAATATTCCTATGTAGATCATGAGGGGATAATAAAATTATTTTAAATTCAGAGAGAAGAACAAGCTGTTTCATTAAATAGATATGATATGAGAAAGGTTACAAATAAGATGTAAGTAAATCCCACTGCTGCACTTATACGAGCAGAAACATCCTCCTGACATTGAAACAGTGATGTCAATCATGATCTTTTGTGAACATTACGCTATAAACTTGCAAAATGGCAGATAATTATCCAGTATAATGTAGTGCAGCTATAGTTCCTTTCCTAGATGTGCAGTATTAGCGAAAGACTTGATAAACCGCCACGCCATGGTAGTACATAAAATCTTTAAGAACATTGTTGGAAGAGCAATTCAGTATGTGGTGATGTCATGTTTATATAAACCGAGAGCAAAATATATGAAGGTGTGCATTTAGTCCACATTGTATTGAGATGGACGAAATTTATTTGAGAAGTTAAAGCAAAATAGTGGATTAATTATTCATAAGCAAGAAACATTTGAGACTTAGGCATGCTCTGTACATATTTGTTTCCTTCAAATCCTGATAACGTAAGAGCTTCACGTTCAGTGATATAACAAAATTACCAAGAAAAAAAAAAAAAAAAAAAAAAAAAAAAAATTCATATTGATTCTTATAAAATTTCTGAATGCCAAAGTACTAAGAAAATAACTATATTTGCCAGAAGAAAACATTAAATTTTCTCAGTTGCTTCTTCGTGTGAATAATAAAGCGAGAAATCAGTCATAACTTTATAATGA
Organism: Latrodectus elegans; assembly: GCA_030067965.1. NCBI lineage: Eukaryota > Metazoa > Arthropoda > Arachnida > Araneae > Theridiidae > Latrodectus > Latrodectus elegans. The sequence goes on along the minus strand of CM057814.1, from coordinate 92,647,046 downwards.
AACTAAATTCGTTATAATGAAATAGTGTCTCATTTATAATTAAAAAAGAGCCGTCATTGAAACAGTTCTTTTAATTGTAAATACTTAAGCAATACATCAACTTAAATAATTAGTAAATTGATATTGGGTATTTTTATAATAAAGATATTTAAATGGAACTTTTAAGTATTGTCATACAATACAAATTTTTAAGAAAAATTAATAAGTCAATATACAGTGTAAATTTTATATAAAGGACAAATAATCTAAGTATTATATATACTGTGCCTTCAATTTCATTCACAGTAATGATAATTATTCTGGCTTAAATTCTTTTCCAAACAATAGTTTAACAGATTTAATGATAGTAAAGTACAGTAAGTCAGAAACTACTGAAGAATTAGTATGATTAGTACTTTCCAACTAAAGTTCTGAAAGTGCTTAAATTCTATAGATTAACATCATTACATGCCCCATAAATTTCAGCTAACAAAGAAGGATTTATATCAGTGTCCTATTAGAGGCAAGAATATTTAAGAATGAGGAAGTTTATTATTAATCAATACCTAACAGTTATGGTTAAATCGTATTAAGCACATAGGAAAACTGGTTCCACAAAAATGTATTATTTTGGTGTAAGGAGAAAATTGCTTATTAATTCATTTATTCTGACAGAAAAAATAATTGAAAATAAACATTTCTAGGAAAAAAGATTTACGACAGAGGAAAATCTAAAAATATTAAAAATCTATATATATATATATATATATGTGTGTGTGTGTGTGTGTGGTGTGTGTTTGTGTGTGGTGTGTGTGGTGTGTGTTTGTTAGTAGTTTAAATTTATATCAAATTTAATCACAATTTGGTCATAAAATACTTTTTATAAGCATTTATTTCTTTAATATATCTTTACTATTCCTTTCTGAATATTTTCGCTTTCTCTTATAAGCGTTGTTGTTTTTAAGCAACACCATGAAACTGATTTATATTTATGCCTCTTGCTTCTCACCTTAAAATTTTATTTTTTAGTTTAAAATTTTGCTACAGCTATCAACATGTTTTCCTGGCTTATATAGCATATTTGGGTCCGATAAAATTTTTCAAAGCTTATTTAATGCCTAATGTTTTATTTGAATAACATTTCGTCAGTAGAAAAACAGGCTCTATTTAGTTCTACGTTTATTTCAAAAGTGCTTAAATTGTATTGCTTTAAAAAACTTTTGCGCAAGAAAATGTGATATCAAAATGAAGTCTCTTTTAAAATGATAGTTTTTAAAGTGAGCAAATGTAAAACATTACAAAAGAGAAGATAAATATATGAAATAATATATCTAATAAAAAGGTTTTTATTTTTTTTACCCCATCATAATTTTTAAAAGTTCTTTAAAGATTTTTTCTAAGTTTTAAAATCTTCATTTTTTTGATTTTAAACAATGCAAAAAACTGCTTTTTAACATTCTTTTATTTCCTAGCTTGTCAAAATCATAATACATCGAATTAAAAAATTATTTAACAGATTCAACATACACGCATTAAATATCTTATTTTAGTAGAACTATTTTTTACTACTATAAATGCAATATTAAAGATACATTCTCAAAAATAATTAAAATTTTATGCTAATTAGTAGTTATTTTCTGTTCTATATAAGAAGAATAACTTTAATTGCATGTGCGTATAATGAAAAATCCATAAATTATTGCTAAAATATTTATAAAGTAATTACTTATTATAATAAAAAATATATTATATATTTGCGTTTTTAGTTCTTAAATAGAGGACATTATAGATTTGCTCCTTTAAACACATGAAAAGGAAACAAGATAATATGACATTTTAATACATAAAATATCATTTATATTTTTTTACTTGCACTTGGTGACGAACCCTATGCCACAACAAGGCTAGAAACTGCTACCCGGTTGTCGTTACTCAGCGGGCACTTGTGAACCAAGTCACGGAGGCGAGTAGCGTTGCCCGCCCTACATTACAAATGAGTTCGTAGTGTAGGCCACCTTCATACATCATCACAGAAGAAAGGACAGATAAGCACAGAGAGAACACAGAAAGAAAGTAATATCCATGCCAGAACCGGGATTCGAACCCGGGACCCACTGCTCAGGAGTCAGGAACGCTAACCACTCAGTAATTGGTGAAGGCCTTACGCTTATATTAAAGTGCTGGCACATTTCACCCGTCATTTCTGAAATTCAAAAATAAATATCTGATGGTAACAACTAATTTTTAATATTAATTTGGAAATTTTAGAGGTGTGAGAATTTATAAAAAGAAAAAAAAATCTTCTTACACGCACAGTATTTTTTCTGTTGATCATTATTTGCAAAATTTAACTTTTGTTTATGTTGCGAGAAGGAATTTCAATCGAGAACTTTATTCAAAAAATAATTATTTTCTCAATTTGATGGGAAAGTTTGGAACAATTTTAGAATGTAATCTATATTTTAAGAACATCTATCCTGTGCTTGATATCAAACAATTGTACATAAATGAATAGACAATGCAATTATTTAAACATTTAACAAGTAAAAAGATATTTATATGTTAGTTATGTCCTTATATTGCAGATGATTCGTGTATTATCAATAGTATATTGTTGTACAATGAAAAAAAATACTTTAAGGATTTTAAATTTAAATTGTTTGTAATGTTGCAATATGTAATTAAGGAGGTACAAGAAAAATAGATCATGGCTTGTCCATAGTTACAAGTTACCATGCATTTGACGTTGTTCAGTTTCTTACGTTAGCAAACGAAATTCAAGCAGATGTTTATATATACTACCACTTTCACTCATCCATTTTTCAGTAAGTCGTTTTTATTTTTCAAAACACCATGTACTATTTTTAAAATTTCCATACATACTTAGATACACAGTACATATTAATAATCAATTTGGGAGGCATCTATTACCAACATTAGAGCAATATCTTTCTGGATTAATTTCTTAATATTAGTTAAATTATTAATTAATACTTTTTCTTCGAAAAGTTGGGCACTGGGTGACTAGCCTTGCTCCAGAATAATGCCGTAAACTGCTAATTATTTATCATTATTCGATGGGTACATGTGAAAGAAATCATGGAGGTGAGTAGCATTACCTGAGTCACACAGCCACAAATATTTTTATTATGGCTGTCCACATTCATTATCTCAGAAGAAAGAACTAAATAAAAACAGAGAAAGGAACACCCATGCCCGATCGGGATCCGAATTTGGGACACACAGCCTAGAACAACACCTAGAACACCCAGGAATGCTAACCACTCAGCCTACGCCCGTCATTAACAAATTATCATTTATATTATATACTTCTATAGCCATAAAAGATTAAAATTAATTATTTTAACTAGTAGAGAATTACTCATATTTTTATCTCTCAAAATCCTTTTAAAACAATGTTAATCAAAAAGCGTACTATTTTGGTATTCATCATATATAGATATTAAAAATATATTTATGCTATTGCTGTATAAGGCATTTTTTGTTATTATTAAAAATTACAAATAATAATTTTTTGTCGTGTAAAGATTTATTAAGAAGAATTTTCCTAGTAAAGTGCATGAAAACAACTGTAAATGGAATTATATAAGCGATTTGAATTAGCTATCATATGTTCCTGAAACACAATTCGTAAAATTTTTTGCATAATAGCTTGAGTAATTTACTGAAAATTAGTGTAATCGAAATCCTCCCGCAAATACTTCGATCCACAATATTTATTTTTATAAAAAAATATTTTTTTTAGTATTTTTATAATATTGTAACATATATTTGAGCCCAAAATCTTAAAATTTTTAAAAAATTATTAACTTAAATGATGCTTAAAATATTAATTTAACTTTATAAGCTCATGTATTGAGTACAGGAGAAACTTCATTTTTTTATTCCTAGCTTTACCATCTTAATAGCATAATGTGAATTAACTTGGCAAAAATATCGAGAAATAATTTATTAGTCTTTAATTTTTAAATTATAAGACCTTTGAAATAATTAGTTTCATAAAAAGTAAAATACTACTTGTGCTTTTTGTGATGGACAGCTTATAAAAAGTTTAAAATATTTTGTAAAAGAAAAAGAAACAAGCATTAATAAATCATATCGTAAAACATTTTCTCATCTTAATATTTGATAAATGACAATGAATGGAATAAATTTATTACCTCGCTCATCAAACTTTACAAATTTAAATATATAACTCGTTTTTTACAGTCTCATCACCAAAATAATTCTTACCTACAGTGTAATTTGTGATATCGCAAATCCATAATACAAGAATGGAACTATAATTTCACTAGCAAAGGAACATTTTAAAGGATCATAAAATGATAATTCAGTCTAAAGAATACATTATTTTGATAAAATGAAATTGGTAATTGTTGATGACAGTTTAACGAGAGCTATAACATTTAGTAAGAAATTTAAAACCGTTTAAATGTATAAGACATTTAAAAACTATCGAATGAATCAAAGTAAAAAAATGGCTTAAAATGCAAACCAACATGCTAAGCATTCAGCTGACAACTCAACTTCTAAAGATTTTTCTTTTGAAATATCACACCAATACCACACATATAATTTACTTGGAACAAATAGAAGGCATTGTGATTTTGCCAGGATTCTTTTGGATTTCATGGTTAAGGGGTCAAAATTTACAAGAAACTAAAAGAAAACTGATTTTTTGTTTTTGGAGTGGAAAGATATTTTTTATAGTTTAAGTGACATGTTAACAATGAATCCTGTTTGCAAATCAATATATTTACTGAATATTAATCTGAGTCTATGTATACAAAATTAAAAAGTGAAAATGTTCATTTGAATTTATGTGTATACATATTATTGAATAAAATTTTATGTGACATAGAAAGACGATTTTTAAATTCAATTTTTTTAAAAATTTGAATCATGTTTACATTGTTAATAAAGGTAATTCATAATATACCTAAATTCAAGAATACCTTTGCAACATCATACACTAATGGATTTTGGATATTTAAATAAATTTTCATCGCAGTTTAAAGATAAATATCATCAACAATATTTTCCGCTCAGATAAAATAATCTAAGATTATACACACTTTTTAAATATCTTCTGATATTATGAAAATCTGCATTATCGTTGAAAAATTTATTATTTTCATGTAAATATTTTTTATTTCCTTATAAATAAAAAGTTATTGGTAAAGAAGTATCGTCGGCCTGATGTATATTTATATCTTTCTCCTTGCACTTTAGAATTCTATACTTTACTTTAAAATGTTACTACATCTATCAGCATGTTTTCCTACTTTATACAGCACATTTGTGCCCCATAAAAGTTCTAGAAGTATATTTATGTTCCTGCTGTTTTACTTAAATCAAATTTTGGCTATATAAAAGCAGATTCTGTTCAGTACTGAGCTTTAAAACTACTTGAAATACTTCACTTTAAATAAAGAAACTTCTGAGCAAGGAAGTTTGATATCAAAACCATTTTAAAGTGACAGAATATAAAACCCTCTTTTTAAATAAAGAAAAAATAAATTCAAAAGATGAAGGTAAAATGAAAAAGATTTCTCTTTTTTACTTTGAAAATATTCCTTTCCAAGAATTTTATTTTTAACATACTTCCTTTTCTCTTTAAAAATAAACTTTTTTGTTTTACATATCAATGCATCTTGAAAATGAAATTTAGTCCTAGCTTGTCAAAGTAATAATGTATCGGATTTTCAGGAATTTTTCAACAGCCGTGGCTTGAGGAACACTTATTAATATTTTCTAAAATGGATATATAGAAGTTGCATTAAATTTTTCTATGATTCAAACAATTCCGGGCAGAATCACGTCGAATCTGCCTTTTACTCTTTCAGTGGATTGATAAAAGTGAGAGCTAAGCATAATTGGAAACAAAGCACTGAGGCCTTCGAGTTCGGCTGGCCGCGGTTACGCAAACAAATATATACATTGCAGATCTTGGACTCACGGGGCAGTAATATCACTGAGTTTTGCAGTATAGTTTCAAGCATAAAAATTCCTTCATAATAAAAAACCAACTCTGATCTTTATGAGAGAAATATGGAAAAAGAAAATAATCACAAGTATAATATGTACATATTAAAAAAAATATATTTATAAAATCTTACTCTTATATCTTAATATATTTACTTCTGTTCCACAGTGAAATTTAAATTGAGGGAGTAACTTATATTACTCTTTCAAAAATAGCATATTATTATTTTTATCGAAGAAAATACAACTCAATGTTGCTACTAAGATAATTTTAACACATCGAACATTTTTATGAAAAACGTAATTTCAATAATAAAATAAATTGAATGTGCAGTATTTGTAATACATTCATATATTAATAAAATCTGAACTCATTGTTTACTATTGTAAATATAAATAATATTAAAATAAAAAAAAACAAATTTCATATAGAAATTATATATAAATACTGTATTCTATGTAAAATGTAATTTTTTTAGTAATATTATTGTAACAAAAATTATCCTTTTTTTCGATTCACAAGTTAAAAATAGTTAATACCTGTTAAAATGTTTACTTTTATTCTAACATCATATTATTTAAAATAAATTTTGTTGTCATTATTTAATGTAAATAATATACATTTATACAAGAAATATGAATTTTTAACTTGACAAATAACTGTTGATTAAAGTATTATGTTACTCCTATTATTATTATTAATAAATTCTGATGTACTCTTACGATTATTCAATATTCATTAAATTAAGCATATTTTTAATTATGTTATGGGTATCTATTTATAAAATGCATGCTCTGCGTCATTGTATATTTCTTACATAAGTAACTTGTGCTATTTTGTTAATTTTGCACTGTATATATATATATATATATATATATATATATATATATATATATATATATATATATATATATATAATGGATACAATATTTAATTCCAAGCATATAGTTTTGGTAAGCACATTGAAAACATCTATGTTATCATTCCTCTTAACTAAATACTGAAATATATTTTTAGCATTACAAACAATCGATTACAATAATCAAAAATACCATTACAAATTATCAGACATACTTTTACAGATACATTTACAGAGAATTATCAAATATACTACTACAAAACAACCTATTACAAACCATGCAGATTTGAACAAAATGACAGCTTTAATAATGTGCTTCGAATTTTGAAAATATCATATTTTATTCTACATTATTGCCAACAGCTATTTGTTTGTGAAACAATCATTGAAAAATGTTTCAAGAACATTATTAATTTCAGAAATCTCCGCATTAAAAGTTTTGCATCATGTGAGCTTCAAATATTGCAGACTCGTATTCTAGAACTACAGAAAGCAATTTCTTTCACCTTAAGTAGAAAGCTTTTAAATCCACCTATAACTATCTTACACGAAAACTTTCACAAAAATATTTCACAGTTTACTTATGGAAGGACAATCTTTTTTAAGAGAGTTCTAAATAATTTCGTACGTTATTTATTAAGGGAAAATATCAAATAAACATTTGAATAATAATCTTATGAAGTAATATTTTTCAACTAAAAAGATATATCATTATAAAGATTATTTCACATTCTAAATAGAAAATGATATTCTAAGATCTTAGAGATATATCCTTAAAATAATTTATTAATTATTAGTAAACATTGAAAAAATCATAAAATAAAAGTCTTAAACATTCAACTAAATTACATGTTTTAATTAATATATTTATTGTAAATTTGTCCCACTTCATTTTATACAATATATAATTTGTTTTAAATAAATAAACATTAAATTTTCTTTTGAAAATGTCTGAACAATCATGCACATATATAAATAATTATTATGTACATGCATATAATAATAATACTTTTCCGAATAAATATATAAAGGTCTAATATTGGTATAAAATTTTTTTGCCTGAAACGTATAAACATGAATAAATAAAAATCAAAAGACTATAATAGATAATTCTAATATTATATTTACAGAATCTTTCACAAAATATAAATTATTAAAAATAAATAATTTATAAACATACGCTGTAATACACACATTTCCATACAATTTATAAACATACAAATATGAGAAATGATGAGATAATTTATATGAGAAATTCGTATGTTTATACTTAATGATGATTTATCTCAGAAAGGGATTATAATATTTTCGTAATTGAGAATAATATGTAGCACAGCTTTTCCCTGCAATAGTAAATATGCAAGATAAGAGCATTCCTGTATCAGAATATAAAAGTGGTTATCTCCTTCCAGCTGTTAAGTAATGAGTAGATCTGCCATGATATTGACAACCATGGTATGGAGAAAAGTTAGGTGAACAAATCCATTCTATGATGAAAAATTTTTTCTCGCAAGAGACGGATTTATCCGGAATGATAATGTACCTATCATTGCAATGGGGTATTGATTAGATAAAGACAAAGAGGAAGTTAAACATCACCTTAGGCAACACAATCATTAGATTTCAATGTAAATGGACCATTATTGTCTATTTTAGAGGAATCAATACATAATAGACATACTTCGAGGACATCCTTTCCTGGACTTTCACAACACTTCCATGATGAATGGTAAAATATTCCTCTAAACACCATTTGAAACTTGTCAAATCCAAACTGCAATGCATGTCAAAAGTGTGGTTCTAAGCCATATCATTAAAAAATCGTTTTAATTCAGATAATCACTGATATATTTATGCATGTGTGAATGTAACAAATACAAATATCCATTTATTTACGATGTATGTACTCTAGCAAATACATTAGTTCTACGAAGATAAAATGCATTAGAATTTATTCTTCCATATGTAGGGTGATATAAGGCAGCACATAAGAAAAGAAGCGCAACGTCACTAACAAATAAAAATTTTGAAGGATGATAAAATATTATGTTTTTGAAATTAATATTTTGTTGGAATGAAATTATAAATAATAGTTGAATAAATAAAATTAAAGCAATTAAAAAAGAGGAGCTTTTTCAGAAATAATTTTTCAGACATGAGAATACACCTATATCATAATTCACTGCACAACACCAAATATAGTAATGATGTTTCAGTATTATTTCATATTTCAGTGCAAGAAATAAATCGGATTATACTTCGTTTATTTGTGGAAGTTTCAGTTATATTCTGAAAAGCATATATATCAAACACTCAAACACTAAAAGAGTTCAAAACAGTAAGATATGAAATATTCATTTTGCGAACCTGGAAAATGCAACTAGTATAAATCAAGAAGCAAGATTAGACTTAGTAGCTATCAATATGGGAGCGAAATATGTGCTTATGATGTTATATTTTAGATATTTACCTTAAAGCATGTGTGTGATGTGATGCACCATCATTAATCATTTATGTAACTGTCATGATATACTTTATCAAAGTAAGATTAACCTAAAATCATGTTTACCAATATAACTAGCTTTATTCCATGTCTAATCATCGGGAATCTTAACGTACAATATGAGTGAAAATTCAAATAGATGTTAGATCCGATTTTTTAAACAGGACTCGAAATATATTTGACAATCTTATTTGATGAGATTAGATTCAAGATTCAAGTTGTGAAACAGATTTTTGATTCCCTGCTATAATTATAAATATCTCTAAATAATGAAAAAATTAAAAATAAATATGCACATATCTACAGTAAATTTTATGTACGCATAAGTTGAGAAAAATTATTATTTCATTGAATGTAATAAGTAAATTTTTGTTGAAAAAATAGATATTCAAATACATTTTTCTTATTTTTTTCTATTATAATACAAACTTTTTATCAAATATAATTTTGATTTTATTATATATTTATATATATGAATTATGTACATTTTTTGATGATATGGATTACATATTACTTGTGGTTACAATCCAAGAATTTGTAAATAGGGTATAAGGGTGCATTTCACAATAGATAAAGTAAAATATTAAAAACGAAAGGCGTTCTCCATTTGAAGAAAGGTTTATTGTTGGTGCCTATTTACCAGAGGTCTTAAATTAGAAAAAAAAATCTCCTCTAGTTTTCAAAAGTAGTCATATCAAAGATTTTTTAAAAGCTGCAATCACAGCTGGTAATTCTTGTCTATATAACTTAACTTGAGTTCGAACAGTTTTCTAACAGGATGGACTCTCTTGTAATTCAGATGATAAAAATTGTCAATCAAAGCAATTCCCAACACAAATTTCATCTCTTAATTTACCCAAAGAATTTCTGGGGATAAAAATGTTTAGTCTGGTGCCTGTGAGAAAATTTCTCCTTCCTACCTGAAATGAAAAATTTCCATTTAAATGACATTCTTAAAGAAGACACTGGACATCTGAACAATGAAAACAGATAATGGGGTCAGATGTTTTACTCTGCAGATGGAACACTTGTCGAAGTTTTTCATTCTGTACACAAGGTGCTAATGCGAATATTATCATATGGGGTGTCCTGATTTTCAGTGAGAAGAAACAAACAGCCAAGAAATGCACAGATACAACAAGAAAAGTGTATCCTGCAATGTTGAAGTTTTATTCTGATGCCAAGATATAATTCAAGGACGATAATACAACTGTATATTTGTTTTCCAATGAACATCAGTCTGAATTCCAAGATTAAAAAAAATCTGTATTGTACTGAAATAAAATGATAATCTTTGGACTTAAATGCGTTCTAGAAACTCATTGACTACATCTCTAAGTGCTTATCCGTGCAATATGTTTGTCAATAAATTAATGATTTCGGTTTTCTAATTCAGTAGCCAAGAAGAGCGTATGAAGTAATTGCATTCTTACATAATTAAATAAAATGAGACATTGTAATTTTGTGTTTTATTCAAAATCCGATTTAAAAAAATTATATATATAATTTTTTTAATTAGATTTATATTCTCTTGGTAAATAAAATCACATTATTGTTCACTAAAATTTAAATAATATCTTACAGCAGGAATTAGTTTTCAAACTTTCTATCATATTTAATTAGCTATAATATTAAAATAATTTTATATATTTCTAAGATTTTCAGATTTTATGAAATTCTTAATATGTGCATCATTATTTCAATACTTACGTTAAATATTTTACTATCCCTTTCATATTTTAAAATTTACTTCTGTATGGAAGCAGCTGCATAAGGATATATACTCTCCTTTTATAAAATATGAAGCAGGAGACTTATATTTATTCTCGCGCTTCGTAATTCAGTTTTATACTTTACATTAAAATGTGTTGCTACATCTATCAACATATTTTCGAACAATATATTGAGCATTTGAGTGTCAAAAAAAAATTTTTTTTTAATGTAACTATATTTTTAATGTTTAACAATATAGTGGTAATTTCTTTTTTCTGCGATGAACTTAAAGTTCTTGAAATGTTTCATTTTATTAAACAAATTCTGAGCAAGAAACTTTATGTCAAAATCATTTTAAGGTGACCAAATATAAAATATTTCTAATATATATATATATATATATATATATATATATATATATATATATATATATATATATATATATATATATATATATATATATATATATATATATATATATATATATATATATATATATATATATATATATATATATATATATATATATATATATATATATATATATATATATATATATATATATATATATATATATATATATATATATATATATATATATATATATATATATATATTAGTGTTTGTTTATATATATATAAACAAACACTAAAAGGATCGAGAGAAAAGAAAAATAATTAATTTTGAAAATATATCTTTCAAACGCAATCTTATACCTAAAATGCATTCTTCTGTTTTAAAATCAATTATTTTGAGTTCTACACTATTATGCTATTTCTTTCAGACATAAGTTTTTGTGTAAGTGTTTCTGTTATAATATTTTGGATCATACATTTAATTAATAGGTGTATTTTGAAGAACACTTTGCGTAAATAAGTACAATCTGGGATATTGTAACTAATGTTCAATTATTATGTTTATGCCAAATGTTAAAATATTTCTGTTCTGCTAGTCGTATAAACAGATAAGATAAAATAGATTTATATTAATACATATATTGATAAGTATTTTTAAATAAAATACACACATACATAAGTTTCACTTAGAGAATTTAACTTTTTTTAAAATATTCCTCATATTTCAGCATCTGATGTAAAAATTTTATTTAAAAAAGTATCATCAAAGCATAATAGTGAAATATCCAATCTCATTATATTCAAACTTATATGAAATGTTATTTTACATTATTTGCTGTAATAAAGACGAAAATATAATGATTTTTATAGATGAATTATCCACTTTTTACTGTCTATGAAAATTATTGTTTCTTATTTTTAGCGTTTAGCATAGTGTTAATTAAACTGCCATTTTTAGTATTGAATACACTCATGTTGTTACACATTTGATACCATGATGAAGCTCATTTATCATAATAAGAAAAGTACACAATTAAAGTTTGATATAAAAATTAACATTTTTCAAATAAAAGAGTAGACTAATTTAAACTTTAAACATGGTTTCGATCAAGATTTCATTTCATTAATCTGAAGCATTTTAAATCAGTCTAATTAAAAATGCTATCTAATTTATGCCATGAAAAAGTTTTAATTATATATATATATATATATATATATATATATATATATATATATAATATATATATATATATATATATATATATATATATATATATATATATATATATATATATATATATATATATATATATATATATATATACATACATATATATATATATATATATATATATATATATATATATATATATATAAATTATAGGATGTAATATTTAGAAAAATATTAAAATATTTTTATAATTAATGATTCAATAAGTAAGATAACTTTTATAATGATAAATATATTAATTTTGTTTAAAAATAATATTTTTTACTAAACTTTTTTATGTCATTAATAAGTATGAAACACGTATTCTAAATTTAATGGTTAGTCTTCTCATTTTTTATTGATTAATATTCGAATATTATGTTTGTATTTGCAGTTTTGTTATCTCTTTGCATATGCTTGCTGCAATTCAGGAATAAAAAATTAAACATTCATTTAAAAAGGTTTTTTATATTAAAAATATTTTATAGCAATCTTTCTAACTTCCTTTGCCTTTATATAAGAAGAAATATAACTTAGAATTCAAAATTCAACTCTTTCAAAGTTTTCTACTATTTGCTTACAAATATAAACTATATGAAACTAAACTTTTCGAAAGCAATTTAAGGACAACTTTCATATCAGCTATCCTTAAGAAATTCTTAGGACCTGTTTATGGTTTTTTTAAACAAATGATTTTAATATAGAACTCCAAATTAAAATGTATTGCAGTTAAATAAATTGGAATTTGAATATATCTTTAAACGTGAATTACTGCACGAATGCATATAAGTTTGCCAACATTTTTTTAAAGAAATATTGGAAATAACTGGAAGAGAGCAAAATATATTTTAGAAATCTCATTAAGAATTTTCCATTTTATGAACTTCAGATATTTCAGATTCGTACACAATAGAAGAGAAAGCAATTTCATTCACTCTCTTGAAAAGACTGCTTCCAAATCCTTCTGTAATCCTCTTACACGAAACCTTTCACAGAAATTCTTAGTAGTTCACTTATTGAAGAGAAACTTTCGTTAGAGAGTTGTAAATAACTTCGTATGTGTTATTATTTGACGAGAAATATATCAAATATGAATATTAATCTATTAAAATTCCTTTTCTCTGTGGCAAATAATTTATCATTTAGAGAATGTCTTTTGTATAGGTATCGAATGAATATATACAATTTGTGAATAATTGACAAATATTAAGGTGATAAATCTTTAATGATTAGTATTAATCAAACTATTAAAGCATCTATTTTTAAGCTTTTAATAATTAATAAGTAATAATTAAATTGAAATAAATTAATATTTAACTCAATTAATAATTACAAATTCTCTTAACAGTTACTATATAGAATACTAAATTACATAGGAAGATATATGAAAATATATTAATAAGCTTTTTATTGGAAAAACATTCTAGAATAATTTCTGATATTAGTTTCAGAATCTTTAAAAAAGCTAATACTTTAAGCAAATACACTCTACAAAGTAATTACAATATCCTATCAAGGATTAACTTGTTATTTCCTCTGTCCATTAATTGTTGTTCTTTCGAGAAAAAGTCAATAAATCAAGAAATAAGTATAACAAATCTTATTTAAATATGTTTTTGAAAATTTCCATTCTTCATTCATTATATGTAAAACAAATAAAAGTAATAAACTATAAGACATATTAGTTTAAAACACTCTCAAAAATAAAATCTTATTCACAGCATTTTAAATAAAACAATGTATTGGATAATAGAAATAAAATATTCTATAATAATATGTTAAAAAGCTTTGAAACTTTAATATACTCTCAAAAATGCGATCAAATCAAAGTTTTTTTTTTTTTTTTTTTTAAATTATTCGTTTTTTTTTATTTTTGGGTGCAATAGGATTTTGAATGAGGAAAGCGATAATATTGACAAACAAAATTTTTAATAATGATATCGAAATTAAAAACATTCTTTAAAATTTTCAAAATGTTTATGCCACCAAAATTTATACAGCTATTCAGCTGTTAGTTAATATAAATTACTTTGTATCTATATTCTTCGTGTTCTCGTCAAAATGTCAAATTGTTAATGCTTTTGCCCAAGAAATGGTATAATACCATTTATTTTGTTTTTAGATTTAGTTATTTTCCTTGTGCAATATACGTGTCATTAAATGGCGAAATGCTAAAAAATTTATATTCCTTAAGACTATGAATAGCTAATGAATATTTTTACTGTCACCATTGGTATGTGAAAACGATCACGGTATTTGGAAGGATAAGAAATTCTGAAAAATGTAGCTCTAATGCCTGAAATTAATTGAATGTAATAATGCTCTGACACGATAGTCTAGATCTATTTCCATAAGAGAGAGAAATACTAAAGTCAAAAATAAGAATTATTCCTAAACTACGAAGCGATGTATATCTGTAAAGAACTTAATCTGTAATGAAGAAACACAGTTCTGAATTTAGAATAATAACTAAAATAAGAAATCACATTATCAAAGATCACAATTACATTTCAAGTTCCCATAGTTTTAAATTTTATTAATTTTAGGGAAAATAAAATGTACTATTTACATGGTTTAATAATTTTATGAATACAAATTCGCTACTCGCTACTAAAATTAAATAATTATTTGAGTCTAAAACGTTTTACTAAGTAAATTTTAGAAAATAATTGGCAATAATTCAATATAGCCACAGTAATTATCATTACAATATATTTAGAGTTTTTAATAATTTTAATTAGGAGATTTTAAAAGGCCAAAATTGTATAATAATATTGTGTACACCATTTAAAGAGTCATTGCAGAAAACCTGAAATAAGAGAAAGCATATTTTGCCAATAACTTTCTAATTTTATTTGAGAATAAATTCAATAAATGTAACTTTTTGTTTTAAAAAATCTTAAATTGTGAAAAGTCAATTCATTTTTTAAAAGTTCTAAAAGCAAAAATATTTTTTCCTGTATTAAACAATTTTGTTTAAATTAAAAATAATTGTATATATATATATATATATATATATATATATATATATATATATATATATATATATTATATATATATATATATATATATATATATATATATATATATTTATTGAAAAAAAAGCATTATTTTGTAAGAAGTAAATTATATATAGCAATTGAAGGAAATGTGCAACAAACAGAAAGATGAATTAAAAATCATTTTACGAATATGAGAATTTATAATACTTTAGTGTGCAACGGCAAAACCGTTTTTCCGATGTGTCTCATCGTATTTCATTAGGAGAACAAGACAATCAGATGCTGAGTCCATTAGTTATCATATATCAGAAGTATGATTCATATACCAGAAGGCATGCATACTAAGCTTTAAAGGAGATCAAAAGGCTTAAGTATTCAATATTCAGACCGTAATCCTTGAAAATTCAACTCATATAAATCAAGAGGTGTGACTTGACTTAGAAACTGTCATTATCAGAGAGAAATGCAATCTTACGATATTATTTAAGGTCCATATCTTTAAATGTGTGGATGTTGAGCAATCATTAACATTAAATTCTGCTTTCATAGTATACTTGATCGATACACTTTTAATTTACTAAGGATTTTGCTTTTTTATTAATAATACTATGAGGACAGAGGAAGGAAGATGTCATTATATCAAAAAATTTCAATAAATATTGTATTTTGTTTTTAACAGGTTCACCAATTTAATGTTATTTGGTTTATTTTGAGTTTTAAATTGTTATGAAAAACTTCTGTTTTCTTGCAATAAATAATGTAGAATAAATTTTATGCATGAATTAATTCATAGAAAGAATAATTTGTTTCATTTCATTTAATTTTGAATACAAAAATATTAATTCCTATGTTCTCTTTTATTTTTTATCCATGATTCATGAGGTGAATTTTATTCATGAAGGAATTATTTGTTTCACTACATTTAATTTTTAATACAAAAACGATAATTTTCTTTCTTAACAAAATACTAATTCTTTCTGGTCTCTTTTGTTTTGAAATTCTCTTTTATTTTTGTAATTTCTCTTTTATTTGTATTTAGTGATTTATCTTTTGTTTGAAAACACCAAAATATTTTTAAGATAACCCAAATGTATAATAAAATATAGATTTTTATGTCTTAACAGCCCCCTTGATATACTTCGATAATCAATTTTATCTTTCTATAAATCCAATAAAAGTGAAAATTCCTAGTTTGAAAAATAAAGGTTAAATTATACGTTAATGGACATTTTATTATATATAGATTATTTAAATATCTAAAAATACTTCTATGAATGAATTAGTGGATAGTATCTAATGTTGAATATAAGGGACATTTTCTTTCTTTGATTTTCATATTTAGCTTTTATGTTAATACTAGAGCTGTACCTTTATTTTAAACAGTTTTGTTGAATAATATTTACAAAAGGATCCGGAAGTTCCAAACACACAAGAAATTTTCGAGTTTACAGTTTTGAGACTTATTTATGAATTTAGTAAGAAAATTACTTTCCTTTCCAATATTATTAAGTTTTTTTTTAAAATTACATATTTATTTTTTATTTTCCTAAGATAATTTTTCCCAGTATTCTGAATTTAAATTTAATTGGTATTTGAAGTGAAAATTTATCTTGTGATAAAATTAATCGCAAATATCAGAAGATAGCTTTAATTCCTATTTCATTTTAGAGTAACTTCATCATTTTTCCAGTACCTTTCAGTGCTTTACTGTATATTTTTACAATTATTATTGTTTTAAATTTTTCATGTACGCAGTGTGCTATGTTATTTTGTAAAATTAAATAATAATATAGTTATTTCAGATATTTAAAGCATATGATGAAATTTATTAAAAAAGTATACTTAATATTAATATAAATTATATATATATATATATATATATATATAATTCTTCTATTATTAATTATATTCTTTTATTCCCCTTTTATTAATTATATTCTTATATTTAAATATTAATATATATATATATATATATATATATATATATATATATATATATATATATATGTATATATATAGATAGATAGATAGATAATATTTTTTATACGATAAGAAATAAAATAATTTTCAATACGAGCATCCTGATGAGCATGAGTTTTTTATATATATTTATGAAATACATAAACACATTTTAAAAAATGTATCAAGATTTTTAATGTATATGGAATAATATATGAAATACATGCGTAGTACAAATCGACTATACAAATATTTAAAAATTAGTATGCCACAGAAGGACATTCTTTAAATTTAAGCTATTAATTAGGGTTTTTATGCACACACATAAAATATGAATAATATTTTAATGAAAGTTCTTAAACGAATTATGCCTCAAATTTTATTATAAACATTATCATTTTTTAAAAATCTGTTGAATGAAGATAAAATCTTTTAATATTTGGATTTAAAAGTGTATTTTCATTTTTATGAAAATATGTTTTTCTTAAATGAATGCATTATTCGAATTTAAATTTCTTTCTGAAGAAATCGGAATGCATATTTAAAAAAACTTCATAATAAATTTACCACATT
Source organism: Latrodectus elegans (assembly GCA_030067965.1). Taxonomy (NCBI): domain Eukaryota; kingdom Metazoa; phylum Arthropoda; class Arachnida; order Araneae; family Theridiidae; genus Latrodectus; species Latrodectus elegans. The sequence goes on along the minus strand of CM057814.1, from coordinate 92,628,885 downwards.
CATGAAATTAACGAATATTATCATTTCATGAAAATTAGTGAAATATAAATTTTGAAATAAATATTAGAAAATTAGACGAAAAAATCTACCTGTGAATTTACATAATTGAAAAAAGTCATGAATAAAACATTTAGTTTGTAAAAATGTGCTTTCAAGAAATAACCAAATATTTATATTTAAAAATCCATTAAATATTTATTTATTATACCTTCTTTGTCGCTTTCTGTTTATAGTAAATTCCTATGATTAAACAAAGTATACTCTTTAAGGGAAAAATGCAATTTTGTAACAGAATTGTTTTTTAAAGAATAGAATAATATATAAATTAACTTCATTTTTTCTGAGATAACGCTTATAATTTTCTAAAGACTAATATTAATTGAAATTCTTACAATTGCTCAAATGACTATGAAAGAGTTTTCAAAGACAATACTCAAAATTCTTCTAATAGCAATTATTAAATTGAAACATTTTAAAAATAATTTGCAGCTTTTTAGTTGTAACAAGTAATACTACACCATTGGTTGTTTTTCAAGAGTTTTAACTAAGAGTTTTCCTATATTCATACACATGAAACATTTATATATATATATATATATATATATATATATATATATATATATATATATATATATATATATATATATATATATATATATATATATATATATATATATTTGTGTGTGTGTGTGTTTGTATATTTATATATATATATATATATATATATATATATATATAAATTTATATATGGCTTTGCAAATATAATTACAATAAGCTTAATTACTGGCAGTTTATGATGCAGTACGTAATGGGATCATAATAAGTAGTGTTAAATGAATATTTGAATAATGTATATGTGTTTGAAGAAGAATATTATAATCATATGAAGTAAAATTTGAGATTAATTTATAAATTATTTTAACTTTTTTATCAAAATTATTAATCAAAACATTTTTTGGCAGAATTTAAAAAAAAATTCAAAAACAAATGTAAATTAAGTTTAATTTATATTTGGTTTTGAAATTTTAGATCATGATTTTTGAGCATTTTCTCACGTGTTTTACATTGAATTATTTTAATATTTTTAAAAGATTCTTGAATATTATTCATCTTATTTTTCATTGAGTGTTATTTCTTAAATTTCAACAACATAAGATTCGCTGAATTGCCTCAATAGAAAGGAATCGTGAAGTTCAAATTGCGTGCCAACACAAAGTTTTCCTCTTCCTAAATTAATAAGGTAAATACTTACTATATTGATATAATCAATCATTTATGAACTTGATATTCATTACCTCCCGGCCAAGTAGCATGAGAGATTCAAACTTATTCTGTGTAAATTGCATTTATTCCATTTGTATTCCTTGCAGGCATATGCATAAAATCTGTTTCCATTAACTCCATTAATATTTAGGTCAGCCGGAAGCTGATAGTTAATACATAGGTGAATTGCGATAAATACATTTGTGGAACTATGCTCCATTTTTCTGCTTAAAATATATTTCTTAAAACATACTAAACATACTCTCTATAGCTGCAACAATTTTTATTATAATATATATATATATATATATATATATATATATATATATATATATATATATATATATATATATATATATATATATAGATAGATAGATATATAGATAGATAGATAGATATATATACAGGGGTTGGACAAAAATATGGAAACACCTTGAGAAATGCATGTTTGAAAAGAAAGATTGATTTTAATGAAAGAAATATGTAGGTGGCTCTAGCGTTTTCACCTACTGATGCCATTTATACAGCTTCGTAAATGCACTGCACAGTTCAGTCGTTGTCGGAGAACTGTTATGGGAGTTTGGCATTGCATTATGTCAGAGTTAACAGACTTCGAACGTTTGCAAATTGTTGGAGAGTGCAAAGTAGGTGTTTCCTTAAGCAAGGTAGCCGAGGTGTTTAGTGTTTCAAGAGGTACTCTATCAAAGTTTATTCGTCATATTTGAAACGTGGAAAAACATCAATACGCTAAATCACAGCACGGACGAAAGTGTGTGCTGAGCAATCGTGACAGACGATCATTAAGGAGGATTATCACGAAAAATAAGAAGACTACATCTGCAAAAGTTACTGCTGAAATGAATATCATGTTACCAAACCCTGTGAGTACCAAAACAATTCAAAAAGAGCTTCATAAACAAGGAATTGCTGGCCGTGCTGCAATTAAAAAACCATTCATCAGTGATGATTAGCCCGTAACAGGAAAAAGTGGTGTGTAAGTCACAAAACTTGGACTATAGAACAGTGAAAAAGAGTAATAAGATCTGATGAGTTTTCTTTCACATTGTTTCCCACTTCTGGCCGAGTTTACATCTGGAGAACTCCATCTCAAGCCTTTAATACATACTGTTTGTTGCCAAGAGTGAAACATGGCGGGGCTTCTGTGATGGTTTTGGCGGCCAAATCGTGGTTCTCTGCTGACTCCATGATAACTCTGTCAGGGCAGATTACTGCCAAGTTATGTGAACATTTTGGCCGATCAAGTCCATCCCATGGTACAAACTTTGTTCCCCAATGGTGATGGTGTCTTTCAAGACTACAAGCCCCTGTTCACACAGCTCACTTTGCCCAGGAATGGTTTCCTGAGCACGAGGATGATTTGTCGCATTTCCCCTGGCCAACACAGTCACGAGACGTTGAATATTATCGAACCTTTATGGTCTATATTGGAGCGGAAATTGCGTTCTCGTTATCCACCGCCTACATCGCTATCTGAACTTGTCACCTTTCTGCAGGAAGAATGGTACAATATTCCTTTGGCAAACATACAGGAACTGTATTTATCCATTCCGAGAAGACTGCAAGCTGTTTTGAAAGCTAACGGGTTTCGTACACCATACAAGGAAACGTGTTTTTTTAAGGTGTTTCCATATTTTTGTCCACCCTGTATGTGTATATATATATATATATATATATATATATATATATATACTTGGTTCATTCCAGATTTTCATTGATATTCCCTTGTTAAACCCATGAAATTTTCTAAAAACCATGTTAGTTGAGAATATTTTTTCAAAGTTTCTAATTTCATTAACTAATACCTAATTTTTAATACAAATTAAAAAAAAATAGCTTATTCTTAATACTGAATTTCTGCATGATGTCTTTTTGTAAGTCTTAAACTGTCAAACCACCCCTGAAATTACTTTTACTGCAGTAGGTTTTCGAAAATTCCATTCATTTCTTTCTTTTTTGTATCATTTAAGTTTTCTATTTAAATATCTTTCAATTTTGAAACTCTTATATAAGCATAGATATAAATATGTAAAGTAGATGAAATAATTCTAGCAATCGTTACCAAAATATTTCATGCATGAAAAATAGGATATTTGAAACTCGTTTGTCAAGATATAGTAGGATATTTATCCTCTGTAGGTATGGAGAAAGATGCATTTAACTATTTACATTGGTCTGTAAGTTGTAGGTGTATACTTAAGTCGTGCTAAAAGACTTCTTACAAATTTAGAATCCCTTAATGTACTATGTCCAGCAATTAGACAAAGCTTGCAGCCATACAAATAGTGGGCTGATAATGTGTTTAACTGTTAGTGGGTTCAAATCTCACTGAGGGTATAAATGTTTAATGTGGTTCGGAATCCAAATTCCTTTTCAATAAACGTTAATTATAAATAGTCAAATTTTTCATATGTGTGGTACTTTTCATTTTAGTTTCGAACATATAATATATTGCAAATATTTAGATTCTATTTTTTAGATACAATTTTGATTTTTCTGTGTTGAATATCTTAATTTAACAAGATGTTTTATTTCACCATGGTTTGAATACACCATTATACGTATATGAGAATTAAGTATTATTATTAAAATGGAAGGAGTTTTCAAAATACTTCAATTGCAAAATTCATTATTCTGAAGTTAATATGCTGAAAAGCAGCACATTTTATTGCTTTGGTGACTGTAAAAGGAAAATTTTTTTTCAACTAAAGTAAACTCATGTCAAAGAAATTAATATTTTCTCCAATATATTTAAATGAAATGTTATATTGTTAGACTTCTTGCTGTACTTTCATCTTTTACCTGCTACAAACTGTATGAGTTGAACAATTGAACTCTGGAAATGAATTCCCATTAATCCAAAATATATTGAAAATGAGTTTACGAAAACAACGGTGATAGCATTAATAAGTACAAATATATATATTTCTAAATATATAATTAACACATAATTGATGGATGCATGCTTAAATATAAAATGCAACTATTACACGATGCATTAACATGGAGATTGTTTATCAAATATATTAACGTTCATGTCAAAGAAGTTAGTTTAAACTTTATTTAAATTTGCCTATAATTTTCACATGAGAATTTATTGAAAATCAGATTAGATAAATATCATTAACTTTTGAAGTAACTTACCTAATGTAAATTAAAATAATATATACGAGGTATACTCTGAAAGTTTTGAGATACGCGCAGACGAGAATAATCAAAATAAAAATAACGGTTTAATTTTAAACTACAAGGCATTTAACAAAGAAGACGACTTTTTACTGACTTAATTCAACTTGTTTAGCGTAGAATAAATTTTAAACAAAAGTGAAAATGGAGTTAACGTGAGAGCATTTTCGTGCTATGATTTTCTACGATTTTAAAGCAGGATTAAATCAAGAAGAATGCGTTCAACGGTTGCAATTAGCATTTGGTGATGAATCTTCAGCTTGTGCTACTGTATTCAGATGGTTTAGAGAATTTAGAAGAGGTCGCATTTCTCTTCAGAATGAAGAACACACAGGAAGACGGCCGTCGGCTGTAATCCCGGATAATGTGTCTGCCACACCAAAAATGTTAATGGATGATAATCGCTGGACCTATAAAATGATACAGGAGGAACTTAACATTAGATCCACAGCCATACACAAAATCATTCATGAAGAATTACATATGAAAAAAGTAGTTTGCCGTTAGGTTCCCCATAATCTAACTGAGCACCCAAAAGAGGAGCGTGCCAAAATCGGTAAAGAAACTCTTAAATTGCTAAATGATGGTGGCCACCGCATCATTTCTAAAATTGTAACATGTGATGAAACGTACATATCCATTTCTTGACGTTCCAACATGTCCAAAAAGCAAATTATAGGTCTTTGAAGATGATCCCACGCCGACAATGATGAAAAAAGTGATGTATGCAGTTTTCTTCATAAGTACGGGATTGGTCAAAGCCATCGAGTTGGAAGGACAGAAGACAGTAACAGCAAACTGGTATACCACTAAATATCTTCCAGAAATTCTACAAGAACTGAATGTTAGAGGACTAATGCTTCACAATGACAATGCATTTTTACATACAACCGGATTAACAGTTGAATTTCTTAAACAAAAACAAATTAAAGTGATCGAACATCCGCCGTATTCACCTGATCTAGCTATGTGCGACTTTTGGTTGTTCTTTAATCTAAAAAAGAACTCACGTGGACGTCGTTTTCATTCAAAAGAAGAAATTGATTTGGCTATAAATGATTTTTTTTCATCTATTCCAAGATATGAAGGCATTTAATTTGTGGAAAATTCGTCAATAAAAATGCATTGATACTGGAGGAGACTACAATGAACACACCTAAAATTTTGTAAGTATAACTTTAAAAACATACTTGTATCCCAAAATTTCTGAGTGACCCTCGTATTAAGTAAGCAAACTTAACTTTACAATTTCTACCGAAATACAAACAATGAGGTTTACTGCATGGAAATAAGAACGTAAAATAAATATTTGACTCGACATCCCCTAAATTCTCTTTCTCTACATAATAACTTTTACATTCCCTTTATTCTAAAAGAAATAAAACAGAAAAAATAACATTAGTATAATTTTTAATACATTACTACTATGGGAAGTAAATACAAATGCTAGATGCTTTGTATTTTCAGTTTTAAAAATTTACATACTACAAAAATCATTCCAACTTTACATATTTATACTTATCTAATTAACTACAGCTATGTGCTTTACATTGCTTCCATACTTATATTATAATCTGTAAGTGCCATGATTTTTCAATAAGATATGTACTATGTATACAACGATACTATGTATATACGTGTATTCTCACTTTTTTCTGTACGATAATTTTTGAGAGAACTATGGTTTATATAATTTGATTTCTTTTTTAATTTCAACTGCATTAAATACCTTAATGAATTCATATAGGCACACTTTTGAAAATGAACTTATTAACTTACATTATATATATTTTAGAATTTAAGAAGCACAAATAATATATATATATATATATATATATATATATATATATATATATATATATATATATATATATATATATATATATATATATATATATATATATATATATATATATTTATATATATATAAAAGAATTGATTAGTGTAATTGTTGATCAGAAAAGATAAAAGGTTTTTGTAAATGAAGTTTGCTTCTTGCTGTGCAATTATTTTAGTTTAAATGAGTAAAAGTATTTTTGTGAAGCATTGAGACCAAACACCAAATTAAAATCACACATACACAAAATGTCTTTTAAAAAGAAATTTGAATTTTGCAATTAAATGATTAAATAATCTTTTTGAACCAACTCTTTCTTAATTTCAGAACGGAAGAAAATCTGTATAAATAAAAGTTAAAATTTTGCCACCGAAATACATTTTTTGATATTTTCAAAACTACATTACATTTATTTTAATAATCTTGTATATTTTAGTTGCGTCATTACATGATAATTTATTTAAAAATAATCCAAATATTCTAAGTTTTTAGTAAATTTAATAAACTCAATTAAATATATATATATATATATATATATATAAATATATATATATATATATATATATATATATATATATATATATATATATATATATATATATATGTATCCTATATGGAATATTAAGGAAAATTGAAAATTATAATATATTATTGTGATAAATTTTTATATGAAATTTGCTGTTAGTTAAAAAAAGAGATTAGCAGTACAATTTCAGTGTTTTACTTCATTGACACCGGTTTCATCAATAAACATATACTCTCAAGTATTTTGACAATACTTATTCGCTCATCTCAATAAAAATCATAATTTAGATTGATACTTAACCACTTATTTTGAAAGACAATTACGGAGAAAATTAATCTTAAATATACTATCATAAACAGTTACATAAGTTTTATGCAATTGTTTGCAATATTCTTGATCAAAAACAACCCCATTTTTCATTAAAAGTCTAATTTTGTCAACAAGCAGCGTCTGACAATATTTAACAGTACTTTCGCTATTTTTGCTCACGTTATTCTTTGAATAAAAACTTTGACATCGAGTTAGCAACCTTTAGTTTCAGAGCAGTGTCATTCTCTTTCACGTACATCGTTGAAATATTTTAATACGTTTAAATGATTCTTTTTAACATTTTCTTTTTCAAAAGGACTAATATGAATAATAAGTGTTAAGTTACCAAGTAAAAATTAAAAAGCATTAACATGCATGTATACCATGTTTGATTCAATAATATAACATTCTCTATTTTAGTAAATAACAAAGATGTTAATATTTTCACTTCGAAACAAATTTTTGTTTTTATACCTTTTCTATTGTTATATAAATTAAAAAATTCTAATTAGATTACTTCAAAACCAAAGCAGTAGTAGAAAATATTTAATAACAGAGAAACATTCAAAATGAAATAGGCGATGTCTCTTGTAAAAATGAATATCTTTGAATATATAATGGAACATAAAACTAGAAATTTTAGGATATAAATAAGAGAAACCATAGGTATCACCAGCTTGTTTTCTTGAAACTACATTTATTTTAAATGATATGTTATATTTTAATTTCCTTTTATTATAAAATTATTAATATTTCTAAAACATATTTCCATACTCATTCTCAAAATTTAATAGAAACTAAATCATTAAAAAATATACAATCACATACTTTTATAAATATTTCTAAATCCCGGTTCCAAGCATACTCTCATGGATAAATATTTCCATATTTTATCTGAAGAGTATTTTTGGCAATTTATTTTAAAACAACTTGAATTTAATGTTAAAGATTTTATGCGTTACAGAGTCCAAAATTTTAATAACATAGTATATGGGTTATCAAAATTTATTTTGGACTTAAATGACTTAATCTAAGAATTTATATTAACATATGCTTTTAAAAAGACGTGTTACATCATCAATATAATTAAGATATACAAAGTAAACGTAGAACTACTGGGTCATAAATTTATACCAGAAATTTTAGTTCTTGTGATGAAATGGATACCTTTAAACTATGTAGATTCTTTAGGAACTTAAATATCAAAATGTATGCAGGCAATTTTAAAAACTTTCATCATACTTATTAATGAGTTGATTGGTCTTAGTTTTCAAATGCTGTTTCAAATGATGATTAAATTAATCAAATATTTGAGGAAGAAGGAGTAATTAACTTAATTAAAGTGGACAACTGCTAATTTTTGAGTATGTGTGTATATATTATTACATATATTGCCTAATGGTTAGTATTTAACACGAATGGCATAATTTTGAGTATGAAACTAGATGAATTGCTGCATTTGCCTTATAGTGAGTAGTAAATATCATGACGTCACAGATCACTGAACATGTTAAATAATGTGAACTATTCAACTAGCACGTGGTGTAAAAACTCGGGGTTTGACAAAAATTTTAATGAAAAACACAAAAATGTAACAATTAAACGAAAACAAAGCACAAATTAGTTAGTAATATCTTGAAACTAAAAAAGAGAAAATGATTCATTAAAAGAGCAAAATTGGAGGTCATGTCGACATCAAAATAGAACAGGCTGTTATAAAAAAGTTATCTATCATGTAAATAAAAGAGCGTTAAAAGTGTTATCTGTTATCTTCTCTTTTATCAATAGAGCATTTTTAACAATATTTTAATTCATATATATATATATATATATATATATATATATATATATATATATATATATATATATATATATATATATATATATATATATATATATATATATATATATATATATATATATATATATATATATATATATATATATATATATATATATATATATATATATATATATATATGCATCTATTATAAGCAGTTTTTTCCTTCCAAAATTTTTAAAAATTTTTAAATGTTGTTTTATATTTAGGAACCAATAAAATTTAAATTTAAAAAATTCAATTTAATGCAGATCAACACTATTTTCAGCTGATGAATGATACTCACAAGTAATGAGATATTGAGTGTGATACATAATTACCAAAGGTCAAATAGAAAGCCCTTTATTAAATGTAAGAACCACATACAAATTCTTATAAATATTTCATGCCTTAGGTGATCCATTATAAGAACGAAGAATGAGGAGTAATTATTAACTGCAGAAGGTCAATCAAGAATTGAGTTTTTCACAAATGTCTTTTAAAACTTCTATTATTTTTATTTCTATTTTGATATAAATATATATAATTTTATATGCATATATTTGTATACATAACATATTTATGTGTAAAATATTCCAAATACGTGAGTGATTTCTAGCTTTCCTGATTATAAAAGTCGTTCAAAGTAACTGCTATGAATAGTACAGTAGCCTCAGCACTCAATATACTTTATTTCCAAATTCTATCTTTTCCTGTTTTACATTTTTGTAAAGACAAGCTATAAATAATCGTTGATATGATTTTTTTACGAAACCGAGTTACCTTGCGGCGACAATTTTTAAAAACATTGAAAAGAAGCACCACATGAAAAGATTTTTTTATAATCATATTAATATCGATGTATATAAATGTGGCGTATTTGTAATTTGGGGACAATATGCGATGATCGATTTCTAAATATTATGAGAGAATATAAAACTGAATATAGTATTAATGAGTAGATATTATGATAATTCATAAAATGTTATGATAATTCATAAAATGTTATGATAATTCATAAAATGTTAGGTACTTGAAATTTGTGTCCTAAGCAAAGCCTCTTAAATGCTGCCTGTTAATCTGAATTAAAAAATCCACTGCTATTATTTTTTTCATTTTCTTAGGATTCATTTAGGGTTTCTGTTTCTGGAGGTGAAAAAGAATTTCTTTTCCTTCTCATAGTTTCTTTTTTTATATTATTTTATTTTATTCCTTTCACTATGTAATCTATATGGAATTCCTTACTATTTATTATCAAAACTATTAATGGTAGATGAACTATATATTTTTCAAATTTCTGCTCTTTCAGTTGTTAATAATTTAAAATATTTCAAAATAGCTGTTTTAGTTATAATGCTTTTGTATTTATTATTGATAGAGGACAAAAGTCATTTCGTTCTCAAGAAAAGTTCATTTATTAAACAAAATATTGAAAAAAAATTTGAATTGATTTAAAGTGGGAATTTTAAAATTTTATTGCAGTATTAAGTAATCTGCTTTCCTAACATTCATTAAACGACAACAATTAATATTTATGCAGTTTAAAAAATCAACTTATCCAATTAACTATTACTAAAAGTCACTCAAAATTAAAATGTATTCTTAAAGATAATAAGGCAAAATTTGCCATCTTTAAGTTATGATATAGAAATTCCAGGCAATGCATTATTCCAGAAGCTATTGTAAGTCATAAATTATTTGTTCCACTGTAATGCAACTCCTCAAAATAGGAACTGATAATCGGCGTTATTTGTTCATTAGTAATTCATCATCCTCTAAGCTAAACGCTCTTTGTTTGCGGTAATTTACTGAATGTTGACTTGGGAAGCATTTACAGTCTGCATTTGTCTTTTCGAACGATGAATAATGAAGAGTGCACTGATTTTAAAAATTTATGTTGAATTGGTAATACTCTGCCTGTTTTCTATTTCAAATTATTAAAATACTAAATATTTATTAAAATGCATTTACTTTTGTAGTGTGTAAACTAGTTAACTATGTGATTATATAAATAATTGTTTTTACTTATATATTAGTTTATGCAGTGTGCTAAAATGTTTTTTTTTATCTGACAGTTTCTGAAAAAAACATTTCTACATTAATAATGATGGATTATTGAAGCATATTAAGTTAATTGAAAGTGCAAAATATGAATTTTCTCATTTTTTTAAACATGTATTTGACATTTTTTATTTTAGGCATATTGGTGCTCATTTTTATATGGTTTAATGAATACGGAAATGTGAAACATTTTTCAATGCACTGTGTGTAATTTTGCGAAACTGGAATCATAAGGAATTAAAATTAGCCATCATTAAAAATAAACTATCATAAAAATTGATAATATTTAAATAAAAAAAATTTCATTTAATGGGTTTCTTGCTATATCGTTTAAGAATATATAATACACACCTGCTTATTCTTATGATGATATAAACATTTGCATAAAATGGATTAAATAAACATTTATACAAAATAATTTTAAAATAACATAAGATGTGCCACTTTTTATCAGAAAAACTTTTATAACCTGGAATTCAAAGCAGGAATGTTTTAAGTGTTAAAAAATTAGATTTATATTCATAAAAGTAGGAACAATATCGAATAAATTTGTTTTGTTCCAATACAAATCTCAAAAGGAAACAATATTAAATACATTTTGGATATTAAAATCTCTAACATTCATGATCTAATTATTTTAACACGCACTACATGAGCAAGAAAAGAAAAATGAATGATACATTTATTATTTTCTAAAATGTTACTTATTAAAGACATTTTCAGTGGAAATGTTTCTACATTTCTATTTCGATAGCTCCTGAATCTATGTGAGCTCAACGAAACAGATTATTTAGGTTTGTATTATGATAAAACAAGACTGAAAGAATAATAATGATTAACATTTTTTAACGTTAATATTAATTTATTTTGAAAATTTAGCAAAATTAAGAGAATTCTTTGGTACAAGTATAATATTTCAAACGAAAATTTTAAAACAATGTTACTGAACTAAAATCTAAATTTTTTTCATGTTTTTGTATCTTTTATTCATCTATTTCCAAAATTAAGATATTTTGCTTTTCAACATTACTTTTATATTAAACTGACTTTTAAAATTAAAATTTCTCTAATATATAAATAAAATAATCTTCCACGTGAGAGTTTTAACAAAATATATACAACATCATAATATTGTTGAAATTGTTAACAGGAAACTACATTTCAAGGATTTATTTTAAGGCAATTGAATAATTGCTAGAGAAACTCCAAAATATTTCGTGATTTTTTTTAACTGAAATATTTGATACGCAAAACATTTTTATCTGTATATTTATACATCACTATTTCATTAAAACAATTTAGACTATGATATTTTTATGCAAGAACATAGAAAATTTGTTAGGTAATTAATTTTTTAGAAGAAATAATTATACAGATAATGTTTACACAATTTGATTCATAATTTCTGTAGGTTTATCATTTGTTAAACAATATGAAGTAAATTTAACTGAAAATATTTATGAAACATATTTAAGTAATAAAATTCTAAAAGCATATTATCCCTAATTTGTTCTGGGGAAAACTATATTTTAAATAATGTTTAATTTATATATTCATAAATTTCACAATGTTTCTTTAAAGATGTTTTCTATATTTCTGACTTATAAATGATAAAAAAAATCGTATTTGTTTCAAAATTTTGCTTAATATTTTTTATTCGTCGTATCACTCTTTGAATAAATCCTTATTAAGCAATTGTTAAATAAAAAATGTGTAAGTTTTGTACAAAGTGTCTTTTTTGTAAACACTATTTTTTTAGAAGATTTAATAAAACTTACATAAACTGATTGCTTTATAAGTGTATGTGGAATGAGAAATAAGTGTTAGAAATCAATATGCACTTTGCGAATGATGATGAGTGTATATTTTTACTAGAATTATTTTTGTTTATTAAAATATTCTTTTTCTATTAATTACTTTATTTTATTTTTCTAAAACTTAATGGCAAAAATAAATACTTCTTACACATGTAAACTGTAGCAAAATTACAAAATATACTGTTCAAAATGTTTCCTTTTAATCCATAGTTTCGATAGTCTTAAAATGTCCATAAATTTTTAACGATAATATTTTTATTTAAATTACATCAGATCTTTGCTTTTACTGCCAAAAGTTACTACACACTTGAATTGAAATTAAAATAAGAAACTATCTTTAAGCCTTAAGTAATGCATAAATAAGAATTTTGTATGTTAAAGCGGATGCACAGTTATATATATATATATATATAAATTTTCAGTTAAATGAAATTTTATCAAAATAAGAATGATAATTTCTAAAAAAATATACATGGGAAAAATAAGCAATATTACCAAAAAAATGGACTGTATATAAGAATTTACTCTTAACTTTTAAAAATTTACTCATAAAAAATTTAAAAAATTAAAATTGTAAAAATTCTGCAAACTTTAATTCTTTTGGTTAACATACACAGAATTATCCATTATTTCGTATATATAAATAAATTTTTTTTTATTAAATAAATTTAATCTTTTTTTAAATATTTAATGTTGAAAATAATTGTGAGCGCTTTTAAACTTCCATTTATATTTCACTTTCATTAAACTTTTCAGAAGAGTATCGTCCATATTTAAGTGACGTGAGAAAAAAGATAAATTTCCAAGTATTCACTTTTGCAAGTGATCAAGAATGTAGTAAGGATGCAACATCATGCTTCTGTTTTTCAGCAATGCCAGGAATTAAAATTATTAATATTTATTTATAAAAGCATCAGCCTCCCGTTCTTTTGAAATATGAGAACTATGTATGATTTTACTTCAATAAATAAAATAACTTTTTGGTTTACATTTTTTAATACATAAATACATTTTATCTTTGTAGTCAAATGAGTATTTTCATTGTTAAAAGCAGTGTCAATACTCAGTATCGTAATCCCTCTCGAAATGTTATCCCCATTCAAATTCAAATATTTAATGCTTATAAAATAAATATCTAGAGAAGGCAGTAAAATAACTATTATTTTGGTGATTATCACTTTTCATATTATAATAATACATAAATTTTATACTTTTAATGATTTGTTCCTGTTTTAGCCATGTTTATATTTTATTCTACTTTCATCCCAACTTATCAGTTTGCTCATTTATCAAATAATCTTTTATATCGGAAATAATTATAAAGACAAAATTATTATAAATAAATAAATGCTGCAAGTTCCTTTCATATTTTCATGCAATGAATTTAGCTAAATGAGATAAATTAAAGTTATGAATTTTATATATATTGCATTTTTAATTAGAATTTCCTTTTCTAATTAAAACTAAAAAATGAACTTTTTCATTTCCTAGAAAACGTGTTTTTATTTTAATACAAAGCTTTTAATTAACCGCTGAATAATACATATCCTTTCTAACACACATCTTATTCGATGAACTTGATGTACATGAAGAAAAAATTTGCTTTCAAGGATTGAAAAGGGAAATTATTTTAACTCAAATTAATGAATAATAAATAAATAATATCTGAATCAATCTTATTTTATTCAGCACAAAATGCAATATTTTCAGTTATTGACTATCTAATTTATAATTTTTAATTAATTATTCTTCTAGTGATATGTAACATTTGATTATTAGAAACATTTTTTTCTATTTTTACAGAGAATATCAAAAAAGCAAATAACAATACATTTCTTTTCAGATCTTTCACTGTCTCTTTCTTTCTGTATATATATCTATATATAATATATATATATATTTTTATATAATATATATATATATATATATATATATATATATATATATATATATATATATATATATACATACATACATACATACATACATATATATATATATATATATATATACATATATATATATATATGTATGTATGTATATATACATATACTTTTCATTAATGCTGCTTTTCTCCTCGTGTCAGAAAGTTACGTTTTCAAATCGTTACGCATGCAAATTTACTGAGCACCTCGGTAAATATATTCTAGAAACATGTTTATTTTCTTTAGATTTCTATATCAAAAGTTTTTAACATGCCTCTAACCTCTTACAAGGAAGTTAAGCAGTATAAAATAAAATATGTACTTTAATACTGGGAATGCGTATAGTTAGTTATAACTTCTCTGGTCCAAAGAAAGATAACATATTTTTATATATTATGTTGAATTTTATAAGCAGAATATTGATAACTATTACATTAACACCAGATTTTATTTAGTTAAAACATTTATAATATTATTTTATGTATAAATAACTTTGAATAAAATTATTTTATTTTTAAAGTAGTATGAAGTAGTTAGACTTATTATCACAAAGATGTTTTGAAAATGTAATATTTGCAAATGTTAAATATAATATTTAAAATTTATATTAACTATATAAATAAGTTCTTTATATTACTCGAAGATTATTTGGTAATGTTTCAAAACATAAAAGGAATTTTCAACTAAATAATAAAAGACAATCTTTTTGTAAGAGTTATTAACTTATTTACAAATAAGTAAAAAAAAAAAGGTTAAGCCAAATACTCAAACATGGGAGTAGTTTCTAATAATAATATTTCTTAATAATTTATTTTCTGAAATTACATAAGTAGAATTAAATATTAACTAGAGTGTTCTAGAAAGGTACAAATGTAGAATGGCAATAGTGAGAAATTTATACAATTTAGAAGTAAATTTTAAAATAAATACAATAATATCCAATTTATAGCATATATTTTAATTCATGCAAAAAATGTAGCTAGTAAAATTACAAGGAAATAGTTAAAACATTTTCCGACTTAAACATTACTCACGTAACAAAAATAATAACGAAATACAAAAATGATACCCCATTTCAATAAAACCTTATAATTTTTGTAACATTAAATTCGTTTTATTTCAATCTACCATATGAAAACTTAGATGAAAATTAATGAAATGTATTCATGAATAACACAAAATTTCTCTATGTCCAGAACTTCGTCGATTGGTTTATAACAATATGGCATTAAAACCTTTAATGCACAATTCACTCTGATACAATCGTATGCATGTTTAGCTCCTGTTTAACTTAGATAACGTAATGATTTTTTATACATATTTTAAGCGTTAAAAAGACAATTCATTTGTAGAATATATCTCTTCAAATAGTACTTTAAAAAAGTATATTATTATTTTTTACTTTATTGATTTTTTCGATAAAGCTATAAATTAATTTCTTAATAAAACTTTAAGAATTTAGACAGATTATGTATAACACATAAATTATGTGTATTGGAATGTTAAACATTAAAAAAACATTTATCAAATATTTCCACAGTTTTAAACAAAGTGAAGCATTTTTCATATTCATATTTTGTATATTTCACTGATTATTTGAAATAATATAATTTTTGATATATTTGTATGAATTTAAATTATGCATTAATATTTATTATTTACAAAGCAAAGTTTGCCTTACGTCAAACTGAAAGTACAAATGAATAGAATAAGTTAAATATTTCGACCAACCAAAAAAAGTTTAGCATGCGTAACTTGTCCTTGAGAATGAAAAAAATATGTAAAATAAAAGCAAACCTTTGTGTTATTTGTATGCAACGGTGCGTTAATATTAATCTAACATTGAACATTTCCATTGTTTCATTGAGCTCTCTCTCTCTCTCTAGCCAATTTTTATCATTTCTTGCTGAATCATTTGCACTATTGTCATTTCTGCCCATTTGTTGCATAGATTAGAAAATTTAATTGACTAAGCAAATACAAAAAATTCTTTTACAAAAATGAGATAATAATTTGTACAACATAATAAATTCAGAGGAATAATATGCATCTTACAATATAATTACTAATATATCTTAAAATATATTACAGAATATAATAACCTTATGTGGTATGAAAATATTTTTTAATTAATTATCTGATGATAATAGCAATTAAGAATTTAATAAATTTTTAATATTTTTAATTCAAAATAATTTTATTACAAAAGAGTTCTTTAGATTAATTATAAGATTTTCACAAGAAAATTTTATATTCTATACAATATGTTATATATATTACAATAATATTATACACGCTCCAGTAACATTAGTGTGACCACCTCTCAAAAGCCAGAACAATCACCTTTCGCAGAGCGGACTGCTGAGAGACCAACAGGAAGAAAGTCAACTAGGTTTCTGAAGGCATTCACTAAGGTGTTGAGTTATTCCGACTCCATTGCCATGACCACCTGCATTAGATAACCTAAATAAGGATCTATGTCACAAAAATCCGATCGAGATGGTCTCACTGATTCTTGATTGGGTTTATGCCAGGTAAGTTTGCTGATCAGAGAAGAACACTAAATTCGTCGTAATACGCTTCACAAACCATGCACGTAAACATATAACTGTGAAAACATTTCATATTGTTCTTTTGATAAATACCACTACTCCTGTTTGTGCAGGAAAACAATGCTCATGTAGAGGTAGATATGGTTCACAAGGATACATGTGTATTTGTATTTATGGATCTTGCCTTTCACAATGTTGAAAAATAAGAATACATCAAGAAAGCATTCCCGAGAACATAATGCTTCCGAATTCAACCTGGACAGTTCCGGCAATGGTTACCAAGTGCTTACTTTCAGGAGTTTCACATACCCAAACTTCCATTTGTTCGATGAATCATAGAACGAGATTTATTGGTAAACGCTACCTGTTGCTACTGAGGGGAAGTCCAGTGGTGGTACTCACGTGCAAATTCAGAGTTTTTTTGTCGATGAACAGAGGTCAGCATAGGACTATGAAAAATATCTTTTCTTCAAAGGTACATAAGCAGCAACTTCTATGAACAATAGTTTGGGAAACATCGTTGGTAAGGGCTTGGTTAACCTGTGCTGTCAATTGCTTAATGTTACCAATATATTCGTCCGAACACATCCCATATTATCACCTCTGTTATCCACGTGTCTCATGCTGTAACACATTTGCCATGTAGCTGAATTTTCTCAATTCCATTTTGTGTTATGCACGGAATATTTTTACCATATCTGCACGCAAACAATTCATAAACTTAGCCATTTCTAAAATGCTTCCATCCTGGTCCCAAAAGCCAATGATCATGTCTTTTTAGACATCGGGTAAATTTCTCCGTTTCTGCATTTCGACAACGATTGCAATGTTTACCGAAGTTTTCACACACACTTTTATATATGCTTGCTTCTCTGTGCTTACACCTGCTTTTTATGACTGGTTAAAAATCTTGAAGAAAAATTATTAATATTTATTAATCATTAAATTTATTACTAATTAATTGATTTAATTACTAATTTACAATATTTTGTGCTTTTTATTCCACCTCCAAATGTAAATAAAAAACTCTGGGAATACTTTGACATTTAATTCTTGAGCATATACATTTTAAATAGCAGTTTCTGGAAAATCAAGCTTCCTTCATCTAAAACATTTGCAGAGAATAATGTCTTCAGTATTAATATTTAAGCATCATTTCAAAAAGATAACTTTTATTCAAAAGTACAGATTACTATAATTGTCTTCCATGTTCACTGTAAGCTCAACAATAAAATTTTATGTAATAAATGGATACAAATATAATTTGTTTTGTCAAATGAAACAACTTCTTTCCTGTCATTTAATTTTAATTTCAACTGCAGAAAACCCATTTCAAATAATCTGAACTTGCAAAATGCAGTGATATGATTAATGTAAACAATAGATTAATTTGGAATAAATTAACAATAATAATGAATTAATAATACTCTGAATATACTGAGAGGGTTATAATAATGTATTAATTAACCTCTTTTTTTACTTTAAATTTGTGATACTGTATACCTTACATTTTTTAACTTCATTATACTCATAAATACCACAACATAATTTGTTACTCGTTTACTCAGTTTTTATTCACACACTACACTATTGAATAGTGTGTTCTTACCTCTATCTTTCAGTGCATTTGCAGTTTTAAAAATATTTATGTGAGTACTGCGTGAATGTTTTAGTTTTTTTTTTTTTCATTTATTTTGCAACATATTATTTGCAAATGTATAACGTCCAATATACTACATTTTATCATTTTTTTTTGGAATTGTATACCACATGTTTATGTTACTTACTTGTTTTACATTACAGAAAGAAGTATGTGGGTGTTGTTTTAAGCTTTGTTTAAATATATTTGTCTGTACTGTATGTTACGACTTTTTCGCAGTGACAAAGATGTTGAAAATGTAGATGAAGTGTATTGGAGCAAAAGAGATTATTTTACTTTTAAAGTAAAAATGTATTCACATTTTTTGCAATTACAATGATTTGATATATTTCAGTTTAAAGACATTCCACATAAGTTTACAGAAATCTAAGCAATTTCAAAAATCCAGATTAAAAAAAGATATTTTCAGAGCTGATGACACAAGCGTCTGATTGATATCTTGCTTCACTTTCAATTAACTCATTACTTGTCTAAAACAGATATTTATATAGATTCTTTGAAGGCCCGAGATATTTCCAGAAAATGTCTTATAGTAAGTTTATGGTTTGTTGACTCCTATTGATCCCATCGACTCATCCATTTGAAGTGGTTAACTTAAGTTTGATTGCTAAAAATGACACCAAATGTCCTCATGTCACTAAAATAATCAGCAAATGTTTCAAATTTAGATATTTCAGATTTATTGTTCAGCTTTGAAAACATTTATTTTAATAGTTTAAACTATAATTAGACCATAATTTCACAAATTATAATACAACAAAACAAGGAATTCAGCAGAAATTAAAAGCCTTCTTTCATACATTAAAGCTATTAAATTTTTCGTAATATTATGTTTCCCACATATTATTCCTTCACACAAATACTTAGCTTATTTTTGAAGACTAATGTAATTTTTAAATTAATTTACTGTAATAAGCTATCACATATTTACGCAAATTTTGTGATATATATAAAAGATATATTTTAAATTTCCTGCATTACTATTACCTATTGGAAATATTTTTATTTTACGTTAAAATCATTCCAGGATAGTGTAATTATTAAAATTAAATGTTAGTTTCATTATTTCATCTCTGAAAATAGGTAATACATTTTTTCGAATAAAATGAATTTCTGTAATATAGTCATTTATAAAAAACACATAACACAAATTTAGATATTTTACAATGTATCTTAGTTTGTCAAAATGTGATGTTTATTAGCTAGTTTAACAGTAAGAAATTAGTTTATTCGACAAAAAGCAAATTAAATTTCTATTAAAAAAAGTTAACCTTCTGCCAAACCTCATCAACATTACATAACAAAGGCATTTCATATACCTAAGAAACATTTTATTAATGGAATTATAACTAAGGAAACATCTAGTAAAAATGTTGAAGGAGAAGTTTTCTTCGTAAATTAGAGCCTAATTATACGCCTTAATTATCAAACTCCGAAGCATTAAATAACCAGCAAAGCAGTTTTAAACCTAAATATGTGACAACATTACGAAATTTTTCCTTTAGTATTTCATTATATAATTACTCTAAAATAAAGTTTAACCTTTAGAAAAACAATATTTTTTTACAATGCTCTCAGTATATGAACATATAAGTTGAAAATCATCAAATTTTCTCATTCTGTGATTTCAGTGAATAGATTGTTTTCTAATAAAGAATTTTACGAAACATAAAAGAGAAATGTTACTTAATTTCAAAAGCTTATAATTAGGATTTAGTGATTTTCCTTATTGTATTTAAACAAATATTTCACATAAATAAAATAAGAAAGAAACTTAAGAAATACAATGTAAAATACTTAATCTTCAGCTATTGTGTAAACATATTTTTTATATTTATATTATAAATAAACTAAAAAATGATACATCGAATATTTATTATTCTTAACGCATAAGCATTTGTTTTCACTCTATTCATCATATTTTAGAAAATCATGATTTCCAAAATGATTATGCAATATATATATATATATATATATATATATATATATATATATATATATATATATATATATATATATATATATATATATATATATATATAACTTTATAAAGGAAATACTTTTCTAAAATTTCCTGTACTTTCATATTTCAATGTTACTATTATTAAAAATATTCTTTCTTGAAAGGATTTTTATGAATATAAAAATAGCTTGCTTTCTGTTTTAAGCAACTGGAAGTAAATTATAGAATAAAGTCAACTAAAAACTAAATATATTAACATATTTAACTCGAAGTGATTAAATGCACATAGATAATATTGTATCAGTACCACAACGCTGAAAAGTCTTCCTGTACAATTGTTATAATACCAAAAACTTTGACATTACCATATTTTTTTTTGACATCAAATACATACAATTAATTTATTTGAAATTTTAGAATACTAACAATGGCAGTACAACTAATGATGTAAGAGAAATGCAAAGAAAAAAAATGAATGTGTACTATTAACAAATACAAATCATTATCTTTTAACATGTTGTAAAGAAAAAAAACTTCAAATATAAAACTAGGAGTAAATGATGTAAATAAATAAATACAGACTGAAAAAAATTATAAAACTTTTGACACATTTTGTAAAAAAAGAAGTTTACAATTTGAATGAATAATGGACACTTTGGAATACCAGAAAAACTATTTGTTAAAAAGTGTACAGTGAAAACTGATTCAAAATATAATAAACCTAAATAATGAATGCTATTCATGCACATATGTGAATTAATTTCCTAATTAACTGAAAGCTATAAAAATTTTAGGAATATGACTAAAATAATAAATGACTTTTTAAGTGCATTTATAATATTGCAAAATTACGAAAATTTGTAATATTACAAAAATAATGTAAAATATTCCTTAGAACTGTACATGTTAATCCAGTTAATGTATTAATATATAAAATATAATAGGAATTGACGTCTTCACTCTACAAAACTTAAAATCTGTTTTTATTTGCTATTTTTCAGCTAATATATTACTGAAATGTGAACAGTTGTATAAGAGATATAACTATATATATCTAACAATATAAAATAAGTTATTGAGTTTTTTTCTCTTTTTCATTTAACTTATGATATTTTCCTTATTCGCAATGTTGGGCCTCTTATTTGTAATACAAGAAAATGTAAACATACGCTTGATTACTAGCTACCAACAAAGGTACAGATCACATCAAATTACTTCGCCTCGTTTGGGCTAAATACACATAATGTCAAATAAGACTTCTACAAATATACAGCTCAAAAGTCGAAATAAGTTTTCTATTGGGCTGTATCATCAATCCTTCGGGCCATGTCATTAATTAGTGAGCAACCAGAAACCCACCGAAAATGATGAATGAGATAGTATTTTCCGAGTAAATTTCTGCTATTAAAAGTATGGTATTTCATTATTTTTATATTAATCTATTTATGATCTGTTATTATAAACTATGGCCTCTGGCTTCATGGAAACATATACTTGATTATTTTGATTCTTAGATCAATCACATTATAATATATATATATATATATATATATATATATATATATATATATATATATATATCCAGTAAGTTTTAGTTTTACATTTAATTTTAAATGTTTTAAATTAGGTTCTTTTTATCCTTACAATGTAACAATTGTTATGTTAGTATTAACAATAGTAATACAAGTAGTTTGCTTAATATTACGTTAATATAATATTAAAACAAAGAGAATTATTTTTGTGTGACTTTTTTATAGTTTTATATACTCTAAATTATTTAAAGACGAATTTGTATGGTATTGAAAAGAACTTCACACGGTATTAATTTAATGTTCTATATTTTGAATGTATTATTAGTATACATATAACTTTTTAATTGCTTACTAACAATTGTGCTTACAAATATTTCTACATTCGTTTATTATGCTAGCAATTTGAGAAAGTTTCAATTAAATTTTTTTCTCAATTTATGGCATTCATGATATTACATTTTATACCTGATTTATATTAAATGAGTCTTACCTTAATACCACTTAAAAGATACGAGAATATATTCTTAGACTAAATTTACCTCAGAAGACATAAACAGAGAAAATATTACGAGATTAAAGTGTAAAGGAATTAAACTAAGAAATGAAATCATCTTGGTAAAACTATTTTATAAGATGAAAAATTAATATGACTTATTATTACCTTATGAAAAATAATAATAAGTCATATTAATGTGACCACCACGAATATCACCTGGTGCAGTAAAATTACTGTGACTTCGACGTAGTTTCAACTTTGAAATTAAATAACCAAGGACAAAAGACAGTTGGTACCACAGTGCAGTTGAGAGTATATAAAGATTGTGAGAGGGATTCGAAAAACATAACAATAACTGGCGTAATGCTCAAACGGCGCGATTTATCAGGTATTCGTAAATCCTTGATCACTGGCTTTTGGGCCTAGGTTTGTAGCATTTCAGAAATAGCAAAGTTTCGAAACAATTCGCGTACCGCCCTCTTAAAAGTATACTGTCATGGCAAAATGATACTGTCCAAAATCAGCTACGTGGCAAATGTGGTACATTACAGTTCATAGATGACTGAGGGGAAGGATAAATATGGGGAATAGGCGTGCTATGTTAATCACAACCGATATCTCAAATGAACCAAAATGATATCAACAGCGTCTTCCAATCAACTGTTCAGCAAATGTTGTTGCATCTTGGTACCTGAAACCAAAGCATAATTCATGCATCTATGCTGACTGCTGTACACAGGCGAAAAAAGCTGGAATTTGAAAGTGATTAAACCAATCAGACTTCCACTAAGTAGTGACAGGTAGAATTTTCCAATGAATCATGTTTTATACTCCACGTGGATGTTGTCATATACGACATGAAACCTCTGGAAACAAATGCCTTGCAACCATTGCCGAGAAGGTCTAGGATGAAGGCTTGAACATTATAGGTCGTGCAATGCTTCCGTGCATCTTCGAGATTCACTCCTTATTGTGAAACGTACAATCAATAAATTCAAGTATGCATCTGTTGTAACCTATGATTAGTTTTTCTCAGGATGATGACATCAAACAGCAAGAAAATGCGAGGTATGTTACAAGTATCAGTGTATATGCCTGGTTCGATGAGTACCGGGATGAGTTTTCCATTCCCTCCTGACCAGCAAACTCACCTGACTTAAACCTAATCGAGAATCTGTGGGGCCATCTCGATCGAGTTGTTAACGGCATGGATTCTCACCCTTTTAATCTAGCATTACTTGTCGCAGCACTGAACTTGGCATGGTACAACAAAAGAGTGAACACTTTCTGGAACCTAATTGATTTTCTTCCTATACATCTCGTAGCAGTAAGCTCTGAATAAGTTTGTTATTCTGGTTTTTAATAGGTGATCTCATTAATGTGACTGCACTGTGTTGTATAATATGAAATATGCAACAAATTTTAAGAATACTGTCTAATTTCCAGTTCTGTTATAATATTTAGACTTGATTTAGCTGCATCACTAAAAATATATCTACAGTAACAAGAAAGATAAAAATTCTTTTCAAAAGTAACTTTTTTTAGTGCTGAATAATACCTTGTAGTAAATAGCAAAAAATTTAAAAGTTGTTATACAGCAAAGTTTAAATAATTTTCAAGTATTTTCTGAGAATTATTTTCAAAAACGTCAGAATAATAAATATGAGATGAAAAAATAGATTCAAGATATAATAAGTGCACTACATATTTAAAACTGAAGGCAAGCATAAAGTGTGCATCGCAATTATTTCAAACTTCCAGAAATTCCATTTTTCAAAATGCAGTCCTTTTCTACTTGACCGGTAAGACATCAAGAAAATACATTATGTTATTAATTATTTAAAAAAAATTTCTATTACTTTAGCTGAGTTTGAAATAATTTCTTGTGAAAGTGTGAAAAACAGTTTTAAATTATACAACAAGAACACCTTAAATAAGGATACATACATTTAAATATTTAATGTAATATTCCTTAAAATTTTCTTGTAAAAATATTTTTTAAAAAAATTACAAAATATAAGAAATTATACTATGCAAATTTTTATTTGTTTGTTTTGAAAAATGCAAGGAAAATTTTCTTTGTGTGATACTTTCTATTTAATCTCATTAAATAAATATAAGATTTTTTTCTTAGGAAAACTGCAAATCTTTGAATGAAACAAAATTTTAATATTTTATAAATAAATGTATGTTTTATATAATTTTTTGCTTTCATATTTATTGTAAGGAAATTTATGTTATTATTATTAAATTTCAAATCTTCTTAGCTTATTTTTATTGTAAGTATAAATTTAAGAAATGGCAAAAATAAACTAAGTAAATAATAAAGTCAAAAAGTAATTTTTCCAAATCTCCTTTATTCTTAGATTTATCATATTCAGTTAAATGGAAAAAAAAATTAGTCAAGTACTCATCTTTGACATAAAACAGACTAATATCAAGAAGAAATATTTATTTTAACTACTTTCAGAGATTATTTTGTCCTTATTGTCAAGTACTCATACAAAATTACTCATACATACATTACATACTGACATTATTGTCAAATACACATACAAAATTACTCATACATACAGTACTCATACATACATTACAAAAAATTAGTCAAGTACTCATCTTTGACATAAAACAGACTAATATCAAGAAGAAATATTTATTTTAACTACTTTCAGAGATTATTTTGTCCTCATTGCACCTCTAAATATGTGAATAATATTCACTATATGAAAAACAGTGATTGGCTTTTAAATTAAAGATATTAGTTTTAATATATATTCAAAAATTATATATATATATAACTAAATAATATTTATATATATTTGGATTTAAATGTTTATAATTTATTTTATTTTCCTTAAGGATATAAATTCCATAAATGATGAATACCAAGAAAATAATCTCAATCCTTCAGCATCTTCACTAGAGTCAAATATCATAAAAAGAAGGATTCTGAATACTTGGATTCTAAGAAAACATTTAATCTCTTATTTCTTTGCGGATTTATTTTTATCACTAAGCTTTCGAATTCTCAATAATATTTCATCTTTGAAATAGATTTCTATTTATTTAAATTAGTATTGCTGGACTAGTTATACTTCAATCTTTAGAAAAAGTGTTCCATGTTCTTCCTTAAGCTTAGCTAGCAGTTATGAGCTTAGCTAGTAGTTGGACTACTAGCTAAGCTCATATCAATAAAATAATGCCATTCTCTCAAAAAGATTATCAAAATATTCGTATTTGATATGTTTTTAGTATTATTTAATTTTGGTATAAAACATCAGAAAGTCAAAATTAAAATTATTGATGAATGTGTTAAAATTAATATTATTTATTAATAATGTATTTTCATTATTTATTTATGCACAGATATATGCATTTGATCTGAACGAAGTGCCCTTGTGTATTTCACAATGTTTTAATAAATTGCATAGTTTTTACATTATTTTAATAGTCATGATTGCTTTTCTTTTCACATTTCTCATGTAGTCTTATTTAAAATATTTATTAAGAATCTTTATTTGAAAGAAAAATATATAAATATTATGAATACGTAAGTCCAAAATTAAAAGATTAATTCATGTATTATCGGCATAATCAAAAACATCTTTAATTGAAAAATCTGTTGTATGTAACCTTACTAACTTATTGTGTTCAAGTTTATATATATATATATATGTGTGTGTGTGTGTGTGTTTTCAATAAAGAAAATTTTCACTAACATGACCAGTGTTAGTTTTATGTAAACTTGACTAAATATATTTGGCATGCATAATAAGAATCACTATAAGTAAATAAAAAAATAAAGAGCGTAAATGTAATTTAAGCCAAATAAGCTAACCACAAATAGGGAATCATTAAAATAAAAATATTTCTTAAATGGAAAGCAGCACTAGAGTTAACGCATAATGTCCTTTATGTTTATATTTTAGATATTTCCATTTTTACCTTTTATTTCAATATCGCATGATAATTTTTATTTTACATTGTGATATAAGAAAAATCAAAAGCATTTAACGCAGAAACTTATTGAAAAACTCATGTTTTTATGCAAAATATATTGTTGTTTTGACAATAAACTCATTTTTCTATAATTTTAGAAAAATAATTAGTTAAATGTTTCTTATTGGTTTGGGGTACGAAAGATTAAAAAATATTAGGTCTTAAATGATTTAGCATGAATTTATGAAATTTGTATATTTTAAAGAACAGAAAATAAATTATTTTCCACAACATACGTTATTTAATAAAGTGTTATTTTTATTTCATTTGCATAAAATTTACCTGATTTTTGTACAATAATAGTTGAATAAATTTGCAAGCATGTGTAAATAGCATTGCGCATAATCAAAACTACCACAAATACTGAAGGTATTTTAATGAACATGAGGAAATTTAACTCTGATTAAATATTTCAATTAAAATTATTTCTACATGAAGACTGAAGCTTAAGACCTATAAAATATTTCTTTGTATTTAGGTTTATTTTGTTTGAATAATTTATGAATACTAATTTTTTATAGTAAATCAGGCAAACCATTTACTATAATGAAACTTCTATAGTTTGAATTTATAATTGATATTATTTATTCTTAAGAGTATATTATTTCCTAAATTATGGGTTCGTAGTATTTAATAATACATTTTATATTAACTTCAATTACTTTCACAATCAATTTTTAGAATATAAATGCACAAATATTAAACAATAACTTTTATGCTGATTTCCAGAATTTCAATTAATCCAATTAATTATTTCGGATTGTACACGTTATTCTTATCAGAAAATCTATTATTTATCAAAGGATATTCTTTTATCTGAAGTTTTAATATTAATTACCCTAATTTTTTTTTAAATATTATTCTTTAATTCTATTATGTAATCAATTTAATGTACTTTGCTATTTATATAAAGAACTTAATAGTTAATTTCTACCATGAATGAATTATATCTAAAATATTATTAGCAGAACATTTATATGAGTTTATTCTGTAAATGCAGGATAAATATTCTTAAGATTAAATTTAAAAACTCATTTTAAAAAATGCAAGGACTTTAAAAAATCAAAATTTTTGTGCAGATTATTTGTATATACTTTAATGTTATAAAATCCGGAAGAATTTTAAAGCATTAGAACCACATTTTTCTACATGCAGATATTTAAAAATATCAAATTTAAATTTATGCATGAGATTAATTTAAATTTAAAAATGTTAATAAATTTTATGGAAATTAATTTACATATTTTGATTTTATTAATTAATTTACATATTAGCTTTTGTATATTGTAAAAGAGTGTAAACCCGTATTTCTCTATAAATGATAAATAAAAATCTATAAAGAACTCTTCGAGAAGAGCCGAAAATGTTTTTACCAGTTTTCTTTATCGTATCTTATTTTTATTAGAAAATTTACATATTTCAAATATACATAATAATATTATTTAATATATTTAGCCTTTTTAAATAAAATTCGATATTTTATGTAAAAAGGAGACATCGCCAACTCTTCCTTTACTTACTAAATATACTTTTGATTGATTTTGTGCAAATTTTATAAATGTGGATGTGAATTAAAGTAAATGATATTAATAATTTCGAATATAATTTATTATTGCTTATTCATTGGTAATATTGTTAGAATTTTTATAAGTATGAAATGCAATAAGTTTCTAAATAAATATTTAAGATCAAACAAAAAAATAATTTTAAACCATTGTCGGATAATAATAGAAAATATAATGTTTTAAATTTATGGACGTTTTCTTCTTTTGTGGGAAATTTCGTGCTAATGATTATAAAAATTTTATTCAAACATATTTACTTTTTATTACAATATATTCAAAATTAAGTTCTTATAAATTATAATAAAATAAAAAAAATTATATTAATTAAAAGGTGTTAGCAAAAAATACATTGTTAGGCTTGAGCATTTCTTGAAATTATTTTTTGCAGTATTACTAAATACTAAAAATATACACTTTGTATACTATAAAAACTGTATTGAGATAATACTTATCACTGGACTATAAAAAATAAAATGAAAGTTTTTGTTTTTGGAAACAAAATTGGACATTTTCAAGCATATAAATAATTCTTAATATTTGAAGATATTTCTGGGATCACAGCAGTATTAAAGTATATAGCTCTCCAATTTCATTATTTATGAATTTATAAAATAAACTATTGTGTTAATATCATAATCATTATGAAGAATTTGAGCTTTATTCTGTATTTCAAATGTTAAAATGGTGTTAGCAAAAAAGTCAGCCAAAAGAACAAATTTTAATAAATTTACTAAAAAGTAATTTTTGATATGTATCTGGTAACATTACAATTATTTTATGTACATTAGTTTAAGTGATGAGCTCAATGACATGAAATGGCACTTTTGTCTACAACCATTTATGCTTCTTCAGTGAATGACTACTTTCGGTAAAAAAAAAAAAAGTAATCATGGCACACTAAGTGTCAACTGTGTCATATATAAAAATAAGTTAATGTGAGAAATAATTAGTTACTTGATGGAATTACATACACACACACTTACTCATATATATATATATATATATATATATAGATATATATATATATATATATATATATATATATATATATATATATATAGATATATAGATATATATATATAAATATCATGTACTTCTTATTATACCTACAAAAGAGAGATTATAATGCAATTTTGCATTAACAATTGTGATGTTAAATTAATTCTTGGAATTCTTTTTTTTTATCTGTGTAGCATTGAAATATTCTTTTTTTAATTGAAGCTGTTAAATATATTTTAAACAGAAATGAGGTAAATATGAATGTTATCATGTGACACCATTAATAACATTAAACCTATTTGGGTGCACTTATTTGTATAGTAGTATTTATATAGTGTTAACTCTGCGAATAAAGCTATATTGGCTTAAGCGATATCTATTATCACTTAGGTTTAAGTAACAGTTAGGTATGCAACTCTAGTAATATTTCTATTTTAGTTAATTTAGTTTAGTAGAAAATATCCTTTTATTCTTATAGATAAATAATATTGAAGAAACGAATCCTTTGCATGAAAATACAAGAAAACAACGGAATAAATAATTATTTTTGTATAATGCTTGGCTATTAGAATTTTACCCGTTCAGCACTACAAGGGAGATGAAGTGATGACACCTTATATTGAAGAAAACCCTGTGGGTGTACCATCGTACCCCCGAAAATAGATCTTCGTAATTTAGAAACATGGACCCTGATGACGACACCAAGACGACCTGTCAATCAATAAGATATAATTTAAAATAAAGGACATTATGAACATGACTTATATAACATGTCCCAGCCACCATTAGTTAACACGACGGATCTTCGTTTAGGTCGGGATTAGAATTCATTATAAACTGGTTGCTAAAACTAACGCTCTAACCAACCAGTTGACAGGGGCGTAGAGTAAAGGAATATGGAGAAAAGAGCAGAAAAACTATTGCAATTACAACTTTCGCACGATTTATTCTGAGTATCCTAAATGCTTATTGCATCAAATATAAAAAAAGAATAACGAAAAGCTAATCGGTTGATTTAAAACGTGTATGTAAAAAACATTTGTGTATAATATTTTATACGCTGCTCTATATAAAATTTTATTAGTATAAACTATTTTATGAATTACAATAATGCAATTGCATTAATACTTAAAAGATATATTATTAATAAACACGAAGAATATTATGTATGTTGCATGATTTTTTCTATTTCTATTTTATTTTATTTCTATTTTATTTTATTTGTATTTTCGTACAATTTTGACTAAGTTAAAATGTTTTAAATAATATTTTCTTCTTTGTATTGAATAAGTATTAAGTAGACATTTTTTGTGTTGTGAATTTGAAAATAAAATACTGCTTTTAATTTTAAATATATGGGAAAATGTATAACAAAAATGTATTTTAATTGAAGAAATGACATAATCATTGAACTACAAACTTCTTCAATTTATATTTTGTAAGTGTTATTAAACAACACATTGAATTTTGGATAAAAGACAGACCATGTTTGGTGCTATTATACTAATTAGAAACCACAAAGAGAAGTTTCCCCGCAATAATTGCTTTCGCTGAAAATTACTTCGTTGGCTACTTAATGCTCCAGAACCGCTGATGAAGATTTAAATTAACCTCTAAGTACAAAGAAGATTTCTCCTTTCTGTAATTATTTCGTCATAAAAGTGTTTCCTTTGTTTTATTTCAATTCAAAATGTTTACTTGTGTTCCTGTATATTAGGTTGTATAATTTTTACAAAAAGGTAATGACATTTTAACGGAGGTTAATTAATAGAAATTTCAGCCATTTATTGTTCCATTAATTAGTCTGTTCCTGTTGCAGAAACTTATTATAACCATGCTATGCCAAATCTGTTAAATAAATAATAAAAATACCACAGTTTATTTTAAACTTTTGTTACAAATAGCTTCTTCTTCAACTTCTAAAAATTACTATGAAAGAATATTACAAAAAGTTATTTGTGGGAAGCATATGATGAAGTAAATTATCGAAATATGTTCGATCATAATCAATCTTACTTCATAGAAATATTTTTATAGGAATATATGCTGTTTAGTTACATGCAGAAAGTTATTTATATCTACAAAAAATGTCTGTAACTTGACTTTGTACTACCTAATGAATTTACCTCTGGATACGGAATCTATGTGTAATTTATACAGCGGAAACATTATAAGGAAAATTGGAGATAATGTTTAATTTGTAACTGCGAAATAAGAAAAAAATAAAGTTTCCTTCATATGATGTACAATGAAAACAAAATATGATATATAATTCCTTAATACGTTGTCATTTATTTCAGTTCCAACATATGTATCCTAACTTGATATATAGACAAACAGATAAAAAAATTACAAAGAAATAGACTATGATCTGATGATTTGAAAGATAAGCAATGTCAAAACCATGCATTAATCTATTAAAAGCTCTGATAATTTACGAAGGATTTCTTTAAATTTCGGTCAATAAAATTAAAAATAAAATAAAGAAAATTTTTTCAATAATGTGATTTACCGGTGACAAATTATCACACAGACCCATTAAATATTATTATTTATGTACATTGAATGAGGATTGCGAGAAAATTTATTTATTCATAAACTTAAGTTGAATATATATATATATATATATATATATATATATATATATATAAAGAAAAAACTAAAACAATTTATTTTATTTCACGAATATGCACATTCAATGGATAATGATTTGTTTGTTTATCACTCAATAGTCCTTTTCTACTCGCGAGGACTAACTAAACCTGGTTCTAAAGTGTAAAAGTAATTCCAAACCACTAAAAGAATTATGTAAGCATTGTGTAGAAATCAAACCCAACTTCTGAACTAAAAGCTAGAAGGTTAACCATTCGGTTACAAACTTGGCTTGACAGTTTTTTGTAAAGATAAAACTTTATATATAATTTATTCATAAGAAATATGTCATTATATTATGTTTAGATTGATAGTTTTGTGTAAGTTACTAAAACTTTTAATTAATTTATAATTTCTTTAAAAAAGTAAAATGGAAATGAATAACATAAATTGATTTCTCTAAAGCTTTACATTTTCACTTCGATCTACTAATTAATTGAAATAGTATTAAAAGAAATACAGAAAAAATTATTTAATAAAACGGTTTTTCATTAGAGTTAATTTTAATGAAAAATTGATTTACAATTAAAAATAATCAAAATTATAACTATAAGCTATATTTTCCTTTATTTATATACGAAGTGAAACATCAAACTTATAATTATATTGCACTTTTATCCATGATAAGTAATTTATATTATAGATTAATTGACTTTCGCTTTGAGCTTTTTTGTATATTAAAATGCATATTCTTAACATTTTATTGAATAATAAACCCAATTTGAACTTAAAATGCTTTCATGAAAGATTAACTCATCAGAAGTTAAAGCATGTATTCTTATTTTACGTGTCGCTAATTTTCCTCACAGATTGATACTAATCCAGTGTTTCTAAACATTTTAGTATTCACGGTCCAATTTTTAATCATAATTTTCATTGCGCCTCCCTCCCCACCGCATACAGTAAAATTTATACAATAATGTATTTTGACACTAAGCCTGCACAGCAACTTTAATTTTAAACTTTACAAATTACCAAGAATACAGAAATTTATTGGCATTTTGCAACACCGATCCTCAGCATTGAAGAAACAAGAATCATATGCCTTTTTATTGCTCTTACGTCCCATCATGTCGGACATTCTCACTGTTTCGTGAGAAGTTTTCGATTTTTCTGGTCAGCTTAAATGTTAGAAGCGAGCACAGATGTGAACAAATGTTTTCTCATAGGGAGAAGGAGAAATATATATGACGCTAATTTCAATTCCAGACAATCTCATTCAAGCCGATCCTTCTATCGTTATTGAATCTATTCTGATTGTGTATGTTATAGATATTTTCCTGTAATTGCAATTCACCGTATTAAATATACACGGCAGCAAACTTATGCAGAATCATGGATGAATTTTTAAGTGGGCGTAATCGAGCATTAGACGATAGACAAGCATCAACAAGTACACAGACGAGCGTGGTTCCGATATAAAACCAAGAAAATATTCTCAAGAATATTTAAATTTTGGGTTCACTAGTACTGAAGTAAATGAAGAAGAAAGACCCCTGTGTATCATTTGCTCAAAATGTTGGCGGCAGAAAACATGAAACCTAATAAACGATATTTAGATACGCTTCATTGTGAGTACGTAAACAAAAGCGGACAATTCTTCGAATTAAAATTAAAATCATTTGAAAAGCAAAAATCATTATTTTAAAGAACTTTGTCTGTGAATGAAAAAGCTTTAATTGCCTCTTACAAAGTTTCATATAAAATAGCCACAGATGTAAAAAGCCTCACACCTTTGATGAAAAGCTCATTTTGCCAGACACAAATGAGATTGTAGAAATTCTGCTTGGAGATAATTTTGCAAGACAATTGCAGTCTATACCACTTTCAAATGATACTGTTGCCTGTCGAATTGCTGATATAGCTGAAGATGTAGAGTGTCAACTTTTGTCGAAGTTGCGTGACAAATTGTTTTCAATACAACTCGATGAGGCAACAGATATATATATATATATATATATATATATATATATATATATATATATATATATATATTAAATAATAATAAGATGCTCATTTCATTGCCTATGTTAGATTTTGCGATGATTTGTCAGTAGTAGAAGAATTACTTTTCTGCAAACCAATAGAACACAAAGCAACTACACTCGCATTATTTGCTATCTTAAATGATTTTATGAACGAGGCAAACAAAGGATGCAAAAATTGCATCGGAATATGCACCGATGGTGCTCTATGTATGGAAGATTCCAAAGTATACAAGCATTTGAGAAACAAAAATTGCAACAGTGCGTCTGAATACATTGCATGATCCACAGAGAAGCTTTGGCTTCCAAAGAAATGAGTCCTGGTTTGAATATTGTATTGACTACGGTTCTAACAGTAGTAAATTATATAAAAATGAGACCCCTAAAATCAAGAATCTTTTCCGCACTTTGGAAAGACGCTGAGCTGGCTGCCGGATGGTTAGCGCTCTTGCATTCGGTTCAACAGTTCGTGGGTTCGAATCCCACCTTGGGCATGGGTTTTTGTAGTAGTTTTGAATCCACTTTAAACTGTAGGTTCCGGTCTAATTAGCCCTCGTGTGCAAAAATGACCTTTGAGTGACAAACAAACCAACCAAACGAATTTTGTAAAGATATGGGTGTAGTACATTCAGCGTTACTCTTTTATTGCGAGGCAGGATGGTTATTTTTGGGAAATTTTTGCAACGTATTTGTGAATTAAGAGAAGAAATCACCGTTTTACTAGAAGAGGAAAATAGACTGAAACTGAGAATTTTTGCGATAGTTTATTTGTGATGAAATTGAGCTACATGGTCGACATATTCCAGAAATTAAATAACTTGAATCTTCAACTGCAAAGAGCATTTACACATATATTAGATATGAATGAGTTAATGTTTTTTGTATGAAATTGAAATTGTATAGCAGAAATTTAAAGCAAGAAAACTTAATAATGTTTGCAAATTTGAATGATTGTATTAAAACTTATAAGGCTGAAGAACAACATGTAAAAGTTGTTTTTGTAAGAATTGAAAACCATTTATCTAGCAAAGAATTTTAAAAAGTACTTTCTTGCTGACGACAAACTGATATCAAGTTACAAGTGGGGGAGGAATCCATTTCAAAATATTCCCGAATTACTCTCAATTGAAGAGGAAGAAACCTTCATAGACTTCACAGCAAGCGGTGAAAACAAAAGACAATTGAGTAATAAATCACTCTTTGAATTTTGGGCAGGAATGGATGATGAGTTTTCTGCACTATGAACAAGGGCATTTCGTATTCTACAACCATTTTCAACATCTTACCTTTGGGAAAATTGATTTTCTGTAGTGGCTTCCTGGAAAACAAAATATAGATCTCAACTAAATATAGAAAAAGAACTAAGAGTATCTATTTCTAATATTAAACCCTCCTTCAACAAACTTTGTTCTGAAAGATAGTCCCAAGGAAGTCAGTAATAATTATTAAAATTGTTTTTAATTTAGTAAGTTGTTTTGGTTTAAAAAGTTAATTATTAAATATGTCGAAATGTATTATGTTTTTTGTATGTGTGTTTTTTCTTTTCAGTCACTTAATCAATTTTTTAAATAATATTTTCTCTTGGGTATTCTCGCGTACCACAGGTTGGTTGAGAATCACTGTACTAAACACGAATGTATTCGTAGAATTTTTTCCTATAAATCATATGTTTTAAAATTATAAATTACTGATAATGTTAATTCTGAACTGATTTCCGATGTAATTATGTACTCATATGATCTCATTATTTTCTTATTTGCATGATCGATACACGAAAACTGTAGACAAAATAGTTACTTTTCAAAGATTCAGATAAATTTTCAGCCAAAAATACCTTGTCTGCCAAGTTGTATTAGTATTTGGCTCATAGCAAATTACTAATGCAAGGAGTCTTTACTAATTCTTCTTACAGAAACATTTGTCAATTATTGAGAATATTATCTTCAAAAGAATCTCTCTCTCTCTTGTTTTAAGAATGTGCAATAATACATTAGAGAAACATGATGGAATTTGTGGTGGAAGCGTTTAAAAAATTGTTTCCATTCCTATATTTAAAAAAGAGCAGTAAATGTATTGCAATTTACTGGAGATTACTTAATGGAGATAGAGTAAAAAAATAGAGTGTTTGATCACAAATAATATTAAAATTTATTTGGACTAATGATTTGAGTTAATTTTGATAGTTTTCTATATTGATTATTTTTGAAACCTTATTAGGAATTACAGGACCGTATCGAAACATTCTTATTTTTCCATTATCTAATCTCTTCCCATTATCTGTCTCCTTATTTATTGATAGTAAAGGGATCTTTCATCGTTGCTATCAGATCAACATATTCATTCATCAATAAAACTACTTATTATCATTTTGTTTGCTCATCAAATAATTACCACACATAAATTTGAAATGAGGAATTGAATTTTTTCTTAAGATATAAAATTTAATATGAAATTTAATAAAAGGTCTACGTACCTTCGTTAGGTATGTATATTTTTGGCATTTTATACTTCATTATTCCTAATGCTTTTGTTTTTTATTAATTATGTTCTTCATTTTACATTTTATATACTTATTTTACAAGAAATACTAAAATTATACAATCCACATATTTTTAAATAACATTTTCGAAACATAATTATAGAAGGACCATTAGTTTGTGTACATTGATGAAAAAAGTTAATATTGATATAAAATTTTCCCTAGAACAAATAAGCAGAAACTATTTAGATAAATGGCAGATTTATGCGTCGCTGATTTAAGATGATGTTATTCTGACCATTGTTGAATATCATGAATAAGTCAATGTGTACATTCCATTTCCCTGCTTACCTGTAGAGGTTTAATTCCTTATACACAGAAATATTTCCTTCAATATATCTCTAAAGACTGTACATCCACGATAAAGACGCTAAATTGTCTATAAAATTGAGTACTCAAAATTTTTCCATTTTGCATCTTAGCAGGTGGTTGAAGATTGATATATTATAAATAAGCTCACTTCGGGATATCACAATAAGTATTACTATATCTCTATATTTATTAATTAATGTGTTGTATGGTTATCGGAGGAAACATTCTTATATTTAAAAGCAAGTGTTATTCATTATTTTTAAATAAAACAGAATTTGAAACCCATGATTATATAATACGTGACAAACAATGTATTTCACATCGTGTAATGAACATCCATAAAATTGTAAAAATTTTAAATTGTGTGAAATATTTTAATTATTAACACGTTATTTTCCATGCGTAGTGGGTTGCATTCAAGTGTCTCAAGAAAAGAAATTTGGGAAACTCTCAAGCATCCACCCTGCGGATGTGAATGCTGAAAGTAAAAGCGCAATATCAGTTTTTTTTATTGGTAGGAATAAAACTAAAATCCTCATGTGGCCCATAAAGCAGTGGCATCATATCTTTCGACTATACTTTACAAACTCATGTAACTGAGCTATTTTTATTTGTCTAATCTATACCATTGCAGCTGAAAATGTATTTATTATATCTTAAATTATAATAACCTAAATTTTCTTTCATACCAGTTGAATCAATCAATGGTAATAGTAATGAATAGTTTTGTTAGGAAATGATTAACCCTATTATGAGCTAAAGAGTGGTTTAACGTTTCTGCAAAAGTATCATGTTTTTCGCAAACTTGGGCATTGTAATGATGTGATTTGAATTACAAGTTTATAATTGCATGCTTAAAATTTTTTTTAATATTTATTTCTCAATAAGAAAACTCTACATATTGAACTGTTTGGTACTTTGCTTGATTCTAAAGATTTGTTACATCAACTACGTTTTCACATACTTTTTGAATCATTAAATGCATTACTTCATTATTTACTGTTTGTCATTAATATATATATATATATATACCATTAATACACCTAACCAAATATATATCACAGTTAATATATTTGGTATTATTTTTGATTTGTAGTTCAATTGTCATTTATTGCACACGAGGACTAATTTGACTAGGATCTACGATTTAACGTGAATTCCGAACCACTACAAACATCCAAGACCAAGGTGGGATAGATTAATAAACCTGGAAACATAAGTAAATTTTAAATGAGGAAAAAAAATTTATTTTTAGGAAAGCATTGATTTCTAATGACATTTATAAAATTACCTTATGAAAAAATAAATATTATTTATGCATATTCTTCAGACCCCAAAATGAAAAATTATTATTTTGCTACTTATTAATATTCAAGGAAATTTAATGAGCTTACTCTTTCTTGGATCTCATTACTGCTTTCGCGAAAATACCTATCATTATTTTAATAAGTAATTTTCATAACTACAAAGTTTGAGAAAATTGAAGTATACATATTTGAAAAACGAATGAAAATTCGTGAACAACTTGAAAAATATCAAAGAAAAATGCTTAAGAATCGTATAGTTTATAAGTATAAAGTTTTTTATTTTTGAATTAATAATCTATTTTACAATCAAGTATCATTTTATACTGCTTTCTAACTTGTTTTTTAAAATATTTTTCAATATTTTACTTTGAGATTATAACTTTTATCATGTATAACGATTAATGTGGGTATTTCGTATTTTTACTTGAAATATAACAAAACAATTAATCTAATTATTGTCCATTAACTATATTAATTTTTTGTTTTGCAATTTCCCTAAATTTTTTTTGAATGTTTAGTTACAAATTTATCAACCTTTAAATTTTCAAATGGAACATTTAATTTTATGAAAGAAATTTAAAAGTAATTGTAAGAAATTAGAAATGTGCAAATAGGAAATTATAAAATTTAATATGAAAATACTTAAACTCTGTTTGACTTTTTTATGTTTATTTAATACTCTAAGAGTTCCATCACGGAAATTGCTTCAATTAACTTCTGCACTTATTCCGCTTGTGAAATATTTAGATAAAGAAATCTAATTTTCACACTCAAGTGTATGAACCACCAAAAAGTAAATTGCTTTTTACGCGACATGAAATGGTAAAAATAAGTAAAACATATTTTAATTAAACATGGCAAACTTTTCTGCTTTTCACCAAAATGCTTTATGCAATATGTCCCCAAAATAATAAACACTGCTTTAATAAAATATCCATTCTCCCTTAATTTTTATTTTAATTAAAATATAAAATGAATGAAAAATATGCTGTCATATTTATTAATAGGTTTATTAGAAAGATAAAGGCTGAGTTTTATGAACATCTTATTTTTAACTCTCCTCTAATATTACGATAATTCAGTTAAAATTCTAATATTTGTATAAAATTCATATTTAATGAAATGCTCAGTTATAAAAATGTCTAGAATATTATATTTATATTAAATAAAGGGACTTGAAAGGAATCACTATTAAAGGGAAGCATCTGCTCATAATATATGTATGCTTCTACGAATCCTACCTATTAAGTTATTTTACATTTGAATGAAATTTATGTATGACGCTTGCTAAATCTTGTGTCAATATGCAATCTGCCTATACTAAGTTATAGCTTCGAAAGACATACATTCTCTAACTATACAATATTTGCTTAGATACTTATCTAACTGTAAAAAGAACTTATTAGAATAAATAAATTCTGTGTAGAAACGGTTTTGGCAAAAGTTTTGGCTTATATCTAGGTCATAAGATTCAACGTAACACTCTATCCTTGTATAGCTTCAGTGTAAGGGCCATCTTGTTAGTCAAAATAAAACCGCCCAAGAATCGAGGGGTCCCAGAATGTGAACTTTTACCGAATAAATTTCCTGTTAAATATATAGCTTGAAATGGAAATCTTATATTGAATTTTATAAATTTTCTTGTTGTTAATATCCTGGTGATAAATTGAATTCAAACTCGGAAGTCAAACATCAAAAGTAGTTAACTATTTTTATAGGTTTACCTTACTATGGTTTCCTTGAAGAATTTTAGAGAGAACTGGAATTGTATTAGGCATTAATTGCGAATTACAGTTTCTAAATAATTTTGAATTCAAATACTCTGAGAAAGCTGTACACCGAATAATTAAACGGAAGTTAAACACTACCGAGATTCTTTTGGCTGGTAATCAATTCGATTTTAAAGTGTGAGCAGATTTTGATTTAATATCCCTTGTTACAAAATCTTACGAAATCTGAATACAGAAAGATACTAGTGCATTTTAAGTCCATAAGGGTCGATGTTTCAGCTCTGGTGTATTTTGATAGTATCTTGTAATTAAATTCCATGCTGAAAGTAATGAATTGTGTTTTTTCGAAACAACTGTTCAAACTAATTTTTTTTTCTATAATGATAAGAATTAACTAGTTAATCAACTGTTGCAATGTGCAATGCTATACATAATACATGCACAAATGTCTCATTTTTCGAATTTCTAAATTAGGTTGAAATTCTTCATCTGTTTAGTTAACTATTTCTACTAATAGAAGCTGTGAATTGTACCATCAATATCATTATAAATTGGAGTCACGGTTACAAGCTGATATCTGACTTTGCACTCATTTACACTACCCATAAGCTAATGAAAGTTATGGCACCCCGCTGTGGATAGACGAATTCCTGAAGCATGTTATACCAACGTCCGAAGCAACATCTTGTTATCCACGGCATGTATGGACTTCTGAGAAGGTCTTTCGTATATAATTCGTCAAAAATTATGTGTTGTAAGCAAAGAAACCTGGAAAATTTCACAACACCCAATCCAACAGATATGCACAGAAGTCAAAAGTAAAACATCATTCTCCTTTTCTGTTCAACAATGTCTGCAACAGTACTTGGGATTTTATGCACGAAGAGCGATAACCTACCAGTAGGCAATGGTGATACTAAGATGAAATGTTATAAAAAAATTTAACGTACATTAATTAGATAATATTGAACAATGGTCACAGGTTATAACTTCAAATGGAAATCTTTCGACGCCTCACAAGTTGACGAATGCTGGAATGGAATTTAAAACATACATCAACGCCGTAATTTTGAATCACGTTCAAAACGTGGGATTTGGATTGGTAATCTTCTTTCCCTGACCCCTAAATTGAAGCATGTCTAGAAGAAAACTTTTAACGAGTATGGAAAATTTTACTTGTAAAAATCTCTCTTATAGAACAAAAATAATTTTCTGGGCTCCTATATGAATCCCTTTATTTTACAGACATGAAAATGACTCTAACTCCACCAGGTTATTACAGTTGCAAATGTTTCAATATTTTGGTATAAATAACAGTTTAAGATTTGTGTGTGTTTCTTGTTCCATATTTTTTTTTTTTTTTTTTTTTTTTTTTTGAAAATTCTAAGCATAAGTCTAAGCAGCTGATAATATGATACTTCCATTTTTGGTAATTTTGAAATAAATGCATTAATGAATAGTGAAACTTATTTGAAAATGATCCAGTGCTTTAAGATGAAATGTATATTTAGCTCTTAACAGAATGGGAAAACTAAGGGATTTTTTAAGTATTAAAAAAGGAAAGATCATTTAGATTATTAGAATGTGAAATTTTGGAGCACAGACTATAATAAAGAATTAGATGTAGTCAATAAATGTTCAAGAAATTCTTGAAATTAGATTTACAGAATGAAAACTTTATCCTGTTGACAAAAAAACTGCATTAAACTTAAAATATGGATTTTATTTTCATAAAACTAACTTTACTTAAGTCGTCTGTTATTTAGATATAACATATTTAAGTATTTTTAAAATAGCCTCTTTGGTCATCGATACAGAGCCTTAAACAACGCATACAATTTTCTGCAATGAGCCGCAGTTCATCAAACTTTAATTTAGCCCATTCCGTCTTCAGAGCAGCTTTTAGGCATTCCAAACTTCGATGTGACTTAGAGCATACCCTTGATCGCAGAATAAATTAAACACTCTAGTGCATTGGGTTTAAAGTCAGGTGAATAGGGAGGCCACATTCCCACAGGTATGAAATCTAGAAGATTTGCTTGACACAAGTCTAGCGTTACTTTTGCTCTATGAAAAGGGGTAGAAACTTGTTGAAATCCCCAGATGCTGTTTTTAAATACTTTTTTGCGTCCAAGGCAGTAAAACCGACTGTAAAATATCATTGCAGTACATGACCTTTTTCATTTTGACACCTTGAACTATGAAAACCAAAGGAGTTTTTCCAGATTCACAAATACCTCCCCAAACCATAATTGACTGTGGTTTTGGCCGACGTTCTATTCTTGCGGACGTTCCAGAACAGTCAGATGATCAGTAACGGTCATTTTGTAGATTATAGGATTGTTCAATTAGGAAAAGTTTTTTATCCGTGAAAATGAAATGTTTACATCCGCCTTTTGCTGACTTTCGAAGAAGAGCTCAACGTCTTTGCAATCGTATACGCTTATTTTGCTTAGTTAGTTTCTGGACTTCTCAAAGTTTATATGGTTAAAGTCCAAGCTCTTTTGCAATTTGCCTAACTGTGTGTGATTCTCTATTAATCCCTATTTCTTTATACATTTTTCTCATTGAGTTTCTTGGATTTTGCTTAATTCTTTTCCTGATAATTTTGGGAATTTAATTTGTATTCACAGTTCTTTTTTTATTTGATTTTCGGAGTCTATCACCATCACGGTCAAGCTCCAAGATTCGTTTTATAGCATGTGAAACCGTTTGTCTGTGGATATTCAACTTTCTGGCAGTCTGAATTTGCCTTATACTAGCCTTGAATTAAGCAATTATTTGCTGTCGTTGGTTTGGCATTTTATTTCAAACATGGAAATGAAAACTACCAAATCGTATTACTAGAATTAAGGTCTTTTAAAGAAATGAAATTATTATAAAATGTGGTGGACATGAATTAAACCAATCAAAAGCAGTGCAATTTTGTCACTCTGTATTAAATCATATAATGATACAAAGAATCCATATCCATTTAATTTTTAACATTTATAAGATAAAAAAAATTTATTCATTTAAATATTACTTATCTATTTTAACATTTCCAATATTGCATTACTTCAGTTGGAGTATATTTAGCAAATATAATATAAGCAATTGATATCTTTTTAATAATTCCATGTAAGAATGTATAATGCTCCTAAGTTACCAACAAATCTTAGCTTTCGCAAGTCACTGATTTCTTGTAATTCTTTCTTTCATATAATCGTATCAATGATTTAATAATTATACGTGTAACAATATTACATAATATTTGAATGTCTTGCGCTTTTTGAAATTAAAGTAAAATCTCTCAATACCACCAGAAAAAATATTTCTATATGAGAGGAAACCTCATTAAAAAGTTATGACTTTTGATGATATAAATAGAAATATAATAAACTGTTCACATTCTGTACTTTGCAGCATACAACAACTTAATGACATTAATTTTTTAGCAACTGAACTGGAAGTCATAAAGCTCAGTTCTTTTAATAAATAGAGAAATTTATTTCTTTTGAATGTTTTTGTTTTCATTAGTTCTAATTAATCTTATACTGATTTTTCATATTTTCACCAATTTCCTTCTAACACATTTTAATAAATAATATAAGATTTATTATTGATGTTGGGATTAGGTTCTTTTCATCCAAGTTCCAGAACTTATTGAATTAGCTATATATTAAGAAAATCGAAAACATGTTCCGTCAATTAAATTGTTTTTTCAAATAATTAAAAATGCTTATTGAAAAGCTGAAAAAACTTTTTGTATCATTATTTTAAAGAAATGCTTATTGAAAAGTAAATAAAAAAAGGGAATACACTATGTTATACATTATTACACTGTACCCAATTACACATAAATGGCAATTTTATAAAGGAAAATAATCACATGCCTCCGTCGTTTTTGAAGAAAGCAGAGTTTCAGAACGGTTTGCACCATAATATAAGCAACGTTACGGCATGTTCAAATAAACATTAATTAGCGTTTGAAATAAAACTATAAACATTAGAAACAAAATTACAAATAAACCTATGTTTCAGGTCAGCATCAGGATAATATCCTTTCATTGCTTATGAACATTCAAATTCAACCCAAGCTTTTCAACTTGGGTTGAAT
Organism: Latrodectus elegans; assembly: GCA_030067965.1. Lineage (NCBI taxonomy): Eukaryota > Metazoa > Arthropoda > Arachnida > Araneae > Theridiidae > Latrodectus > Latrodectus elegans. The sequence goes on along the minus strand of CM057814.1, from coordinate 92,584,734 downwards.
TTCTAACATTAATTTAATTTAGAGTTGGGAAACCATAGTTTTTAAAGTCGAAAAAAAGTAAACCTGCCTTTTTATAAACCAATAAACATTTTAAATTAAATATGTATGAATAATTTTTTGTTAGGAAGAACAGTTTTATATTTATAATTGCTGCCTGTAAATTTGAATTTGAACAAAATTAAAGTATTGGCAGAAAATAGAGATCATTATAAAATATTCATTTGTATTACACATATGTTTTACCTAAGATGCTATTTAATATAGTCTTTAAATAAAAAATAAAGAAGAATCAGAAGGAATCAATAATAAATACAAATAAGTGCTTGTTTTAATATTCATGCTTACTGAAGAACATTTGTAATTCAAACATATAACATTTATAGTTTACCTTCTATTTATAAATGCAGATATTTTGGTCGAAGCTATGTGTAATCTGTAGATATAATTCTATGTAAAAGATGAGTAGCGCATATATTTTAATGTCACACCAATTTTAAGGAATCATGATGTTTGATGACATGTAATATTGTATTTATTTTTTTTTATTTCTTATGTTTTCTTCTATTAACGGAAATAAATCTCTATATTCTATTCTTATGTTCAAATTAAGTACCGATATGCAGGATTATTCCCTAGACACAGAATTGATTATATCTTTCGAAATATTTCTGAAATATGGTTTTATGCTCCTCCAATAAACCTTTGAAAGAAATGAAATAGCATTACAAAAATGTTCTCTGAAACTTATTTCATTTCAAGATTACGGTTTGAACTCTCTTGAGGCTCGAAAGAAAAATTTAATTTCCTTTTCAAACAGATTAAAACACTGGAAGTTTGAACTTTTTAGTGAGGAAATAGAGTTGCATTCTGGAAGGAAATAGTAAGAATCTTTCCTTCAGGGTCTTAAGACATGAAAGTCAAAGATGGAGACAAAAGATGTAAATAAAGTTCTGATTTATGAAAATGAATTAAATTTTTATTTAGTTCTTTCCATTACATTTTTTACTACTAAAGTGTTTGATAAGATTTCATTTTACTCTTTCCAACATAATAATTTTTGCTGGGAGTCCTGACTTTGTTGCTTGCGAAATTGTAATACTCTGCAAAATTAACAGAAAAATTTTTAGTGAATGTAATTTTTGAAAACATGAAAGAACGTATAACATAAATGAGATATATACAATATCATCTAAGAATAAAAAATATATTTTACTAAAATTGAAGAATAGTAAATGACCTTTAAAATAATTATTATTTTGTTTTTTAAATAAATTTTCATCAATTTTAACTTTAATATTAGTTTTCTCCAATATTAATTTTGTATTAAGAGAAACCACACTGAATTATATAATATATATTATTTGCATGCTTGTTTGCAACGCAAAACTCAAATTTTTATACTACATAAACTAATATACAGTAGGTATTCCCTTTTTGAATCTACAAGTAGAAGTTTTTGGCCCAATGTATAAATTGAATGATTCAATTCAAGTCCATAGAAAATATATTGCTTGTTTAAAAGTAATGAAACATTCTGCTTTGTTTAAGGTTATAAAATATTAAAATTATCTTTAGTTCTCCATTTTTTTTTATCAAAATGAATGCAAGATTTTTAGAACATGAAGGAAATTAGATGTTTATGAATCAATTAAGATATGAAGAGTGAAAATGAGAATCATTCCCGGATTGGCATATAATGTTAATTAAGAGTTTATTTTTATCTAATGATATCTATACAGTTTCATGTTAAAATAATTTTTTATAACATTTTTGCAGAACGTTATTTTTATGAATATAAGCGTTTTATTTATGAATGAGATTTGTTCATTCATCTCCAATTTTAATAAATCAAATTTGAGATATCACTGGGATGAAAGACTATACAGGGAAATCCATTTTAGGTTTAACAGTGATCTTCATTTTCTTCTGTGGCAAAATTTACGAACGATTTACTTTTACTTAGAAAATTTGAATTTAAGTTGATTAATAACTAACTGCTACAAATACTGTTAAATTATATCTGAAACCAACACATAAACGTTTAAATTATGCAAAAAATTAAAAAAAAGAACTTCAAATTTAATGATTATAAATATAGATGTTTTGTTTAGATTTCCCGTATTTTGATTTATTAAATAAAACGAATAAAATTCCGATACCATTTAGACAAATTTAACTCAAAATATTAAAAATAGAAACATCAATTTATCATTATAAACTTAGAATTAGCAATTTAAATCAAAAATAATATAGTAAATCAGTTATAATATAACATTTATAAATATCAAGTACTGGATACCACAGAAAATGAGTATTGTTTTTAGCATGTCACTTCCAGGAAGATTTTCAGAGATTGTGAGGCGCATGCGCGTATGGAAAGGAAGAATCTAAAAATTGCCACAACTTGAAGCGATACCTGTTTACATTAAATTCAAGAAAGCAAAATATACTTTAAATTATTTAACTGCAACTGTGGAGTCAAACCTGTGGTCCTTAAGTTCTAAACGCTGAAGGTCAAACATAAGATCCCTATTCACTAATAATATCAAATAAATAATATTGGAATAACTTAATCAAAGGTTATTATTTGATAATATAATTTTAATTGTTTTATTATTATAAGTAAAGTTTAATTTTAGTATGCATGGGATTACGGTGCATTAATACAAACTTTCAATTAAAATAAAGTAAACGCAAACTAAATTCAGTTGCACAACAACACATATGAAGGCCAAAGCCTGCTGTGCCCACGCATGTTTTTCTGACTGAGTGTCCTGGGGTGAAAACATATTTCCCGGTTAGGTATTTAGTCTAACCAGAAACCCTGTTTCGTTTCCAAGCTTGCTTAGTACTCAGTTTTATGGACCCATTGAACAGATGAAAGGCTGAATAGACCTTGGTGATTCTGGGGATCCAACCTCAGACTTGTGCCTTAGGAGTGCGAAGTGCTACTACTAGGCCACCGGACTTCTAATGTAAAACTAGATGATGAAAAATTATATAGCTTTGTGGGGAAGTATTCACGACACAGTAGACGATAATGGTTGAATGCTAATCATTTGAACTTTATTCTCAATACCGCAAAATTGGTAAGATATCTTTGGATAGAGTAAGCGATAGATGTCACTAAGCATATGCTAGCATCACGTGGCGTTGCAACTGCTGTGGAATGATGGGATAGTTCCGCTAACATTAGATTCAATCAGAGGCGTGATCATGAAACGAATTGATAATTTAGAACGTTATCTTTTACAGCAATCAATATTTCCTCTATATTCTTATTTATATATATTAGATTTTTGTTCTACAAAGAATAACAAACATTGTTTTATCATTTGAATCTTTCCTTTGTTTCGTGCTGTCACTACAACAGAAAAGTATTTCTCATCTTGCATTTCTGCAGGATTTTTCATGAGTTTTAGATGTATTTTATCTCTCTTGAATGCTTGTGATCAGTTTATTAACACATTCTGCATAATAATGTCAATTTAAATTAAAACAGGGAAGATAGTTTAACAAATGGCAGCATCATTTTTTAAATATATCAAATATTATTTTAAATACATGCAGATTTAATACTTTAAAAACAAAATGGCATATTATGGATTTTAAAATTCATACTTACTTTAAGGATATGAAAAAAAAATAATTACGGTTGTTTTTAAGGATATATAAAAATGTTAGAAATGTATATATCATCATTTAAAGTTAAATGTTTTGCTTTTTCTTTCTTTTTTTTTTGTTAAAGAAATTTCACTATTTTTTTTATTTGTGCTTCCATTGAACTTTACATCATCTTATTTATTTTTTACTAATCTCTAAAACATTAATTCTGTTATAAAAGAATAATACAAAGTAATTATTTTTAATCCTTCAGTGATTTCTATAGAGTCATTTATCATTAAAGGAAAGAATTTGAATAATCGCATTTCTCTAAGACTTTTAACTAGATTTTATTTTACTTCCTTACTATTTTGCTTTGGAATTCTTACCTTGTAAATCATTTTCCAAAATATAATATTAATTATTTTACAAAATCATTATTTTGTTCATTTGATAATGATAAAATGAATTTTATGATTATAAATAATGAATATTAAGAAATAAATATTCAAATGTTATTATACTTCTCAATAATTTTTTCGATTTTACTTTCATAAAGTTAATTAATTTTTAAGAGAGAATTCCATCGTATGAATTCATTTGTTTTAGAACGTCCTCTACTAAATTAATTTATTGAAATTAGGTCGAGTGTGTTTAGTGAAACATGACAAATTTAATTTTAATTTCATTTATGGTTTTGCGACCTGAAAAAATTTATAACTGAGATTTTTCAATTCTTATTTAACTTTGCAAGCAATATGTGGTTTCAATACTATACCAGTAATAATCTTCGCATTTATTTTTATGAAAATATTTTAATGATTTAACAAAACTATAAGTATCACTACTATAATAATCAAATTGCGAATAAAGTTCAATAAAATTTTCTTCACGTTTGTTACTTTTAATAGTGTATTTTTGATAACAGCTGGTACTGATTAACTTTCTACCACAACAACCAGGCCGTCAATTGCTCTCATTTGTCGTTACCCAATGGGCACCTGTGAATCAAGTGACGGAGGCGAGTAGCATTATCCATGCCCTACTACCACAAATCCGCTTATAGGATGAGCCACATTCATAAAGCAACTCTCAAGAAATGACAAAGAAACTCAAAAAGAAAGTAACATCCATGCCCGAACCGGAATTTTTAACTGACGGGAGAGGGGGGGCGCACAGCTCAGAAGTCAGAAACGAAAACCACTCATCCATAGATTGGTATTTTTATTAATATTAACATAATATAATATTTAAATTATTAAAAAGGAAACAAAAACACAAAAAGCATGAAATATTTAAATTAATTTATAGCTTTTATTTAGTTTTTAGAAATAACATATTGACGAAGAAATTCATTGGATTTTTTTAATATACAAGCAATACTTACAGTCGTATGACAATCAGGACAGATATTGCAACAAGCCTTTTGTCTTAAACATGCTGTGTTCAATAATAATTTTGTTTGCCAACTTATAGTTTTTAAGCTAATTAACACAGGCAAAATAGTTAAGTCAAAATCTTTTTTTACCCAAACACTTACACCATAAGAAATCCATTCTATCTGAGAGCTGCTGGGATAAAAATTAAAATACTAAATCATTATAAACTCATAAAAGATCCAAGTGCATTTGCTATTTATATTTCTTACAAATAAACTTAAGTATATTTAAATAAAGGATTTTTTTGTTTTTTTAGGAAAATAATTTTTTTAAAATAACTTTATATAATTCTTTATATAAATATAATATATAATGTTTAAGAGTAAACTTGTCTATATAATAATACAGTTAATGAAAAGGAAATATTACCAGTTATAATTATTAGCAGAGATCAAAATGAAATACTATTTTTTAATAGATAGTAAATTTGAAGAATTAAAACTAAATATTTTGTTTTTCCTTTACCAATCCAAGTTAATATTTATTAGTAGTTATTACACATATCACATTATTACATATATTACATTACACACGGAACTGTCATTTATAACATGTGTGATATTATTAGCTGATACTATCACACATGGATGTCACTATTTTCACCATGACTTTCCATTATTTTTTAATTATTTCAATATCAGTTCTGGAAAATTATTACAACACGATAAAGTGTTAGATCTCTAAAAGACGTACATGATTCTTATCATTTTAATAATTTTTAACAATAATTGTACATTAAAAAATAATAAGAGGGAGATCGATTTTATCATATATATATATATATATATATATATATATATAAGATTTAAGAGTAAAAATTTATCAAATTAACTAAAATAATTAAAAATTAAAAATTTCATTTATATTTTTTACTTAATTAATACTGTAAGCTAACTGGTGAAATTACATTTTAATATCATATTTTTGATTGAATGTTACTGGAGAAAATTTTTTAGTAAACCTCGTCAAGTTGTGATTAAACATTTAGATCTCAATAAGATGTTGGAATTTATTGAAATGCTCAGCTAATAACGAAATTAATTAGTACTGCTATTCAATTATTTATAGATATTTCTATCTGCATTTGAATTATGTTCCCATAATATAGGATATATGATGTCATAGTGTTTGATATACATTATAGAATTTGATTTATATTCTCAAAGTGTTTGAGTTGCATAAAAAATTAGGTAAAATATCTAAAAAGAAATTAAATTATAATCCTTAGCATGTGTATATATGTGGAGCAATTCTATGCTTAAAAAGTTAATAAAGATTTTCATGAAATAAAAAAAAAGATTGATATTCTTTCCCAACTAATTTTAATCCCTATATATTTACACTATTACATATTAATAAATATTTGTATCCAAGACTTATAACTTTCTTTTATTTACTTTTTCTCTTATCATATGCACTTTGCTTTCCATTTCAGAATTGCTAGGATTTTAACAAACAAAATAAATATATTGAAGAAATCCAGTCACACGTCTTCGAATATTCGTAGTTTTAAAACAGCGCACTCTTAAGCAGGGATTGCTAAGCAAGGAGAGAGTCTCAGCTTTTATGCTGTTTTCAAATGCTATTTAAAGCTATAAAAAAGATGAAAAGTTTGTTTAAAAATATTTTACATTTGTTTATTGAATATAAACTTACATTTATATTAATTGACACTTTTAATTAATTAAACATGAAAAAAGAAACTAAATGAATTGTGTGTGTACATAAAAATAAATTGAATTGCTATTAGCGATAAATATTAATATAACAAGTTTTTTTTTATCTTATTTATTAACATCAATGAGAAATATATGGACAAGTTCCTTAATGTTGGAAGAGTATATCGTGAATGCCATTCGAAGGCAATTACTTAAGTATTCGTTAATGGATTAATATTTGTAGTTGTTAATAAACTTCATGCTGAAAAAATCACACACAGATATGAAGAGCTGAATATTGTCTTCACTATTAGACAAAGCTATTCAAAATTGGGTTGTTTCTTTAAAAACAAAAGTTCAAATGATTCCAAACGACTGAAGCTCATTTAAAACATTTAAATATCCATAGCGTAAACTAACTTGGAAAACTTTTCACGGACTTAAGGTTATATTCACGTTTTACAACGGAAGAAACATGGAAAATTACTGAGCATTCTTAGAAGACTTATATGCAAAAGGCAGAAATGAAACAGTTATATTCTATTGCGTATCACTGACGAAAATCTGATTCGGGATCTCATGCAACGAAGAGCTCTGTCCTACCAATAAACCACACTCTGCCCGAAAGAAATAACTTTACGGATAAATTATTTTAAGAAAATCAAATATAGTTCCAATTCCACTATAGTATTTTTTGTAGAAAACCAAATATGTCACGTTAAGAGTTGAGAATTCTTCAGTATCAATCTCGAATCTACAAAAAATGCAATAATGGAAATCCTTGTGAAACTTCAAAAGTGTGTGTTTCAATCTTTAATATCAATAATTTTACTGTCATCAATATAGTATTCAACAATCTGCGCAGTAGAGGAACCAAGTCTTGTCAACCACAGATTTGAGGTGATCTTCTGAAAATATTCACTCGAGCTAATGTAGATCATCAGCAATGGCTTTAGAATTACTTGCTTAAAAGACACTCCAATGAAAAATTAATATGCAACTACTTATAGTAGGAATGAAATAAGTTCTTGCATTTATAAATTAATTGAAAGTCCGGCTTATATAAAATCCTGACCACAAGTAAAACTATTCTTTTATTTTCTATTAATGAAAGTTTACTCCTTTCCTGATAAAATCTTTCACCTATCCATACACATTATTTATATATAATTTTCAAATTTTACATCAAAATATTTAAAATCTTTATTAATATTTTTTCCTTATTATGAAATTTTCATTGAATTAATTCAACTTTGTAGAAATATAGTTTACATTATATGTTATAAAGTGGTAATTCTTATGTCTCCACCAGAAAAACACGTGCTTTGAATTCACCCATCCTTGGGCCACGGCTCACACTGCTCATAATTTTTTTTTGATTGAAAACCCTGGGTAGTAAAGCAAGTGTCCTTGTTAAATGGTCAGATTAGTGAGAACCTCCAGTGTTTAATTCATGAATATGCGTTTTACTCTAGTTTTATTTAACCACTGAAGGGATGGATGAAAGGCTGAGTCAATGTTGCCTAGACCGAGACCCAAAATTCGGACCTGTGATTGGGAAAGAAAAGATTTACCACAACGCCACCGAGGGGATGTGATGAAGTAATTTTTTAAAAACATTTATTTAACTTAAATTGTTAGAAATTAATAACTGAATAACACATTGCATAATACTTTTCACATGAATATTTTATTACTTCTACAACAAATTGTACTAAAGTTCTTTAATACGAAACATATAATCAGATTAATCTATTTGTATTATAACTTTCATTCCTTGTTATTTCAAAATAAACATAGATTCACATGCATATTTAATTGGCACTCTATGATTCTCTGTATTTGTTGTAGATTGATCAATGAAAGACTTGATGTATACTTTAAAATATATACTATGGAAATACGTTTTTTTTTTTGGCTACTTGAAAATGAAATCAAAAATAAATAAATTATACTTAATGATTAAAAAAAGTTGTTTCTAATTTAAAAAATGATAATTTATTCACATTTTAAAATAAAACGCAAATAAAGCAATATTTTATTTAAAATATAGCAGAACATGAAGAAAGTTTTTACGATTTATATGAAGAATGTATTCTTCAGTTCTTAAATACTTGAGGAGCTTTTATAAATTTTCTTGGTAGTATTGCTTAAAGCATCGTGATATTTTGAGGACTTTTCATTTCATTTGCACTTTGATTTGCATGAAAAAGATTTCGAGGAAAGGAATTCAGAATGGATTTTCATCCCTACTCAAGCAACTCTCGTATTCATTTTAAGCGAAAAGATTTGCTTCTTAACGGAAAACTTCAAGTATTATGTTTTGTACGAAGAACCTTAGGTTGAAGTTAAGTTAAATAACAGCTTTGCCTGATGAATAAATTTGCCATAGTTTTGAGTTATGAAGTTAAAATTCATTTTTATGTTTTCCAATGTTCAATTTAAATTTCATTGGGGTATATTTTGATTGGGGTATTGAATCAAAAGGCAGGGCACAGGAAGTAATTAATTTAAAACAAGCCATCACTGAAATATTAAATTTAAAGAATCAAGGATTTGATATGAAAAATATTGATCTCGACAATAAAAGGGAAGAATATAAGAAGAAACTTTGCAATTTATTGCAGGAATATTTTGATGTTTTCTCAGTAAATCTAAGAATTTTAGGAAAAACTGATTCTATAAATATAAAAATTTCATTATCTGATGATAATCCTCAGCATTCTAAACCATACCCAGTTCTATTTGCCTTGCAACCTGAGTTAAAGAAACAACTTCAAGAATTGCAACAGGTAGGAATAATTAAGGAGACTGACAGCATGTGGGCTGCACCAATTTTAATGGTTAAAAAGAAGAGTAAACATAATAGATTAGCATTAGATTTACGAAAATTAAATTCAGTAGTGGGGTTATTACCAGTTTCATTTCCAAAAATTTCGGACTTAGTGGATAAAATTGCTGCTTACAAATACTACACTACTTAAGTATGTCAAATGCATTTCGGCAATTAATAGCTCCACCAGAGGAACGAAAATATCTAGCATTTACTTCAATTTTTGGAAATTATCAATATTTGCGATTAGTTTTTAGTTTAAAGAATAGCGGAGCGCGATTTCACAAAATTAATGAGTGAAAAAGTATTAAAAGATTCAGATGGCGTTGTAGTGTTTGCATATTTAGATGATGTCATTGTTGTAGGCAATAGTTTTGAAGAAATGCTACAGAAAATTGAGATTGTCTTTAAAGGCTGCGATTGTTTAACTTAACGTTATCTTCTATCAAATATAAATTTTATAGATTTTCGATTAATTATTTAGGGTACAAAATATCAGCAGAAGGGATAAAACCAATAGAGGAAAATGTAAAAAAAATTAATGATTTTCCATATCCAAGAACGATGCGTCAGTTGAGGAAATTTTTAGGCATATGTAACTACTACAGATCATTCATTAAAATCTTTAGGCATATAAACTACTACAGATCATTCATTACTACAGATCATTCATTAAAAAATTTTAGAACCATTAGAAGAATTATTGCGTAAAAGAAAAAAAATTTAAGTTTTCAAAATCTTGTGAAATGTCTTCCATAGTAATAAAAGAAATATAAAGTTAGAATTTCAATTATTTAATCGAGGATGTTTTGATTGTAAATGTAAATTTCTCTTGTCATTAAGTTGCTAAAATAACTTAAGTTATTTTAGCAACTTAATGATTACTTAATAACATAAGCTAAAATAATTAAAGTTTTATTTTTGTTTTGGATTTATCTCTGTCATTCAATTATTAAAACAAATCTGGGTTTCCTGGGAAGTTTTCAAAAATTTTCGAATATCACCACAACAGTTGTGAATATTGAAATTAATTTTTAAGATTTAATCAGTAGAAGTGCTTTAAAATATTCAAATTATCTCCGTAAAAAAATATGTTTTAAAATTATAGTACTAAAATTAGCTTTATACTTTTAAAACTTCCACGATTGCCAGTATAGGATTTAAGTCAAGAAAGAAACTTATAAGTTTAGTCACTTTGACAACAATGTATTTTTCAAAGAAATTTGTAACATCTAGAATTTGTATATCTAGGAGATCAAGCATATTAAATTGCATGGTGTTTTCTATTCTTTTTATATGCATTTTTGTCTCTTCTGATTTATTAATAAATAAAACATGACAAATGAGTTATCAAATGATTCAGGAGTGGCTTTCTCTTTGGTAACCAACTAATCCTCTTTCATTTTCACTATCGAAAGTAATGAGAACATCATAAAGAATGCTTTCTGCACATGTCTCTTATTCTGAAACTTCTATAAAAATTTTAAGTATTCTTATTAAATCCATCATTTAGAATATCTCCCTTGATATGTAAAAGTAATTTGTGGATGTAATGGGTTTTTCTTATAACTGGATATATACATCAATGGCAAAGTAAATCTTTCTCCATTTCTTTGCTAGAAATTTATCAGTTAAGATATATTAAATTATAGTTTCTTAGCAATGGCAAAAATTATTTTGCATTTAAAGTTTTAATTTCCGAAAATAATAAGAAAGAATTTAAGCGAAACATCACGATATTATTTCATAAATTACAAACTGAGGTTGATTTTCCCACACACACATACATCTATATCTATCTATCTATCTATCTATCTATATATATATAATTTGCTCGTAAAAAAAAGTAATTATTTTGTAATTTATAGCTAAAAATGCATATTATATTATTTTTATGTAAAAACATCATAACATTTCAATTTGGTATTTTTCAGCAATCTTGAGTTGGTTGATTAACAAATCCATCTAATTCCTCATTAAAAACATAAATTATGCACAGAAATAAATATTAATGCATTTACCAAAAATAGGGAAAATATATTGTAATAATAAATATAATAAATTAATAAAACTCATTATTTTTACTTTTTTAAGAAATGTAACTGTATAAGTTAATACTGAATAAATGAACATTCTGTAAATTAAAGTAATTCACTTAAAAAAAGCTACTGAAGAGTAAAATATTGAATTTGCACTTCTTTTGGCATTCAGGATTGCAACAGCAAAATAAAAACAAGAACTTCACATTTTATGTAACCATCGAAAATAGAGAATGTGAAAATATCTTTTACCTTAACGGTGTCAAAATAATAATAATTGATGTATATACTTAGTTATTACTAAATAGATAATACATAAATATGCATTTTCGTGCAACATGTTAATGAATTTTGTTACACACAGTAAAGTAAGATTTGAAATATTAATATATAGAACTATAAGTTTGTCTTACCAAAAAATATTTGTTTTTACATGTATATAATGAAAAGGTTATGGTTATAAATAAAATATAAGATTTATTGTTTTTGAGAGATAATTTTTTATTAGGAAAATTTTCTTTCTCACAAATCCTAACCTCGTTTCCATACATAAAATTACCTTTCATGTTTGGATCAACAGTCGAACCCTAGAGACTGAATAGCTGCACTCCGCTTCATGTATGATCAGCAAAGGGAAGATCATTTGCTGAGAGTAGTAATTGAGAGGGAGACCATATTCTGCAGCAGAGTGCTCAGAGTAGGGAACGTCCAAGATATCAGTGAAATTCAGTGTCCTTCCATTATTTTGGCGTGGTTGTGGAGAGAAGAGAGTCATCCCAAGTGAGACTTTGTGACCTAATCAATATCCAGATCATAGATAGCAAGCATTTAAAATTCATTATACTAAAGTTACAGTCCACATATTTACATAACTATACATAAATATGGTCAAAAGTCATGTAATTTAACTTTATAATTGGATTCACTAATCATGTATTTGATACAAAACAATTATTTCCAATTTTTTTTCTCCATTAGATATTATTTAAAAGGATAATCTTCATTATAGAGACCTTTACATTTTTTTTCCATAATAAACAGAATAAGGAATAGTTATAAAACAAATTGTACATAGAACAATCAATGTTAGTAACTTAATTAAAAACATCAACAGAGAAATATTTAAAACAAACTAGATTATTAAGCTGATGTTTTATTGTATTCGGATTATTTTTATCAATAATTTCAAAATTTTATGTGAAATACACTAGCGGGTTATTTTAATATTTATCTTGAATCTAAAGAAAATCTTGATTTAAATAGAATTTTGTTACAAAAAAAAGACACTTCCCTTTTCCGTAAAATTTAGTTTCATATCTTAGACTACTAAACCAAAGTATATTTGTTGAGACTATACTAGTCAATTTAAATATAAAATATATAAAAGCAATTTATAAATTGGAATATTCAAAATAATAAAACTCTCTAAAAACCTTTTTATCAGTATTAAAGATTTTTTATGTAAACTCGCTTATTAATAGTTAAACATTTTGTTAATTAATAACTCTATGTCTCATACACACACTTTATTAATTTACGTCATATTTATTAAATTTGTATATACTGTCTTTAATTAATCTTTTTTATTTAAAATCATTATTAATTGAATATAATAATAATATTTACAGCATTGCGTGATATTTATTGAAAATACTGAATAGAAGTTTGTTTTTCCTATAATTTTTTACCAAATTATTGCGAAAATATCTGAACTACATTGGTTTTAAAATAATTTATTCAGGTAAACATCTTTCGTAATGTAACTATTCTTGAAAAAATTCTAAAAGCTATAGCGACAACTTTAGTGCCTATTAATTTTAGTTACATCTCCTTTTTACTTGTGTTTTAATAACATAAATCGAATAAATCTGAAGTTAACAATTTATATTTTACTCAAAATATTTGATGTATACTTAATTTATGAAAGTTATACTTCTGAGATTTTAAAATAATTAATTATAAACCTTTTGTCAGCTAAGTATATGAATTTTGAACAGTTAGAAAACGTTATTCAAAATGAATCAGTTACACTGTATCAGTAATTCAAAAGGATATACTTGAATCATATTTATTTAAATCATACTAAAAATAAATTTAATACATTTTCTTGAAAATGATTAGTGAGTGTTTAAATTTAATTTGAAGTAATTCATTACCATTTTTTTCAGCAATCCTTTTATAATTTAGAATATACCATATCATAAATTGTGGTTAGTAATTTTAGTAATGAAAAATTATTTCAGAAAGAGATAAATATATGTATAAAATGTTACTATAAATAAATAGAATAATAAAAGTATTCTGAGAAGGAAAATACTTTAAGTATCTTTCTTTACTTTAAAATGTTCCCCTATTAAGCACTATTTATTATAAATAAAATATATTTTTGTAATTTTCTATTCATTGAGTTGATTTAATGATTTTCGTTTCGAATTAGATTGGATTTCTTTGAACAAAAACTCGTTTCTTTTCAAATACAAAATGTTCTATAATAGAAAATAGGAAAAGAATCATAGCATTTATAAAACAATATTTAATGAATGAAAGAAAATAAAAAAGTATTTTCCAACTGCATATTTGTGTTCCCATATTATAAACTAAATTTTCGTTAAATCGTATGAAAACAGTAAACTTACTTAAATATTTCTTATTATAAATAAATTGCGATAATTGCTTTCACTAAGAATATTCCAATAAATTTTATATTGAACTTTTATATTTTTATTAATATTTTGACTTTAAAATTAGACAACAAAATACTACTCTTCTGAAATAACTTCCTTAATTGTAATGTATAAATAATAATAAAATTTATAAATAGTTGTCATCTTGTTATTTTACTTAAGTGAAACAATTTTAATTTATAATCTTAAATATAAAATCATAATTGATATTATAATTTGAATTTTTTTAAAAAATACTCATCTTTGTATAATTATTCGAAGTATTTCAGATGAGACAAAAAGAGAAGTTAGCAAAATTTAAAAGTGTAAAATATAATGGTAAGTTTGACAAAATAAATAGAGGAAATATTTGATGTGACTGCGTAATATAAATGAAATGCATATAAATTTTTTTTATTTAAAGTGTATACAATTTTCAAAAAATATAAGTCACAATAGTTGTTTTTTTTTAAATAAAAGAATATCTAAAATTCATCATGGTTTATATTTAAAGGCAGAAAAATAATGAAGAAAAAGCATTAAGAAAAGAAAAGAATTGGCTTCTTTACACGTGAAATAAACAAATACAGCCGCTGATTTCAAGGGAAGGAATCGCAGATGTTATACAGTAATTACAAATATCAACAATTAATTGAATCAAACATCAATAGAAAAGACAAGTTGCATAAGAAAATTGTAATTATTACCAGTAAGAAAACAATCTATATCACATAAACTTTGCAATTATCATGAAAGTCCATACTTATACTTAGTAAAGTTAGTAATGCACGATATATTACAATCTATGGCAGTTATTTATGTTTCGATTAAAATGACAGCAAAAATTCAAACTGGCAATAATATAATTTTAATAGAATATTTTAATACATATCACCAAATTTAATCTATAATAAGCCCCATTCAGTCTGCTGTTGGTAAGTAACTTTACACATTGTTAATGATTTCTTCATTATGTGTTTAATACTTTAAAGAAACTTCTACAAATTTTTATTTAATTTTTAATGATGATAACGTACTAATAATTATCTTTTTTTCATTCGCAGATAAAATACCCTTCCTATTTTAAATCCAGTTTTTTTGGTGCGTTTTCATACCTAATCTTTAAACATTACAAACTATATATTTCTCTTGAATAAATTTTATTTTTCTGGAATTATAAAAAATGGAAGCAATAAAACACTCATTCTATTATTTCAGTCATTATTTGAGTGAAAAACAGACAAATTTATTATTCTGTAAACATATTTTCTTTTTGTGAAACATCATTCATAATGATTGGATTAGTCGATGCATAATATATTTTTTGTCTCGACAGAACACAATGTTTCTTTTTAGTGGTTCTTTCTATTCATTTTATTCCTATTCTACTATTTTGCTGAATGTGACTAATAGACATTTTATTGACTTTTCATAAATACTGTGTTACAGATTACTTTGTTATATTTCAATGCAATCATTATTGCAAGAAAATAATAGAAATTAGGTTAAAGTTGACAATAACAACATATATTTTTCCTTGAATTATCAAGTACTATTCATAAAATTTTATTTTTGAGGGTTGGAATTCGTAAATATTTAAGTTGCCATGTAGAGGCTAAAAAAATCACTATTAATTTCTATTTCATTAAAATTTTATTCTCAACCTAACACACAACATTAATTGAATATGATGGCTTTTAAGTATTATAAAATTTACATTTCTTAAATATACGAAACTTCTTTTAATTAAAATCAAAATATAAATGTATTATTTTTGCTCATACTGGATAAAATATGTTTGTTTCATTTCTAAGTTCATAATATTGACTTAGAATCTGGTAATTTCAAAATTTGTTACATTTTCTTCCATTATAAGGATATTTGTTTTTGTTACATAAATTAAAAAAGGCATATATATAATTGTATTACTTAGTTTTGAAATCCTTTTCCTTTTAAATAATTTTTAAGAAATTCTGAATAATAAATACAATTGTTTATTAAATACTAAATAAATTAATTAAGCAACAAAGTAAATAAGAAAGCATTAAAAATGCAAATAAATAGTAAGAATATTGCATTTAATTTTCAAAATAAATTTATTAAGTTGTTATACTACTTTTCGCTACATAAATCGTTTAATGTTGTCTTCCAATACATTTTTCATAAAACTACTTAAAAATAATTTATTAATAATTAATCATAATCACTACTTAATTATAAAACTAGTTTAAATCACAATAATAAAATTCATACATTTAAGGCGTTTGAAAATTCTTAAGAAACTATTAATCAAATTCATAAAAATTAATTACGTTCGAATGATTTAAACTGATAATAAAGTTTGCCTACATCAATAAATTTTAGAGAATTAATTTCCATATTTTTAAAGCAGTTTTATGTTTATCGAAGTTAATTTTTTAATATTTCGTATTTGCTTCTGAGAAGTCTATGATGTACTTTTAAAAAAATAAAAGAATAATATACACATTAATATATATTTATATTTATATCATTTTTTCGAATATTTGTAATGTACATATCCGTGCATGGCAATCCTTTGAACTGTGGTATTTCAATTTTAATTGGCTGGTACCTAACTACATTTGTGGCTCATCTGCTAGGCATCAAGCGAAGGGGTCACATCCTTTGTCAGGGCGTTATTGGTGATCACTGCCTCCGAGAATTGTGTGTAGGTGTCGTGTATAGTGTATAGTATATAGGTGTCGGTGTATAGGTGTCGGCTAGCATCATGGTAAACGCTAAGGCTGCAGATGTCCAGAACCGGTGACTGCCATTCCTTGTAGAGCTGAGTGGTGCCGTAGAGGCTGAATCTTGATAAATATCCTATGGTTTCTATGTCTTTCGTCAATGAATTCACTTCATCTACTCATCATATGTTGATAAATATTCCAAACACTTTTCCTGCAGTATCATCTTTTCTAGTGCAAATATTTCTCACGCCATCTGTTGGTACCATACAACACGTTAAAATTTTTCGATATGGTGATTTTTTCGTTCAACTTGACTTGAAAAAAACTTTGGTAATCAATATTAAAAAAACGTGGAATCATTTTCAGTTGAATAAAACATTAAATTATTCCGGTCTTGTTAATTCTAACCTGGATGTCATGGATGTTACAGAAACAGAATTTTTGGGAGAACTTCGTGGTAATGAGCTCGTATTGCACGTTGCATAAGCATTCAACATCATGGTAGGCTTATTCCTTCTTAATATGTTGTCTTACCTTTTCAGACACCAGTATTATAAAAATCTCTAAACGTAGATGATTTAAGTTGCAAACTTCATACATACATTCTTAACCTTCTTAGGTGTTTTAAATGTCAGAGATACTGTCATTCTTAATAGTAATGTAGGAATACTGATCTTATATGTAAAAAGTGTGCACGATATGGTCATGAATAGCACAAAAAAGAATGCATCAACTTCTAATAAATTTAAAACCGACAATACAAAAACGAAAAAAACCTATCTCTTTTGTAAAAAAGCATAAAAAAAAACAATTGCTACATCTTATTCGAAATAAGGTAAGGAAATGAACGCCTATCTTACTTCTCAGACCATTTTTAAACGTTAGAAAGGAAAAACAAAGAAAGCGACCGAATAAAATCTTTTCTAAAGGACATTTTATGGAATTATCGTGATTTTTGTATTAAAATTTGCCGTGTAAAAGGCTTGATCCAAGAAATATATCCGATTTGCATTGCACTAAAAGAAACATATTTAAAATCAAGCAATACATTGAAGTTTAAATGATATAGTCGTATTAGAAGTTATAATGAAAATTGAACTGACCGAACATCTGGAGATGTAACTCTCTTGGTTTCCCATGAGGTTTCCTCATCTGTAATGTGACTGGAATGTGCGTTTGCTGAAAAATGGTCTGGACGTCCATAATACTTGATAAATAGTAAATGATTTTAAAGCACTTGTCTCTATTTGCTCAGAAAATAATAATCTAGACTCTTTTTTCACTCATAAAAATCTTACTGAACGGATTAATTTAATATTTCAAATGACAAACCATTTATCTTACAGCACTGATCTAATAATTCTTGAAAAACTTAAAGCATTATCCATTGCCAAACATACGTTTCATGATCTCAATGGAATAACCAACTTTATGCTTTAACCTTTCTTTAGCCAAAATAATGGAAAGCCATTTAAATATCCTCTACATGTTTTATTGCAATTGGAAAGAGCATGTGTTCCCAGATAATTGGAGACATGCCTTTTCCGATATTAAAGCCCGGTAAAATGCACAAAATTACAGATTAATAGCCTGGGCTAGCTGCCGGAGTATATTTTATCAAAAAAGTTATTAACATATGTGACTAGTTTACACATCCAGGAAAAGAATGAATATATATCTCTTTTTCAAAGTAGTTTTAGAAAGTCACGATAAACAATTGATTATTTAATGTCACTAGAAACAGATATACCTGTTACAATTTTAATGTGAAATCATTTAGTGTCGATTTTCTTTAATATTATAAGGCCTATGACTGTACCTGGAGATAGGATATTTTAAGAAATTTCTGCGTCCTTGGTTTAAGAGGAAATTTATCCATTTTTGTTTAAAAATTTTTAGGAAAAACTATTGTTTGGGAAGCAATTATTCCATCACTGTTTATCAAAAAGGAATTCCACAGATATCAGTTTTAAAAGTAACGCTTTTTCTTTGAAATACCAATCTTATTTTATCAGCAATTGGACAAGCTGCGCATATGTGGACGATTTACAAATTTCTTGTTATACTAGTAATATGAATCTCATTGAGAGAAATTTCTAGAGAGTATTAACAATAATGTGATAGTAGATTATACACACGCTCAATTTGTAAACCAAATTAATTAACTGTAATCATTAAATAAATTTATTTAGTTGGAGAATTTATTGACACTTAATATGAAACATGAAGTAAATTAAACAATAATTGAGAAAATAATAGAATAAATATTATATTTTTTTGAATCAACAATGTGTAAAAAAAATAGAAAATTAGCATACAGGGAAACTTTAAGTAACAAATAAGCATAAATTTGTAAAGGAAATTTAAGAGATTTCTTACAAATTCTCGAAATAAGCATAGGTGAGATAAAAAATAAAGGAGCAAAGGAATGGTTTAAAATGATATTTAGTAGGAGTCATTTTAATAAAATTGAAGCAAAAAAATACAAATAATTAATTTTAAATGCAATCTCATTTCATTGTAAATACAAATGTCTCTAATAATTTCCTGTCAGAACATTCTAGGATTTATGAATAAATGGTTTCATAATTATTATAAATTATATATAGATGTCATGGCAATAAAAGCTTGCTTAGCCAACACTTATTAGCAGAATTTATTTTAAACTCATAAATCACTTTAAAACTATGAAATATAACAAAACGTACAAAAGCAAGGAATTATTTCAGATTTTACTTCAAAATTTAAAATGCATTGCGTGTTCAACATATTAGGGATAAAGTTCTTTATTCATTTAAATAATCAAATAAAAGTATCACGTGTAATAAATTATAGTTATTTCTTTTATTTAAAGAAAAGAACTTTGAACATTTTAAATTAATTTTTTTTAATAATTATTAAAAATTAATGATTTTGCAGGTCTATATCAAAAATACTAATATGCCTGCAAAAATATGTTATACATAATTTCAATTTGTATTGTATTCTAGCATTTATTTGACATTAAACAATTTGTTTCCTAAAAACTGATTATTATCAGTGTGTGTATGTGTGTGCGTGCACTTTTAAGTAATACATTAAGATTTATATATAATATTTAATCCTACTAATCTAAGAAAATATTTTGGAAAGCATCACTTATTGCAAAGTTGACAAATAACAAAACAAAAATTTATTTTTAATGAATTTACGTGCATTAATTTCTTGTATTGGTTTTATACTCTAAGATTCTTTGTTAATTTAGTTCTTTTACTGGATTATCTTCCATCTTAATTTAGGAAATCTAATTTTTTTATACATTCATTATGAAATTCTTCATAAAACTAAATGGATTTTTTCATATGAAAGAAATTAAGTTAAAAAAACAGCTTATAATTTAATTAAACGTGTTTTTCCGTCAGACTTAATTTCATATAAAAGCTAGCCTAAATTAATATATAAGAATAACCTTATTTTTAAAATCGCAAAATATCCTAAATATTAAGGGAAAAGAAATTAAAAGTTTTTATAAAATGTTTATATTTATTTCTTTCAAAAATGTTTCTGTGTCAATATTTGATAAATATAGTCTCATGATGATTTTAGTGAAATAAATTGCTCCTTAATATGTAGTTATTTTAAATATATCACACTAAAAATAAATTTATTTTGAAGTAAAAAAAAGCATAAATGCTGGCACCTGAAAAGCAGATCGAAACAAATTTCTATCTTAATTATTTTAGTGTAAATTTTATAGTTTCTAGGCAATTTATGGCATAGAGCGATACATGGCATCGTTTTATAATGTTTGATTTTCTTGTTCTTGTGACGTTACTCTAAATTCCACTTGCAAGGTATTTTGGAAACATGATGGAAATTATGTTATTAGATTCAAAAAACGTCAAGACTATTAGATGACGAAATCCATAAATAAAATGAAAATGAGTAAAGTTTAAAATAATATTGTCTAAATTAAATGCTCAAGGTTGATTTTTTTAGTATCAAACAATTTATTATTGATTACAAAGCAATGATTAATAGTTTAAACATTTAGTTTAACCATTCATACCAAATTTATAATTTAGTGATTTATATATGAGTGCATAAAAATTAATTTTATTAAATAGATTTTAATAAATAAATATAATCTATTTCATTAAAACAAAGGTGCAATGGTAATTACATTTATACATCATTGTTAATTTAAAAATTTTGAGTTTTTTAGTTTTTTTTAGTTTTTTCTCGAAGCTCGAAAAATTGATTTGTAATTCTACTTTATTAAAAGAATATTTTTTCTTATGCATGCTTTATTCTTTTTCTAAATACAATAACTGAGTGTATGATGAACTCTGTGATATTATATTTTAAAATAATTTTAATCTCACCATCATCTCGAAAATATGTCGAAAAAATTTTTTACTTTGAATAATAATGGACAAAGTTATATCTAACTAAATTAGATGAATAAGTTATATTTTCTATCATTTGAGTTTTGATTAAAGAAACTAAAATGTTAATTTTTCTCAGTACATGGTAATCTTTTTATTGCGCAATTTGTTTCCTATAGCAATTTTTGAAGAACTTTTTGGAAGACATTTTTTTGTATATCCAATGACAGCAATTATCAGTGGTCCGTCCAGCTGGACCAAACTTACTTCGAGTACAATACCTGATAAAACGAGAACTGCTTTTATAAATTCAAAATTCTATTGGAATGTCTAGAAAACGTTTCAATTTAAGAAAAAAATCCTAATTTCCTTAATCAACTAAAATTAAAACAAATCGATATGAATATTATACTTTTTACTAAGAGAAAAAGAAGATTTCTAGTTAATAAGAAACTGGATATATGAGAATAACTTTGATAATTTATTATCACAAATAAATATTTTTAATACTTAATATTCTCAAAGATATTTTTCTTTTTTTAGAGTTTTAAATATTTTCAAGCTATCAATTGTTAAAAATAATTTTTCCAAAAACGTTCTTAAAAGCAAATCAGTTATTTATTTACCAGTATTCATTGAGGATTATTCAAGATTATATTCACGCTTTACATTATCTTTTTCCCGTTAGTAATTAGTGTTTTAGAAATGAGTTTCTTTTGTTAGAGGTTAACTTTGGTATTTTTTGCTTCCTATATGTTACCAGCTAAATGTCTTCTTTTGCATAAATGTTTCTCGTAAAATATAGATATCAGTATGGAAACATCAAATAAAAGAATATCAACATTTAAAGCAATAATGAAAGTCGAAATTGTTTCTGAATCAATTTTCAGAAATATAATTTCTATTATAAATCCTAATAGTAGATAGATTATTATTATACCTATATTATATATTGTAAATATTAATAGAATTAAAAAAATATAATTTTACATAATGTGGCCTCAATTTACTATTCAACTTCCTAATATTCTGATAACAAGAAAACAAATTAATTCCATTGTTAATTTTTTTAAGAAATGATGTTTATCTAAAACCCTTGCTTAGCGGCAAATGTTTGCATATCTGATACCACATTTCAGCAAATGCACGTTTTTTATTTTAAGTCGTTTTTATAAAATTTGTTTTTAAAATATTCATGACAAAATAAAATTTTCAATTTTGTTTCATTTTATAAAAAATTAAAAAAAAAATCAGAATTTATTTTGAAAACAAAATGTTATAAGTTTAAATATAACATTAAAAATAAAATTTTTTTGTATAATTACATAATTACTTTTCTAATTAATTACCATCATAAATCACATATATGAATATTTTTTGTTACATTTTTTTATTATTCCCTTCACGATCGTATAATGTTTCAAGAAAACCGTTATATATGCATCTATTTTT
This sequence comes from Latrodectus elegans, assembly GCA_030067965.1. Classification (NCBI taxonomy): domain Eukaryota; kingdom Metazoa; phylum Arthropoda; class Arachnida; order Araneae; family Theridiidae; genus Latrodectus; species Latrodectus elegans. The sequence continues at coordinate 92,561,969 of CM057814.1, read as the reverse complement.
TTTCAAGGAATTCGATTAGGACTGACATCTTACACAAAATTAAGAATCTTCAATTGCATTAAAAATAGTTAAGTATTGCCATCTAGTGTGTAAAACTGGAAAAAATTAATTTTCATGATATAGAGAATTATTTTTCTTTGTTTCTTTTTTTATGCATTGTTTTCGAACACTTTAGCCCGGAAATACCACTGGCACGAAAAATAGGAGGGGGGGGGGGGGGGTAGCTCACCCTGTGAGTGTGAAGGCAATGAGAAAGAAGGAGATAAATAATTTTTTGTTAATAATGCAGTTTTTGTTTCAATTTTTAAATATACTTTAATTTTATTTTTAAAAACATTTCATTTAAACCTTAATTTAAAAAAATTATTAAACTAAAAATTAAAATTATACTTAAAAATATTTAATAAAATAGATAAAAATTTAATGTAAAAATTAAATTTATTTCTATTTTATTAAATATTTTTTTAATCTGATTTTACTATTTTGCTTTTTTGAATTATAACAACAATCAAAAATTAATAAAATAAGATATAGGTTCACCAATATGCCGAAATTAACAAAGAATTCAATATTTTATATTCACTTCATAAGCATTCATCGTAAAAATTCTGAAAAAAACTTGATTTCAAGATTTGTTTAAAAATATTTTACTCGTATTAAATGAATTACATATAGATTTTATGTGAATAAAATAAATATCTTACTCACATTAAATAAAATAAAATAAAGTAATTCTTTTTGTGGAAATAAATAAAATTTTTTTCACACTAACAGAATTGCTTTAAAAAGTATACCGAGCGAATGACAGCTTGTTTGGCAAAAACATTGAAAATGTTTGTCTTCGAAATCAGATTTGCTTAATATTTAAGTCTATGGTAGTTATATACAAGAGATTATTTCTATTTTCATACTTAATGATAATTATTTTGATAAATAATAAATTTATTAAATCTATTCTATAAAAAATTATATATAGGTAAAAGTTTACAATTGGGTACCTTTTAATTTTTTATGCCAAAAAAAGCGTCAACATGTGACTAACAAGATGGCCACTAGACAAAAGCTAAACTAAGATAAATTAAATTTTTTCACCAAATTATTCCCCAATTAAAGGAGCATTCAATTCTTCACCGAACCCAAAGCATGAATTATTTGAATTTATTTATATAAAAACTGAAAGCTACTCCAGTAAAACATATTAAATTAGTTACAATCAATAAATAAATTCAGATATATGAAATAAATCTGTAAAAATGTGAAATAATAATTCAGACAATAGGTGCAGTGAGCTACTTCATTTTAATATATCTTTTAAAATATTTTGTTATATATAAAAAATCAAACTACATATTTTATATATTAACTTCTATTCAAAATATATCTATCAGAAAAAAATTGGTATTGTTTTGAATAAAATCATTTGAACAATTTCATGATGATTAATCTTTAATGATTTAAGATACCAGTTAAATAAAAATAAGGAAACAGAACTTGAAGTAAAAAAAAGATTTTAAGTGATTAATGATATATATAAGTTCTAAATCTTAGTAAAGTCTTAAAGTTTATAGACATCCAATTACTTGAATTCTTTCCTTTAACGGCTAATGGATCAATTGAAGATGTTGGAGGTATATAAATGCAGGTCCTTTGTATTAAGCACTTTCCGTAACATTAATGTCGTTAAGCACTAAAAATATTTAAATGTTTTAGTCTTAAATTTTTTACAAAAAAGGAATTAGCAAAAGAAATGTTTCCTTGCATTAATACACTAATTAAAAAGTAATGCTTCATTTAAAATAATTAATATTCCTTTTAATCAAAATTCCCTCTCATTCATTTCTGACTGTAATAACAGCAAAAATAATCTAACATTTTTATGCTTAATTTTAACCATTCCTTTTTGGTGCACAAATAATAAATCATGCACAAATTAAGTTTTTTATCATTTGCAAAAGTAATAATCAAACATAACGCTTTGATGAACTAATTTTGAATTTCTGTTTCATAACTTTACATGAATAATCATTGCTTTTTTATAGTTATATAGATATGTAAAATTTGTGCGTAAATCATAATGTCATATAAATAAAAGTTACTTAAACGATAATTTTGAGTCGCGTATGATTTTATGTGATATAAACAGAACCTAATTTTATAAATAAGTATAAATACTCATAATGTTGTTTTTTAACATCCATAAAATGTCCATAAAACATAAACACCATAAAATTCTTTAATGTGTCATAACAAAAAGAGCACAAAAGTAGAAAATATGTTAAACTTAAACTAATGGCTTATAGGATTTTTATGCACTCGTTTTCCTTCTATAAAATAAATTTATATGGCTATTCATATTAAGCATTAAGGCATAATGTTTTAATCTTAAGATTATAATTCTTCAATTCCTTGACAAGAAAATTCAAAATCTAAATGTTTGATAAAATTTCAAAAATAGACTAAATTTCCTTTTCAGATTTGAAAAGACTTTCTTAATATCGTTATCTAGGATAAAGAATGAAAAGATTCGCCTTGTACTTTTATTTCAGTTATTCTGTTGCTGTATTTAAAAAATAAAACTCATTTTACTAATTGCTTAGAGGTTAGAAAAGTTTCTGTTGAATTAGATACTGATTCGGAATATGATAAAGAAAAGTTAGGCAAAGAAATAGAGTTTTTTTAATGCCAAAAGGGAGGATATAAATTTACAAAATTCACCTTTTTCTTCTACTGATAGATGAAAATAAACTCAAAAATAAGCTATTAAAGAGAGAAAAGTTGAGGAAGATAAATTTTAAATTCTCTATAGAGAGAGAGAATGAGAGGTTAAGAAAGAGATTCATTTAGAAATGAACTCTCTACTCATGAAGAAAAGATAACATACATAAATATTAAGTTTTCTATTTGAGTAGAAGCATAGGGAGATAAATTTAAAAATACACTCTCTACGGGTGAAGAGAAAAATTGAGAAAGATAATTGAGTGACTGAGTGAACGAAAGTCTATGACACATAAATTTAAATTTTTTATTTAGCCTTTGAGAAAGCGAAAGGGAGAGTAAGAAAGATCAATTTATTCTGTGTCACAAGTCATTTTCTAATAATTAATATAATCAGAACATAAAATATTTATATTAATAAAAGTTAGGATTATTAGGATATAATACATTCACATTGAAATGTGCGAAAAACAATGAATTTTCAGAGATTGAATTATGAAAACAATGGTTTCGTAACCAAATTAAATTTCTTCGGCAATTAAAAATGAAATATATAGTTAATATTGGATTTTTAGTATCTGAAAATTGAAGTTTGTTTATTATTCTTTCTATGAGTAAATAATTATCCATCTCCAATCATATTTATTTCATTGATTATACTGTTGTTGTAGCACATAACTAGGCAAATAAAATACCATACAGAATATCTTAAAACTAATAAATTTATATTATATATAATATTTAAAAGTTATTGTAAATTCAAAATATAAGAACTATAAGAAACCCATTTTACCTTTAATGATCAAAAGATTTTCATAGATGAGGATTTTTTCCTTTCTTGAGATTTTCTTAAAAATATAAGCTTCGAGAAAAAGTTTATCTAACCGTCATATTACAAAACATAATATTTAGGTTTTCAAAAGAAAATCAATTAATCTAATCAAAGAAATCAAACAAATTCAACTTCTAAACTATTAATAAACAATATTATTTTTATAGTGATTAATTTCAATTTATGCGATATAACTTTATTTAACTTTTTTTAAATTTTTGTACTTATATTGTTATTAAATAAAGCATCCTGTAGCTATGCTGTGATTAAATGGAGATTAATGTATTTGTGCTGTTATTATATGGAGAATAATTGAAGGAGTAGAATGTACCTACACTCTTCATAAAAAATTTGAAAGCGTACTATCAACTTCAAAAAAGTGCCTGCCTTATAACTTGACAATGATTAAAAATTGAAGGTTGTATGAATGTGCATAGCAAGAGAGATAGAATAGCATAAATAGGCAAGGAAAAATGCAATGTAATAATTTAAATTACTCTCAAACATTTCAAAAGCAATTTACTAACTAAAAAACTTCACTAAAATAACGTAAGTACACAAAATAATATCAAATATGTTTATTAAAATTATTACTGTTTTAATTATAATTTACCTTGTAAATGTAAAAAATGCTTAAAATACAATAGGTAATCAATTATCAAGATATATTACAGTTACAATTATAACATGTTTTATATAATTAGTATGATAAAAACAAAATTTTTTAATCATTTTAAATTTTCCGTTAGAAACTAGAGCAAATAACGTAACAGATAACGTATAACGATAATAAAATTCCACTTTAATCCATTCTAATTTATTATTAAAAGTTTTCATAAAAATTCTTTTCGAAAACCAAATCTCTATTAGAATGTACCTGCTGAGGTTTTATGACTGAATGGTAAGTGTTATGCAAATGTCTTAAACTTACTTTATAAAGAAAAAGAAATTTAAGGAGGTTATAAATTTAATAAGAAAAAATCATTTTTTACTCGAAGAACATTTCCACGCATAATTCATTCAAAAATTATTCCCTTGTTGAAAAAAATTGAATTTTGTTATACCACTTTAAAAGAGGCTGATGTTTTCATGTACTTAAACTGGATTAATTTTAATAAGAATTAAAATGTTTAATTAATATCGGATAAAAATGATTAATAATTTTATTCTGTATTCAAGAAAATATATAAAATAAGTATTTTAAATCAATAGTATTTACATTTGTGTTTTGAAAATTGTTAAACGTCATATATATATATATATATATATATATATATATATATATATATATATATATATATATATATATATATATATATATAGATAGATAGATAGATAGATAGATAGATAGATAGATAGATAGATAGATAGATAGATAGATAGATAGATAGATAGATACATAGATAGATAGATAGATAGATAATAAAGAGATATTACTATCTAATTAAACTGAAACCATTTATTATAGATGAAGAATATCATAAAATATATTAAAATTAATTTAAAAAGTCGATTGCTCTGATGAAACTGTTTTAATCCATAAAATATTTAAAAAAAATGCTTGTTTTAAATATCCAGTTGACAGGAAAGAGAATCTAAGAAAGCAATTTTTCTTAGATTAACTGGTATATCAAAAGTAAAATAAATCTGAATACATCTTTGTTATAACCCAAACTATTTTTAAAACAAATCTTGTATATCATTCAGTTACAAAATTACATGATTCTGTAGGCAAAAGCTTCAACAAGTATATGCTATAATAAGAAAAATTAGCATTCTACACTCATGTCCATAAATTAGGGATAAATCACACAAAAATTGAACTATGAAATAAAAATTTCCCATGAATAGAATTATAACACAGATCTTGAAGAAAAATATGCAAATTATTAGAAATCACTATATAGTGTCAATATTTTGTCCCAATGACGAAAGTGTAAAAGAGGGGTTTATAAAGAATGGTTGCAAAGAAATAAAATAGTTCACAAGATGTTTAAAAGCCTTTCGGTGCAACAACCACATAGTTATGAGATAAAAGAAGCATTTGGATGATGTTTTACGTGGTAGAATCATCGGCCGTCCGGAATGTGGACGTACCCAGCTGGAAGTATCCGAGAAAATTGGAATCGCCCAGAGTGTCATCTACTGGCTTTGACAATGGTTCCATGAATGATGGTAACGTGAGTCGATGTTACAGGACAGGTTTTCCCCGAGTCACAACGCCGAATGAGGTCAGGTATTTGGCAGTTACTGCCAAAAGAATTAGACGGAGCACGGCATCAGATCCTTCTCATCAGACAGTCTCGCCAGTTCTCTTCAGTTGTTGGTACGACAGTTTCAAGGTGGACCATGTACAGAAATTTAGAGCACATTGTACTATATGCTCATAGGCCTGTCAGATATGTTCCGCTTAACGCAACTCATTGTCGCCTGCGATTAGCTTGGAGTAGAGAACATGCATTGTGGTCACCGCAACAGTGGTCTTGTGTGATGTTTTCTGATGAGTCCAGGTTTATCTTTCAGCTGATTCTCACCGGACTTTCATATGGAGAGGGCTAGGTACCCGTTACCACCAAGAGAACACCATTGAACACAGTTACGGTGGTGCAATGAGGATTTGTCGTTTTGGGAGGAATTATTCTGTGTTCCAGAACTAACCTGCATATTCTGAATGTAACCATGGCAAGCCACATCTGGGGGGATGTTATTCTAGAACAACATATACGTTTTTTTCAGGGCGCAATAGGTGCAGGATACTTTGTTTATGGATGACAATATCCATTCTTAACGTGCAAACATTGTAGATGAATTCCTTTAACTGGAGGATATCACACGTATGGATTGGCCAGCATACTCACCAGACTTGAATCTAATCGAGTATGGGGGGGGATGTATTTGGCCAACGAATTGCAGACCATCAACTCCTTCCACATGTCTACCGTAACTTCGGACAGCATTTCTTGATGAGTGGTGTAATATTCCCCTATATCAGATCAATAATTTGACACTCAGCATGTCTAAGCGTTGTACGGCCTGTATTGCATCGTCTAGGTGGCATACTTTGTATTTTAACCATTAAACCAACCATGTTACATTTATTTTTATAAATAAGTTCTTTTTTGAAATTTGCATCAGGGAGTAAAAGTCGCGATTTTTATTAATGATATCAAACATATAGCATCTTTTTTGTTCTTTACCTTTTGTTTAATAAACTTTACAAATAAATTCAATTTGTTTTGCTTCTGTCTCTTTGTTTGCCTGAACTTGGATTATCCTTAATTTATGGACACGAGTGTACTATTGATCTGATGTTTAGATTGTAATTCCTTCTATGCTTTCACTTTTACTATTTTTTTTAACAATTACTAAATTATTATTGCTTTATTAAATTGAATTAATCTTTTTAATTAAATAATGTTTAGTTTGATTTATGTCATTATATCTGTTTTCTGTGAGTGTTTTTTTGTAATATAATATAATCTCAACAAGACATACACTTTTTAAATTGTCTCTCAATATTTTCAAGCTTTGAAACAAATGCCAAGACACTCTTAATACTATACTGAGAACACTGTTAATCAAAATTTATTTTGAAAATATATTTTTAAGAGCTTTCATAGTATAATCTAGTGTATCACAATTTCCAAAAAATATTTACTTTTGATTTAATATATTTAAACTTTTAAAGTTTAATTTGACACAACACTTTTTTAAATTTTTAACGCACTAAATGCATTGTATGATTGTTGATATTCTATTTGTGATTTTCGTATGTTAAAAAAAGTAATCGGTGTTTGCTACAAAGTGTTATTTTTAAAAATTATTTTTCTTTGAAGTAAATACTAATTTTTAAATTCTCTAATTAACAGGGACAGATTTTAATATAATTTGAAGTTTTATATTTGAAAGTTTAAAAATTTTCTTTTATTATATTCATCGGGAAAGATCATAAAATACATTAAAAATAATGCATTGTTATTGAATTACTATTTTATTAAAAGTATGGAATGTATTAAAAATTGTTAATAATTTTTATGAAAATTAACAAAACATAGTTCTATTAAACCTCATAAAGAAACTAGTAAATTTACGTTTTGAATTTTCAAAAAATAATTATTTTTCCAGTGATGAATTTGAAAGATTCAGTTACTTTTGAAATTTGACTATACAAAAGTTCATTTCAACAATTATTTCCAGTCAAATTGAACCATTGAATTAATTTTCCCTAGAATAAATTGATAGAAAAATATTTTTTAGAAATTTATTGCGAAAACAATTCCGTGTTTGGATAAATCTACATGAATATTTTTAAGAGAGGGGATGCTTTGTTTGTAACTCTTTAAGTTTCTTAAATTAACGACTGAATAACTTTAGATAAAGTTACATGATATAGAGTAATTCAAATTTCAATAATTTAATCAAATAGCAAATATATCTTTTATTTGAATAAGGAAGGGGAAGTACTTGAGCAAATTTTCTTTCTCTCTCTCAATCTGAAAGTTACTACTTCTGTTTACATTTTGTGAATTAAAAAAAAAGTATGAAAAAATTATTTCTATAAAGAAATTATAAGGAAAGTTAATTCGAATCGTTATTCATCTTTTCCACATGTGATGTTATATTCACATTTCAAACACACGTAATTACATGATGTTTGGATACTATACTCCAGGAGCGGCCAAGCTTCTTGATAGCCTGAGCCATTTTTTAAAATTTGTAATTTTCCACTTTACGTATTTAGCCCCATCTATATATGTATTTAAAGGTATGCAGAAAAGATATTAAAAAAAATTTTCACAGAAGTCATATTTATTGAAAACATATAAATAAAAATACAAAATATGTATATTAAAGTTAAATATTAAAATTTAAACAGGTTTATGTTACTTCTCTTGATAATTAATTTAAATTTGATTGGTGAAATTGGTGACAGCACTTCTCCATAATTCTTAAAGAAGTTCGTTAGTTAATACTGATATTGTTTAGATTTCACAATATTTAAGGGGGAATAAAATGTGATTCACATCAGTATTTTGTTCCGAATATTGAAATAATTCAATAAGTAGCTTTTTTCCAATTCATGATACTTTGATTCTGGTGCTAATTTTCAATATTCAGTATTTGGATTAGACTTATATTTTAGTTGTAGAGATGGATCTTCTTGTATCTTTATTGATTTTAATTTTTCTGATGCTTTTTGGGTCATAATTATATAGGAAATGAAAAACTCACCTTGAATTATGCTAATTTCTAGTGGGTTAAAAAAAAATCAAGAGACGATTTAAAATATTTTAAGTCTTGAAATCTAATTTGGAATTCCATCAATGTTCCATCTAGTTTTTTTGTATACTCATTGAGCTTTTGTTTAATATTGGAATACATTTTTTTAATTTGAAGAAAACGGCTAAATGTTTTATTTTTAATGTCCATTTGAAAAAATTGTAATTTAGTTCGAAAACTAAATATACGCTGTGAGAGGTCAGATATTATTATGCTATTGTTTATTGAGCCTGCATTTGTAAATTCAGTGTTTGCAAATAATCCATATTATCAGTCATAAATGTTAAGTCTTATAACCATTCGTCATGGCATAATTCTGAACAGATAATTTACTTTTCTTTTTGAAATACAGTTAACGAATCAAACAAATCTACAAATCAATTTAACACGTTGTATCTGGATAGTCTTTTACATAATCTAATAATGTAAAAGAAATTTATTCAATTTGAAAGCTTTTCGTCCCTTAATTCTTCAAAGAACGTTTTGAATTGTTGAAGAAATTTTTGCATTGGTTCAAATGTAATTTACAATGTGTAACATTGTTTCAATAACATCAGGATATTTTTAACGTTTTGTAATGAGATGTTCGTAATGAATTGTGGAATTTGGGAATCATCCCTTAAAAGCCCAATAAGACTGATTTTTTTACCCAAGATAGACGGAGCTCTATCAGTTGTAAAGCTTACATGTTTATTAGAGCACATGAAAAGTTTTCATTATAAAACCTAATGCATTTTTGAAATCGACACCATTGGTTGACTCTTGAAGTACTACTAAATCTAAAAATTTTTTAACAACGAAGTCAGCCAAAGAATACGTATGAAAACTACCAATTGCTTAATATGTGTGATATCTGTCGGTTATTCAAGAGCTAAGTGGAATGCAATACCGTTCTTCTAATTATATTGAAGAGATGTATTAATTGCAGTTATACGTCGTTTGGTGGTGTTTCTTGAGATGGAAAGTTGCGAAGCAACTTTGTGCAGTGCTGTATTATTTGGATCTAAAACTTAGAGTGCATCTTTCAAGTTCTTTTTAATAAACTCTCTCTTTCCATACGGGCGTTTTTCACGAGCAATATTCCAGGCAATAACAAAACTGGTTTCAGCCATATTATTAGCTTGATTGCTAAAGGTCATCAAAATTGACTGTTGTTTATTTAAATTTGATTTTAAGGAAGCAAGTAAGTTTATCTGATCTTAACTGAGGATGATTGGTTTCATAATGTCGACATAAATTGTTAGTTTTAATTTTTTTGACTTTAGAATTATAAAACATGGTGCTTTTCCGTTATTGTTAATAAATATGAAAATCTCCTCCCACTCATTATTAAAATTTCTATTTTCTTTTTTATTTTCGTTCTGTGGCGTCATACTGGAAATAAATCAAGAAATTTAGAGAGTACAATTTAAACAATAACAACGCGTGTTACATACTGCGAAACGAATTTTATAGTTAATTTACCAAAAATTCCAGATTATAAATTATATCCGTATCAAGAGTGTGCAACAAATTGTTTCCTCCAGAGCACAATGTCAACTGTTCATTACAATGAATGTTCACAAATTCAAAATCGGTTTGGAGTCAGTCGATAAGGAACGATTATGCCAATGTTTATGTTCGTTCGAGCAGTTTTCAATGAATGATATCATTCTTAACTTGGACGCAAATTAAATTTTTCACAACGTTGAACTTAGTATTTCATATTTACAGTTAGTAATTTAAAAGACATTTTAAAAAACATACAGAATAATAACATTCTTTTAAAATATAAGAATACAAAAAAGAGAGGAAAAGGAAACTCGGGTACATTTATCGAGAGCCAAAAATAATCCTTCATCGAGCCGCAATTGGGCCACCAATACTATATTAATACAAAAATTTACCAAATTTATAAGTGTATTATTTAATTTATTTCTAATTATAATTGTGAAATAATAGAAGAAAAATTAGTTTACACTTATTACATTAATTTAAATTCTTAAATAATTAAAATTATTAAGAAGTAGTTTAAATTGTCATAAATTATTTCTGTAAGTAAATGGCAATAGATAAATGATAGAAGCTCTTCTAATTAAATGAATAAAATATTCAGAAGAGTGATAGGTTAACCGTAATCAATTTAATCCTGTTGGCGGTAATTTTTATTATACTATATTTTTACCATTTAATACTTTTAGTCTTGTTATTAGTAACTGATAAAATAATGAAATATTTTACCGTTTGAGTATAAATAATTCTTATGAAAGCATTATTTTAAATATTAAGGTTATAAATAAGTATTAATTACCAAACTAATCACACTCACTGATTTAATCCATAAATAGCAGAGATGTTGACGTCTACTTGGGAGAAGGGTTTACCTTACAAGTACCTTTAGTTGGTAATAATTTATTTAATTTTGCTTGCTTTTCTCTTTACGTTCACTTTTTCAGACAAGTGCTAATATCCAAGACTTACAATTGAATGCAGACTTTATACCACACAAAAATCAATGGTTAAAAATATAAGAAGCAAAACAATTTGATGCTTAATTTCTCACTATTATAATGAGTATTATTGCCAGTATACTAATAGCAATAATATTATAAGCTTATGACACAAATATAATAGTTTTGATTATATAAGATACAGTATTTGAAACTGGTTCTTATCACCGGACGATAAAATGCCGTGTTCAATATGTTTTATCATAACTTCCATTTAGTATGACTATTCGTTTATTGTGAACTTTATCATTGTTTAATATATCTTTTATCAGAAAGCATTCTTTCAAATATTACAGTGTAAATTTCTTACAGGTTTATGTCCATCTTTTGAATTTATTTACCGTATGATCTCGCAAATTTTCATATACATTAAATTAGTGTTAGGAAGTTATGAATATCATTAGCAATCAATGTTTGCATCAATGCAATTCAAGCATTCATATATATAAATATGAAGAAAAGTTGTTAGTTACAATTAAAATCTTTACTTAGTATTCTATTATATTACTTGTTTGACATTTGCAAAGTTGGTTTACATTTGGTTATTCGAAACTCTTCAAATACTACGGAATAAAATAAATAAAGTGTATTATTATAAAGTAATCAAAATCTTAAAAATAAATACAATAAATAATATAAAGTGTAAATTTTTTCCTTTTTACATTTAGTTTATAAAAATTATATTTAGTGTATAAATTAAATCAATGTAATCGTTCTTAGCTCAGTATACACCAAATTCTAAATCATATGTACTGCCAAAATAACAATACTTCTTATTTTTTTATACATTTAGAGAGCTATTGATACATTTTCTATTATTGTGCTTTTCAACACTTGATGAAATATGTGTATTTTATATAAGAAAAGTGATAATTATTAATATTTCCTACTTTTCCTGAAAATACAAAATGCCTAGTATTAAATAAAAAGCTATATATTTAATAAAAATATGTTTCACATATATTTATTTTATAATCGCTTATGTTGTGGAAAGAAAAAAGTTACTTTCTTTTGATCTTACATTTGAATGACCGAAAATTAAATTTTTTTTGGCAGGATATTTCACATGCAGGGAGAATAGCAAAAAAATATATAATTAATTTCTAAGAAGAAGTCGTTAAATAGAAAATAAAAATAAATTTTTTGTAAATTGGAGAACATTTGTATTTATTTTAACCATTTACTATTCCTGATTTCAAATATGAATGATTTTTTGATATGAAGAAAAAAACAATTTATTAATTTAATAAAAAAAGTTATAACTGGACAAAATTTTAAGAAGTAACACTTTCAATAGTTGAATAATTGAAGTTTTCTGAAACTATAAAGAGAAAAAAAATGACATTTTTTAAGAATTACATAAGGCGAATGATGGCATGTAATGTAATTTGTTTTTAAAAAAAATAGATTGCTTTAAAGTTATGAGGACATATTTTTCTTTTGCCGTATGAAACGTCTTTGTGTTAACCAATTTAACCGTTTTTATACGAGTAATAGTATGTTTCATAGATAAATTACGAATTAATGAGTTTTTTTTAAATAAAAAGTCCTTCTCTTTGAAGTAATTCTTTGAGGTTGAAAAAATATTTTATATTTATGGAAAAATATATACAAATATTTACTCTGTCGAGCAGATCCTTCAATAATATTGACACATTTTTCTAAAAAGTCAAACATAAAAGGAATCGAAACACAAAAATACTGTATTTTTATGCCTGAAAATCTTAAATTTTCAACTTAACTGAAAAATAATAACATCATAACGAAACAAAACATAAGTTCAGTAAATAATATTTTTGAATGGTAATGAAAATTAGTATATAAAATTTAATTAAATTTATTTTGTTTCCATTATATATACATATCGCGAAGAGCCATTTAATTATGACCATCCTTCATATATTTATCACTGAGCACATTTAGAAATAAAACAAATGACCATGTTCGGCTAAGTTGGAATATAAAATGTGACTATGAATTTGCTTTCAGGAAAGAATGACGGCATAATTTGAAAATCTGCTCATTTATAAGACTTCGATTATGATATTTACTATGACTTTGCGACTGACAACACTAATTATATGTACGATGTGTTTAGCGAGATACTAAAACGACAAAAGTTACATACGACAATATTGATAGTAAAACAATAAATCATCTGTGTGGAATGTACCATCAACAGACCATTAATTTCAGAGGATAATGGAGATTGCTACGTATTGTTTATCGTGACTGAAAAGTTATATCAGCTGAAGTAACCACCAGCTTTAACAATAGAGAACCAGGAAATGTTTCTGAACACACTGTGGGTGGAACTATGAAGTTTGAGCCCGAGTCATGCTCTTGCACTGACGATGGCAGATAGTTACCACCTAAATCTGCTATATTCCAAGAAACATGGGAATTAAACATTGAAAAAGTGGAAGGAAAGTGTGCTAACTAACAAATCACGTTTTCACGTCCATCTTCTGAGTCACGTCTTCGTGTGCTAATACTCCGCTTTAAAAATGAAACCTTGGATCCAGGATGCACAGCCCAATGAAGATAAGCCAGTGATGAAGACATTATGGTGTGGGTAATATTTTCATGGAGCATATGAAAACCCATTACCACATAGAAGATTCTCACATGGATGTATGTGACGTGAACTTTTTTGAAGACCAGGCTCACCCATTCATGACAACAGCATATCCGACTTTTGAATGATGTTTATCAATATGATAATATCATAATCATAATGGATAAGTGGTCAAATCATTAGGAATAGATTCAAGGAAATTTCTATGACTTTCATGTTATATCAGGGCTTCCAAAGACCCCTAACATTAATTATTCCAATACATCGTTTATGATCCCATCTAGGAAACTAAATTCATCCTGAAACGGTACTCCTCGCAAAGTGCGTGGATTCCTGAATCAGTTGATTAGTGTTTGGTATCAAATAATTCAGACTGACTATAAACATCTTTTGTTGTCAATGGCATACTGAGTGCTGCCAGTTTCGTGAATTACCAATCACGTTGTTAACAGAATGGTTATAATGTCTTTTCGGTGTGTATATATATATATATATATATATATATATATATATATATATATATATATATATATATATATATATATATATATATATATATATTAATACTTGAATAATGTAAAATAATTTAAGATATTTTATAAAAATTTGAGTCACATGTTTTTGGTCAAATTTATGTCATCTTAAAATAAATACATGATATCTGTAATCTTCCAATATTTTCTTGCTGCGCAAACTTGATTTTTACATTACAACTACGTATTATCTGATGAGAAACTGAATCCTGGAAGTGAAAGCATATAGATAAGTGATTATATATATATTCTTCATTCATTGTTTAAAAATAACTAAGTTTATGGAGTCTATCATTTTTTGGTAATTAAATGATATCAAAACATAATTATCTAGTATAACGCCAATTTTCCGAAATGCATCTACTCTGAATCGCTTATCACTTTTAAAATTTCAGAAAATTATATTAGAGTGAAGAAGAGAAGCAAAATCAGAAAAAAATTGTAATAAATAAATAAATTACATTCCTACATGTTTCGAAATATAAATGCAAATATTAAACATGATTTTTCATATCAAATTTATGTTTGCAGTTATTGTATTCATTAACAGTTACAGTATTCCATTAAAGTTTTTAATTATTTGTAACTGTTAAATATATATTATAGATGCAGTTACAAATTGATTCTATATATATTATATATAAGCGGAAGAAGATTACGTGTTTATAACGCGCCCATGAAAATACATTCTACAGCTCAATTTATTCCCCTCAAAATTTAAATCATTTAGCTTCACAGATAATGTAATAAAATGATATTATTAACTAGAAAATATGTAATGCACGAAAACGGCATGTTGTTTGACATGCTGATTTTTTTTTAACAAAATAAGAATTGATTCTGTATTAAAATCCTTTGTAATATTGTTTGATAGTTTATGGGAATTTATATTTTATAACTCGTTCTTAAATATATGAGCAACTTTATTTCTGAATAAATGTATTACATTTTAAAATATTCTTTCTTACAAATAGTATTTTTAAACACGTACTTATTCTTCTACCAATTCTACACTTTTATGATGACCCTCCAGACATATTTATGCCATCGAAAGTATTCAAGGAATAAAAGAAAGAGGAAACAGCTTAAAAAAGGTAATTCAAAAAGGGATTCTCTTCCTTATTGAAACTCCTCACGTATTCTCCTTAAGGGAAAAGCGTTGTTTCTGAAGGGAAAATTCCAAATGACAGATGTCTTTTAGGAAAAGGGTTAAAACAGGGATGAATTTAAAGTGCATGCCTTACTTAATGAAAAATGCTGGTGCAATGTTTTATAGTGTACTTAGTAAGATGTATTTAAATTAAATTCTAAGCAGCAATATATTCATGAAATTTTAAACTTGTTTGAATTTAATTACATTTTATGATACTGCTCTTTTATTATTGGTTACATAAATTAAACTTTAGTAATGCATTTTATGAAATAAAATAAATCACTTAGATAAATATTTTCTACTTTTAAATACTTAACTAGATATTAATCATGCGTGTGGTGGTCTGTCTGGGAGAATCATGATTCTCCGAACTGAAAGTCAGTAAGCACTACAATCACTAAGATGATGATTTATTGCATTTGCTATGGAGCCTCGTTAAGCAGTTTCTAGTTGCAATAATCATCAGGTGTAAGGATTGTAGCTTGCTAAGTTTATGGGTCTTCTTGATTCATGCTTTCAAATTACGAGGACCCAATTACTTTTGGTGTTAGAACAGGTTACCTACGATTTATTCCATCGTATAAGATACCGTCATTCTCCATCAGTTTTCTCGTAAGTGTCATCAGTTCTTCTAGTGCTACCAGTGTCAAAATTCTACATGTATGAGCATCATAAAATAAAAAGAGAAATTATTTGAATCATAGGTAGTTGCTAAGAGTACGAATAAAGTTAAAACACGTTTTTCATGAGCAAGTTCTGTTATCATAAAATATAGCTTTTTGAATTAAAAGCTAAATGAAACACATATCGATTTAAGTAAGATCAACATATTATTCTCGAATTGCTGAAACACAACGATGTATTTTACCTGAAATTATTTTTAAATTCTACTGGTGAATAAATAGGGAAATAAAAATTACATTTTGATAAAAAAAATAATATTA
The DNA here is from genome assembly GCA_030067965.1 of Latrodectus elegans. Classification (NCBI taxonomy): domain Eukaryota; kingdom Metazoa; phylum Arthropoda; class Arachnida; order Araneae; family Theridiidae; genus Latrodectus; species Latrodectus elegans. The sequence goes on along the minus strand of CM057814.1, from coordinate 92,545,445 downwards.
CCATTATAAAATTTGGAAATTTATCTGTCAAATTTAGAGTTTACAGAACTAGAGTAAGTCATAAATTGAATACGTGTGTTGAGGCAGTACAAATTTGTCCCGAAAGTACTCAAAATCTTTATTATTTTCTTAAACAAAGTTATTTTCTTTAGAAGTGAATGAATCAAGGTATAATTTTGTTGAATTGTGTTCAAAAATACAGTTTTAAAATAAGGATAAGTTGGATGAAAATTTATTTCAAATACATAAAAATGTAGAAGATATGAAAGCCATATATTTCACAATATTTGACAAATAAATTTGCAATTATTGGGCTATATAATAATTGCTTTAAAACTTTTACGTGATTAATATTCTTCGTACTAGTCCACCATTGATTAAAACATCATCATTCGTTAAAATGCTGTCTTAGGTTTTGAAAATCAGGGAATATTATCCTTATAACACATTATATTACACATATCTTCAACAACATTACAGAGAAACTTTTTCCTTTATTTCATAAATTAATCATCTTATAATCCATTTAGGGAACAGATAAATCTTTTTGGATACAAGTATATTTTAAGTCTGAATAGGAAATATAACCAATGGAAATTCCACTTTTTACAATGATAATGGGTTTTTTACAAATAAAGCCAGTGACTGTTCAGAATGAAGATATGCAAATTCTGTTGAATTAGATATTATTGTAATTGATAGAATTAACCACGTAAAATGAAATTTAACGTGGTGACGTTAAATTCGAAATTCATAAAGACCATTCATTGTCATAACTCTCTTTCTACAACAAAACAATTTTACATCTCATTAATATATCGTGGCAGGGGATATCAACATGCGTGTGGCACACTTTTATTCTATTTATAAAAGTAACATTTTGGTAATAAGTAATTTCACTTTTCATACAAAACAAAAACTATTTAAATTCTATATTTTTATACAATACTTTTACTTGAGTGTTACAAATTTATTTAAAAGAAGGCGATTGAATGCTTATCAGTATTTTAAATATTATTTTAAAAAGATAAAACTTCAAACAGTTTAAACTGCAAGTCAGAAAGAATTACTTATTCTAAAGCAAAGCGAATGAAAGAATTATAATGTAAGAATTTATAGAATACCTTCTAAAAATGAAAAAAAAAATTATCATCAAACCTATACAATAAACAATCAATAATGTCTATATGTCTGGAATGAGTAAGACAAAAGGTGTTTTTCTTCTACGTGTTTTCTTTTGTAGAATATATAAATATATTTCACAGAATGATTATTTTAATATATCATTACTTTTTTCAATATCATTATTTCATAGTACAATTTAATATATATATATATATATATATAGTATTTACTCTCAAATACATGCAGTTACTCTTAGTATGTAAGCTAGCTTTGTATAAAAATTAAGCATAAAAATTATGAAAGAATCTTAAGTCATGATCAAATAACGGAAGACCTTTAAATCAGTAGTAATTAATAATGAATGGAATATTGAACAATAACGGAGGGTCGTCTCAAACAAACCTCTAAGATGCCTCATTAATTCATTAAGCATTAATATATTTCCAGGGCCTAAATGGAAGCATTACTTGTTGAGCTTTGTATATTAAAGTATATACAATTGAATTGCATTCTCATTTATCATATTCTTTACATGATGTTTCTTATTTATTAACGTTATGTATTTTTTAAAAGTTTCATAAATTATTTTCATTCATTTGTACGAGTGCCTTGTGTTCTGTTTGATAATACCAAATTAACAATAATATTTATATAAATTACTATTCTAATTTGATTTTAATCAATCGGAATATAACGTCAACCTAGAAAATCAAAATGGCTTATTATACTTAGATTTTCGAAAGTATGCTATTTAGATTGATTAAGCAAAAGAAAATTAATACGTATTTTAAAACTAGATTTGAATATTTCCCAAAGTTTTTAACTCAACTGAGCGCATTTGGTAGGATTTCAAATAACTTGTTGGATTTTTAATATTTCTATATCACAATTTTGCGCAATTCAAAACTGCAGGTTAAAAAACTTTGATATTCTGCATCTACTGAGATGTGATTGCAGTTAAAACTAGATTTACAGATCAGCTAGAATAACAATATCTTTATAAAATTACTTTCTGTTATTTAGCTTTAGTAAGAAATTTAATATTATGTCGTACAACACGTTAGATTGATTTGTAATGATAACAGTTTTTTCAATATCGGAAGTTAATGAGTTCGAATCCTTACTTTACCAAAGCTCAATCATGTTGACTAAAAGTGGGTGGGGTATGTTAAATAAGCCATATCTGAAATGTCCTCCAAGTGAATAATACTCATTGGATGGCAAACTAATATTGGGATCTTCTGCTTGTTCCCTGATTCTAAATGACAGAGTCCTATACGGTTGCTAACACTTAACTGATTTCCACCTAACTGACAGAATCCAAATTTGGGGTAAGTACAGGAAAAATGCTGGTGGAACAGCAGCATCTTCTTACTGGTAATTTGTAGTGTTTTTTTCCACATCCGTTTATGAATGTAAAATTTATATATATATATATATATATATATACATATATATATATATATATATATATATATATATATATATATATATATATATATATATATATATATATATATATATATATATATATATATATATATATATATATATATATATATATATATATATATATATATAATTAGTAATAATGTTAATAAATAAAGTACTTATTGAATTATTATTGCTTAGTTTCATAAATTTTTATATTTTAAAAATTATTAATTTGAAAATTTATTAAATTATATAATATTTTCAAAAGGAAGTTTTTTTTATTGTTTGCTAAGAAACATAATTTCTTGTGGAATTATGATTCATAACAAACAATAAAAGGTTTTTATTAGAATAAAAAAATTGCCACAATAAAAATGTATTCCTAGAGTAAAAATTGAATTTCTATACATAGAAATTCACATTTTTTTAACATTATACTGCTGAAGATAAAGTTGAACCAAAACTTAAAAAGAAAAAGAAACTTAAAAGAAATCATTCTTTCTAAAAATATTGATGTTGCAGTGGTAAAACAAAGAAGGGTTCTCTGAAGTTTGGAATATGTACATATATATGGATCACATGGTTTATTTTTTCTTCTAGAGCATTTATTACGCATATCATTATCCTTATTAGTAAAAAAAATAGGACATTTAATCTCTGATCTTTTTGCGTGAATCTATTTAGAAATGAGGTGTGTTTATACACATCTAAGAGTAGAATGCTTATGTATGATTTTTTTAATTTTACATTCTAGAAAAACTCTCTTTTTATAGGAATATGAAACTTAAGTAAATATATTTTTGGTATATTATTTAAGGTATTAGGTCTATAATAAATATATACGTACTCTTTAAACATATTTTCAAATAAATAAAATGAAATAATTAAGATCATTCATTTTATGAAATTAACATCACTGAAATTAAGAGAATATAATGGGAGAATTTATTTTGTTTTTTGAAGTCAGTGTTTTTAAAATCTGTTTCTTATTGTTATATATTAATCTATTATAATCTTATTGTTAATTACTCGCACTCTATAGTTGTTAATCTTTCAAAGTGGCTAATGTCTCTTCCTTTAATACGACATAGCGCAGAGAAACAATATCTTAACTTTGTCCTTTAAGCATGATTCATTCTTACAAAATTTTACTTGCTTAACTACTTAAACTGGCTTGCTTTTAGGCCATATGTGAATCGTAAAGCATATAAATGATACTAGCTTCATGCATCAATATTTCGATGTAAAGAAAAAGCTTACAGAGAAGAGTTACTATTCATCAAAGTATCTTACTTCATGGCTCAATCATTGAACAGCCTGTTGCGGCTATTGGAATAAGCTATAAAAAGTAAAACAGTGCAATCAATTAATAATTGTTTGTTTAAGTTCAAGAAACTAAGATGCTCACCATTACTGTATTAAAACCGCTAAGGTTATGAGACACTATTATATAGCACAGCACTTTTTTGATTGATAAGTTCTGTGTTCAGTCATAGTCACAGTATAATAATTGGAAAAAAAAGAAAAAAACGTTTTAATTCCGCATAACAGGATTGTTGGAGTGGGTGCTTGGGAGTTTTAAAATTGTTTACCCTCGTGATACGTAAATAAAGCAAACTATCTATGTAAAGGCCACTCGTTATTCAAATGTGTTGTGAATACTAAAGGTAGTAATATAATAATTTCCAATTGTTACCACATGCATCATGTGATGTCAAAAAGTTATAAACAACTAATATTTTTATATTAAAGTATAATTCAATTAAATGCTTACAACATTTAATTGTAAATATATCTAAAACACATGATTTTTTTAATTAAAATAATATTCTTTAGAAATTTATTAAAAATTGAAAAAATTGCAGATTTGTTGTTTATATTTTGTTTAAATCATATATGTTTTATTATTATATAACTAATCTTTTGAATAAACATTTAGAAGTATGTAATTTGATTAGTAATAGTTACAAATATAATAAATGTGTAAAATATAATTTTCAAATTACTCTAAAATATTAAAATTATATATATGTATATATATATATATATATATATATATATATATATATATATATATATATATAAGAGAAAGACAGAGAGATGCATACCTACATACATACAATTATAAAACTTCTAGGCTAATTTCAAATTACATTTGTCATCAATATTTTTGTTTTTCTGACAAAAAATATTTTCCAATTATATTATACTAACTCATAGTTAAAGAAAAAGGCAATTTATTAACAAGAGAAAAAATTGCAGATTTTTAAATGACATTTTATGCAAAATACTCAAAAGAAAGTTTATTAGAATCAGAATTTTTGCATTTTTAATTAATTCTAAATTAAGTAACAAACTGAAATGTAAATTAGTTAAATTTTTTACGAAAATATTGCTCATTTTATTTTAATCCTTTGTCTGCGAGCTGCATAATTTCTCATTTTTTTGGCTGACTATTTTCTTGTTTCAGTAAAAATTAGATTTATGTAATAAATTCCCTATATTTATAAAAAGGTAATTAAACAAAGTAGAAAAATTAATTATAAAAATATCTTCAAAAGCAATTAATTAAAACTTTTTAAGGTTGTAGCATAATAAGAATCATGAAGAACTATTACATAAAAGTATTAAATTTATTTTCCTAAGAAAGTGTTTGTATTTTGTTAAATAATAATAACATTTCGTTTTACGTTTACACAACTTTTGAAAAAAAAATTATCTTGAAATATTATTTTTAAAAAATATTTTGACAAAAAATATTAACAGAAATCAAATAAGTAGAAATTTAAATTTCATGGAATTTTGAATAAAACATATTTAAAAAAAGCTATAAATAAATAATTTTCTTTAAATATCAATAAATCAAGCATCTGATTACAAAACCTGTAATTTTTAAAAGATTAAAATCAAACCTAGAATTTCCCATTGATCAAAGATCAACAAAAATATTCTGATATATTAATTTTTGGACTAACATACATGAAATGCTACTGATATAAGATGTTCTAAGCTTTGGTATCTTATAACATCTTATATTACGGCATAAATATCAAAAATGTAAATTTCAATTGTTATGAATGCACAGTTTGAAAGGGTAAATTATATATGATTTTACAGAGGTTAGTAATATTATTAGAGATATTTTATAGTGCAGTGTTTTCAAAAAATTAGCTGTATTGTGTCCTTTGCAACTGAAAGAGAAGACAATAGATGATAAGATTTAGAATCTTAAAAAATTCAATCATGGGAAGAATAGCACATTTCTATTGTTTATAATTAAAGCAAGTGAAGTCTAGGATTCATTTAGAAAGGAAAAAAGTATGAATTATGCATACTATAGGAGGGGGTGAATAGTTAACATAATTTAAAGTTTGTGAGTACCTATAAAATTGCTGGATCATGTGGTTTTAAACTTATTTCATTAAACACATTTCTTTAAAAAAAAGTTTATTTTATTACATTCAGTTTCTGGTACAAAATTAAAAAAAAATAATGGATGTTTATAGTTTCAACAAATTTATTTATCTATAAATGGAACTAAGTTTTAAATCATGGTCTCTTAAATATAATTTTAATCTCTAAACAAGCTAAAGAAAAACAGACATTAACCATAAAATCAAGAGAATTTTGCACTATACAACTGAAATTTAATTTCTAAATAAATACGGGTTAAATAAATGGAAGAGAATACCACATCCTATTTTCCATAAGGATGAATCAAACGAACCCACTACATCTGGTGCCACTGCACTGTATCCAATTTTCGAACCAATAATATGATAATGGTGAAGTGGTAATCATAAAGCTCCAACCTACAGAACTTTCCAAAGTAATTTCCTCAAAGCAACCAAGAATTCTAGTGAGAAAATGAATCGATGATGACAGGCTTGTGGAAATGGCCATTGTTCAAATGAAAATTTGCATAGTTTCTAATATTATTCGATATCTTAATGTCATACGAACATGGCCTTTACTACTTCTCCATTATTGGCCTGTTTGAACCTGTTGTCTCTGCTTTGAAAGTCCATATCCTTTAGTGCATCATCAGAAGCAAATTACTTACTTTTTAGCAAAAAACTGTCACCAAGAAAGCTTCAAATATTTATAAATATTTTTCTGCTTTCATAAATATCTTTAACATTTTTCAGCCTTTTTCAAATAATCTTGAGATTTTAAGTTTTTATGAAGCTGCTACAAATGATTGTTTTGTTAGTAAAATTTTTGTACTAAAATGAGACTGTATTCATATCATAGTATACCGAATGAAATAATGAATAAACAGAATTGTCGAATAGAAAAAGTCCATCTCGATCTTATTAAGTCTATTCTATGATACTGAAATAAATGTACATTTTCCTGGAATATTTAAAAGTAAAACCTTCTCTATAACAGGACTTGTTACTTTCTTATAAAAATATCATGTATTTATATTAAAAAACACAAATTTTCATTGTTTTTTGATAAGTATTTTCAAATAACAGTAATTTTCCAATAATGATTTTAACATGGTTTCTCTCTTACGTATTGATTTTAATACGTGAGGGAGTTCAAATTCAAGCATATTTGATTAACGAACACCGAGAGATATGGATAATTAAAAACACTTTGAATAAATGAAAAGTCAGTACATGTAGTGTATGTGAGCTCAAAAAAAATATATTTAACACATGAAGTTTTATATTTTAATTTAGGAAGAATACAATATAAATGTTTTAAAAATAATAATTAATATTTCAAGAAACTTATAAATGCCTGAGCAAAACTTTATAACAATTGAATTCTTAATTAAATAAGCTCCGAGTTAACTTATTTTAATATGAAAAGAATTATTTACAGTAAAATTTGTATAAAGAAATCAAAATCATATTTAATTAACTTTTATATAAGGGTGTATAATATGATATTTTGTATAGATACTATAAACTGACAGATCAGTATTCAAGATCCTTAGAATTGTATTTAAATATGATTGCTTTTGTTGGTTAAAATTCATATTAGATTTTGTTTTGATGTTTATTAAATGAAAAAGTTATTAGTCAGCACTGTTGTGCTTAGGATGCTACATTTTCATCTTAAAAATAGTTTTTCATCAATCAATTTTTGAAATGTTAAAAATAATTTTATGTGAAGGAAAATTGAAAAAATGAATAATTGTTAATTTGTTTCTATTTAATAATGCCAACTCTAAAATATAAAAATAAAATTTCTTAATGAAAGTAAATTTAATACTATTTAAATTCAAAGAATTTTAACCCTTTTCTTTTGGTAAACTTCTTTACAAAAAATATACTTTAGAAAAGAAAAGAAAAAAAATTACCATACCACTTGAGTTCTTAAAAGGAAGATATCAAGCGACCGAGTTATTCATGCAATTAATGTCTTAATGAATATGTTTTTTTAATTGTTGGCTACTCCTCCAGACAAAAGAAAATGTATATTTGATGATCGCCTAAACCATGATTAGGCACAGATATTTAATAAGGGTTTACATGATACTTAGTCGTTGTTACTATTACTCTTCAATCACATGAATTGAGTGATAGACAACAACATCAATAAAATGAATTAAAAATAAAGTTGTGATAATACTTTAGAATTTTAATTATTATTTTTCACTATGCGATGAAGAATTTTCTTAAGGATAAATTTCAATTTGGAAATATTTTCTTAATAACATTTTTTTAAAATCTAAATTATTGATTACATTAGCTGTTCACTTGAATTCAATGCTCCTTAAGTCATGGAATATACATGATACCATTTTAAAAATAAGCAATACATATTTTGTTTGATATTTATTTTAGTTAACTGATATTGATATTTACTCATCTATCAATTTTCACAACTGGTTTTAATTTATTAAAATTCAATTTTTACAAATAATTTTTTATATTGTGTTGAAAAAGATTTTTTAAAAAGAATTCTTAATTTGTTGATCACATTGTTGATTAAATATATGCATAAACAAATGCAAATTATTTTTCTAAATAGTACAAATAATTTTGTTATGTATCGACTATAAATACAGATTTTAGTTTTTTATTATATTTCTTAATAATATTATATATTTAACGTCTTGATTATCTCATATTGCTTAAAAAGTTATTTCAAGTATTTTAAATGTTCGATGTATTTTTATTTTCTATAAGCAAGCAATTTCGGCTATCTGGGTACAGCTCCAGTGTCTCAGTAGCTTCACGTCGCTTCAAAGAACAGCGAATGGAAGCATCATTTGCCAAGGTCAGTGATTGGGAGGGTGATCACATTCTCCCTCACTGGGTTTCTAAAGCTCCGCAGGTTGGGTGGATCTCCGCATTAATTTGGAAGATCAGAGTCCTTCCACTGGTGTGGCGTGGAAGCGGAGAGGAGAATACCTGCTCAAATGTGCTTACGTTATCTGAACCATGATTCAGAATTATGAAGCACTTTGTGATGGGCGAGTACTCCAAGGCCATTAACCTAAAGATATAGACCAGGACTCATCTGATCCACTATGTATGTTTCATATGATATAGGTCTAGATTATTTACTGTAATTCAGGTCATCATATTAGCCATTTAGCTTAGTGTTTAACTCTGATATGGCTTTTTTTTGGAACTATCCTAATATAGAGTGAGTATTCTATTGCATTTTGCATATATTTCTTCTTTATTGGCATTTACAGCCAAAGGAGAGTCTTCACCGGCTCTCAATATTCCTCCATACAGCTCTGTTTCTTGACTTCAATATTCTCCAGTTGGAGACTCATACGGTTTTATTGTGTTCAAGATATCATCAACAAGCCATCTTTTCATTATTAATCTTCCTGGGATATTGCAGATGAGTTTCCAATTCAATATTTTAACCTTTCAGTTATCATATGATCTCTTAATGTACCCAAACCATGAAAGGTTTGGTACCTTGATGAATTTTACTATATTTTATGAGCAGTAAATATATAAATAACACTTTTACAGTAAATGTTATTTTATCAATGATTATTTACTTAACAATTTCTTTAATGTATATATATATGAAAAATATTTATCCAAATCAATAAATTAACTTTAGTGTAAAACTTTGAAATCTTAGTATTTTTTTGAACAATATTTAATTTAAAGCGAAATATCTATTGTAAAGTTTTTCATTCTCACATTTATTTCTGTATCAAAAACGCTAAGATTATTATGCATGAATAGAAAAAAATTTCCTTTTTAATCTTATTCGCAAAATACAAAATTTTAAAATTTATTTAATACTTTAATAACTATTTTTAATAACAGTTTAATGTAAATTTAAATTATGAAAGCAATTTGTATTGTTAAATAAACTTACCTAATTTTCTAAAAATGTTCTTAATTCATAGTTTAATTTACTTTTGTTATTTTTGCAACAAGGATGAATTACCATTTTGAATACAAATACTGTTCGACTTATGTTTTGTATAATAATACTTTTAATGCTTTTCTAGGATTTTATAATTCTCTTAAATTCCGAAAAATTAAACATGTTGCTATTTTTGATTTATTTTCAGCTGATTATTTCTAAGAATACCACCACCAATTTCTCTTGTAATTTTAAAGAATAACATTATTTGTTTATGCTTGATTTATGTAATTTTAGCAAAAAACAACTTAAATAATTTATTTCTAGAATGTGTGTTTTGTTGAATGTATTGTTAAATTAAACATAGCCAATTAGTTACAAGAAAAAATATAATTTCATCCCCCCTTATCGCACACTTGTTCACTAACACTTGTTCAAATAACACTTGTTCTTAAACAGCATAAACAGTTTTCAAATTTCACCGAATTAAAAAGGCATTAAGATCATCATCTGACATTGTGCCCGTTTTAATGGCGCTCATTGATGTGATCTAGCAAGTACGATACATTTACTAGGAGAATCAAGCACATCGAGTATCATTCTGTGTCCATGAGTGTGTCATGGGAAAAACTGCTTATTTAAGCTTCATTGACAGTGGGCATAATATGATGGGTCCCAAAACTCAGAATGAATTTTTTCCGAAAATGGCGGATCAACAGATGTTGTGAGCAATCGTAATTACTTAGGTTAAGTGGACGAATGACAGTGAGGGGAGTAGCGGATGCTTAGATATTGGATGTCCATTAATTAATAATGGTTTAAAAAGTCAGGTATTAACCCACTTGGTAAAAGAATTTAGGTGTATGCTACTAGGCTCATTTGAAGATGTACTATGTGGTTTAAAATACAGAAGCGTTTTAAACACATGGGTTAGATGTGTTTTTTTACTCTCTATCACCTTTTATATTGAGCCAACTTACGAACTTTTAGTCCATAATCATGCATGGACATCTTACACTGCAGTATATGAACTCCTCTCACAGACAATCATCCACTTAGCATTGGTACTCATAAGCGAACAGTTGATACAGTTTCTGAGACCTCTTTTTTGAATATTTGTACGATTATTGTCAATTTTCCAACAAATTATTTTAGATAAGTAGTCTCTTGTTCTGCGTGGGAAGCAGCCATATAATCACAGGAATCATTCTTGCCAGATTTCAAACTAAATTATGTATTGTTCTTATTGGATTAGGGTCTAATGAGCCATAGCAGCAAAAAAATGACATTTGAGCAACAAACCAGCAAGAAGTTCACGTATCTCCCACGACATCAACATGGGCTCTGTGTCAAACTGTGGAAAAGGTCAAGATGTTTTAAATATTCAATGTATGTATATTTGTCAATATGTATTAAATATCAAGAAAAAAATCAAGAACCTTAAATATGAAAAATTCAACTTAATATGATTGAATATGAAAATAAAAAATTACTGAAATATGTATGTTTATAAATTTATCATTTATATATTTCATATATGCTCTCAAAAACATAATTGTAAAGATTATTTTTAAATAGTTAATTGTGTTATTCTTTTAGGAAAATAATTGAAATTACTAACCATAACTTTTATTTTATTCCATAATTTTAAAGAAGTAAAACATTTTGCAACATTAGAAATAAAAAAATTTATCTTAATCCATTAGAAAAAATTCTCTTCTGGTGTTTTGTTATCTTCCAAATGAATTACGCATGAATTAATACCTCTCCTGGCTGTGAAGCTTTTATTTAAAATACCACACCATTGCTTTTTATAATTTAAAGATTTAAAAATACTGAGTATTTGAACAAGTAGTTTTCTTGACAGCTAATTACTGATTATGAAAATTCAGTATAAGGAAATATATATTGAGTATTGAATTCCTATCATTTACAGCTAAGTGCTTAATTATAAATTCTGTTTTTAAATTACATTTCCTAAATCCATTTTGAGTATTTAAACATTTTTTAAATTCATTTCTACTAGTTGACAGTGATTTACGTTATTTGTAATTAAATATAAGTAATTAATTCTTCATAATTAGTAAACATTCGATGTTCATTTATTATACACGGGAACAAAGCCATTCAAAAACTAATATGTTAGAATATATAACTATTATGAGCATCAATGAACGAGATAGGATTTCAACACTTAAGCTGTTCGGTTGTAAACCGGAATTGCCAGTTGCCTTTAATAGAAATTGTTAGGAAAATCTAAGAAAACAGAGTTTTTACCTTAAATTATTTTTAAAAAAAATTGTCTTTTAATATTTTTCATTTCATTACATTAATATTATCTTTTAATTAAAAAGTTCCTAACAAAAATTTTTAATATGTATATATATATATATATATATATATATATATATATATATATATATATATATATATATATATATATATATATATATATATATATATATATATATATATATTGTACCGAGCTTCGGGGTTCGTGTGGATTGAGAGTTGAAGAAAGCAACTACTCGATGAACACAAGACTTTTAATCGTAAAAATTCTACTAGAAATACCAGCTGTAATAATCACAATTATACAGATACGATAAGTTGCAGCTTCCAATCACAGGTCTCAAATACCTCAGGCAGAGAACAGCTTCTCTAAACTAGCAGTCACGACTAATCGTCTTCACTCACTGACTGTGTGTACAAAACCAGCCTAACCATGTTGCGCTGCGGTACTTACTTGACGGACTTGGCGGAGAAATCTACTAATTTTGCCAAGGTTCTGGAAGCTTCTAGGCTATCTCGCTAAATATTGGTCCTAGAGCTTAGGTGATGGATATTTCCAGAAATATCCATTTTTCGTCAAGTCACCAACAATGTCGCCAACTCGCCAAGACATCGCCAAGTCACCAAAGCGTTAGAAAACCCGTTTTTAACGTATAACACGTTTTTAACGTATACACGTATAACCGCAATTTTTGCCGAAAATGTGAATATTTCCGATCTGTCTGAGATATTTTAAGACATATGCAATAATTATTTATAAATTTGTAACAATATATATATGCATATGTATGTATGTTATTGTATATAATTTATTCTCATTTTAATTGCTATGAAGCAGAATTCTTAATCAATAGAGTCAAATTAAAATTTTTAATGTTTTCTTAAATTAATAAAAAGTCTTTCGCTAAGAGAACAAATTACCTTAAATTATTTCCCATTATCTTTGCAATTTATATCAAAATATATTTTTCACCATAAAACAATGAAATAATAGCTTAGGCTGAACGTAGAATGGTGACGAAGCCATTTTTTTAAACCTAAAGCTCTGTACTCAAATCCAGCCTCTGGAACATAAGAGTTGTGCTAGCATTTTAAATATACACATCTCAAGGCCTTCTTTTATTTTATGTAGTGTTTTATGCATGCGCTATAGGAGTTGAACCTGCATTAGGTAGGTGCTGTGGAATTTTCCTATATTTCTCCCTGATGATATTTCAATTTGGACTACTGTCTGAAGGAAGTTAAATTGCATGTAGATGCAAAAAATATTCTAAAAAGCTGTTTTTAAACACTTTGATTAAGTAGTCTAAATATTTTAAAATGTATAAAAAATTATAAGCTTGTAGAAAATGCATAATAATTCATGTAAAACATTTAACATTTAAAACGAAAAACCATTTTAATAATCATGAATAAAAAGACTACCGCAAATATCACTAAATGTAGTTGGAGGAATACATTCTTGTCCGTAAAATGTGATTTAAATTATTTCATATTTAATGATTAGAAATCTTAAAGCTCACTTAAAACGCTCAAACGAGGATAACAGTTACTATTTTAGAATCCAATAGTTGGTGGCATCAGGTGGGTGCCCTTTATTCTTACAATAAATTTTAGCTCTTTTGATGCATTTTGTTCTCTAAAAGATTCAAAATGAGTGCTTCATGATTTTTGATTTCGTTAAATAGGAAGCTTTAACTTGTTCGAAGCGATTAATAATTTGAAAGGGAAACCCTGAAATGAGGTATGAGTTGTCTTCCCCCTTTATAAAAATTTAATTTGTAGGGAAGTTCATCTATACTTTCTCAGAGATTTAAATTTAAATGATAAGCACCATTGTACTAGTGTAAGGAAATATTATATTTATTTACTAATAATTAATATTATATTATATTTACTAATAAAATTTAATATATTATATTCAATAATTAATTATAATGCAAAAAAAATTTCACGAAACTATTTGTGTTAATAGTCAAAATATATGAATCTAAAAATGTTTAAAATTATGTTCATAAAAGTGTTTTATAAATTTTGAGTAATTTATAAGTACATATGTAAGACAATACGACCCATGTAGCTAATAAACTATCAGATGAAAGTTTTTATGGTGCAGATAAACACCCACTATGATTTTTCTATCGGGATTTTACATGGCTAATGGTGTGTGTTTGAATGTCACAAAGGAGAAAATATTGAAAATTCCCAAACATTATTTCTGATAGGCATGTACGCAGAATGCGGGAATGAAATACATTTTCCTGTGACCCGATAGTAAACAACTTGATTAAATTAAATAAATAAATAATAGAAAAATAATAATAGTTCAATTTTCTTCGCCGAACTAAGGATTTGCAGTGAAATTTAAATATGTACATTTGAAAAAAATCCCCTTATCAAAATAGAATATATTAAAAGAAAACTGCATTGTTACTCACAAGATTTCACATGTAAAAATGTTGTAATAACTTACATGAATTATGTACATATTTCATTTTTTGATAATTACTTACAAAATCATTTTTATAACTCAGAAATGTAATAATAAATAGTGATATTTTACGCAAAGGTGCAAATTTTAACAATGCGATTTATAATAATCTAAAATCGTATTTTTATTCTATAATAGCCATTAAAATAAATAAATTAGTTTAAATTTTATCTATTAAACAATCTCTTCTCTTCATAATAATTATGTTCCTCAACAATAATTATGCTCCTCACTTTTTTTAATAGCCACTATGTTTATTTTTGTTTCAGTTAAACTTTAAAAAAAGATTTATTAGAGTACTCAATTTATATATATATATATATATATATATATATATATATAATATATATATATATATATATATATATATATATATATATATATATATATATATATATATATATATATATATATATATACATTTTCTATTGGCCTTTATAAAAAGATAAATATGGAATAAAACAACTTGTTCTTTTTCCAAATCTTAATGGTATTTGTACTCTACGATTCATAAGTTATTTATGGAATACAAAAATCATTTATTTATGGCAATAATGCACTTAAAATCATTGTATTCTTCTGTAAATAGGAATTATTTTTATAAATATTTGTATTACTTTTTAAGAATTATTTAAGCAGTATGAGCTTTGATATATTATTATAGATATAATAGAGTTTTTTTTCATTCATTCATCCCTTCAGTTGGAGATTAATTTTTGCTGAAAAAAGAGATGTTGTCTTGATAGTAAAACAGTGACACTCTTGGGAAGTGCGAAGCATTGAAATAATTAAGATAATAACTGTTGAAATATTAAATAAAATTAAAATTTTGCTTTTATTTACTTATTAAAATATGCTCCGTCAAATGTATTATTCAGAACGTAGAATTTAAATCGTATATTTTTCTTTTCATAAATCATTTTTTCGCAAGAAAAAAAGCAAGAAAAATTAAAATCACCTTAATAATCGATATAGAATCAGATTTAAAACATCTGTAGAAAAATCATAGAATGCTTACTATTTTTAATACCGATGCCAATTGATAATAATTGACCGATAATTATCTTAGATATTTTTAAATTCGTTTAAACTAAAGCGAAATTCATAATATTAAAAATATAATTTTTTTGATTAGCTAAAAATTCCTAATTATTATGAGCTATATGGAGCATATAGTTGCAGAATTGAATATAATTCCGTGCAATTTATTTCTATATCTTTCAATTGTTGTTAAATATGAAATATGTTTCTTAGATTTTATTTAAGCTTATTATTTGATTGTTCTGATACAGTTTGCAAATTATCATATTTCTGATATTACTTTTTTAGAGCAACTAAATAAATAATAATAATGAATAAATTTTAGAGCAACTAAAATCGTTTTCAATTCCAAGTTGTTTTCTAAACAGGAACTTTGCGCTGGAAAATTAGAAGAGTCAGCAACGCTTAACTGATTGTTATTTGCTTTAAGAAGAAATGGAACATTATAGATATAAAATTGTTGAAATCAAAAATCAAAACGAAATGATATTAATTTCCCCCTTCAATCATCATTAGTCATTTGAGTTGGCTAATATTTGTACTTTTTGGCCAGTTATTGCACTATCTGTTAAAGTAAACAAGTACGTGTAGTTCTTCTCTTCTTTGGAAGCAACTGCCATGAATCCCAGTAAAATATGCAATAAATATCTAGCCACAGTAAATATAGATGACTGAAAAGGATCAGGCTTTATTTAATTACGCCTTATTAATTTATATGACAATTCTGTTGACAAGTATTTAGAATTCTACATATTAATACCAAATTGCTTTTGTTTACACTTAAGAATTTATTCATATTCGTTTTGTCTCATTCGCAATACATTTTTAAACCAATCTAACGCTAAATTTCATTTACTTTAAATATCATCTTAAAAACAGCGTCCCCAGTGCTACGTTTTCGAAAGTTTTTAAGAAATATTCTTGTTTTTAAAACTTATTTATTGTCCTTTCATATTGTAAATTATATATTTTTTTAAATAGTTGAGTTAGTTTTTAAAATATTTGAAGAGTAAAATGAGGATTAAATTTTTAATGCTTCAAATAATGAAGATAATTAGACGTATATTTATTAATATTATATTTCATTAAGGGAAATTAAAATTTGACGGTTAAGTTCGTAGGAAAAATAAATGCAATTCATTATAAATGTATCTTTTCTATATAAAATTTAGCATTTTATGTAAATTTTGGATTTTTTCAACTTTACATATTTTTATGATTTATAATTGCAGAACATTAATCAGAAACTGAAATTATATTTTCATAAATTATTTTTATAAAATCTACAGCTGTTTTAATCAAATTACAGAAAACATTTATGGCCCAATATATTTAGTTTCATCTCATAATCTCTCATCCACATTTCTTTAATACAGATAGATATATTTCTTCAAACAGCTATAAAAATAACACAAAAAAATCTTGAAGTATTTATCGGTGTTCAATTAATGTTATGAAAAATTCTTAGCTTTTATTTTTTAAATCTTATGGGGTTAAAAGTAAAAAAAGTTTTTTCTGAAAGTAAATGCCTTTATCTATATCTCTCAAATGATAAAAAATAAGAAATTTAGTAAAAGGAAGTATATAATTTCTACGGGAAAAAAGTTACAGATAATAATAATCACTATTTCTTCTAACTTATTTAAAGGGATAAAAAATGTCATATGAAATGTTTGTGTTTTTTATATAGATTTCCTAATATTATATTTTTGAATTTTTTTAGCTATAAGTCCTTTACAATTGAAATGAAACATCTTCTTTGGATTACAACTGAATAGTTGTTGATATCATTCCCATGATGTGAACATTAGGCATTTGAAATAATGTACGGCACTTAAAACTGGCTTTTCCTAATATTGCAGAATACTGAACTTATTATCATTATTTATTTATATTCGTATATTTCACTTTTGGCAATAAAGTTTTGTGTGTGTGTGGTCCATATTCTTTGAGAAGACAGTGAGCAATGAATTAGATGCAGTGATCCTAGAGGGTTTTATTCAAACTTACCACAGAACAGAAATTTCTATTATGTCATTTTCAACGGAATGTGCAATATGCTACACATCATATCATGGTTTTTCCGAGTGCATGAGGTGCTTACACCTGAAAAGACATCGGCAAAAAACTTGTGGTATTCTCGGTCAACTATGATTTTGACTTGTGAAATCTGTTAACAGTTCTCATAATAGAAAGTTCATGAAACAGTATACGAAACAAATCCACTCACAATTCAAGAACTCAAGATCAGGATTCTGAATTTTATCAATATCACCACAATACTCACTTGAGAATCCTTGGGAATACTTACAAAGGTATTCTCAAATGAGCTCACATATATTGAAGTTGATAGAGAGCATTTTAGCAAATGTAGTGATGAGAAATAATCCTATTGAGCACATTACACTTTATTTTATGAGTTGATTTTAAGGCCGATTTTATGTGCTGCATTCTGTGTGATATACAAGGCAATATAAATTGACTATAGTTTCTTAAATTGAAATATATAATTTTTATACTACATTAATATCATGGTAGCTTTAAATTTTTCATGTTTTAAATTATCTAATTAAGGATACTATCACATTAATTTAAAAATTAATGTATACAAAATTACTTATGGTTTTATGACACATTGATGATTACAAACATGCGTTGAAAATTGATAAATCTTTTATCAATATAGCATAGCTATAGACTTAAATTAATTAGATAACGAATCTGTTCAAACAATGTACAGCGAATACTTGACTTTTTCTTTACATTCTGTGCACAATTTTCTACTCATTAAACTGTTTCTTATATCTGATATGCAAAAGTTCTCCTAACTGATTTACATTTTATCATCGATTCCAAATATTGGATTGAATGTGTTCATAGAATACACACTATGGGAGAACACATTTGTTGTGAGAAATTTTAGAGTAATTTTTTCAATCTCATTGTTAAATTAGGGATATAAACTTAAAATATATTATTTGAAGAAGAGAGATGGTTGCTGTTTTATTTTCAATTTAAAATTGTACATTTTATTTTAAATTTAGTGATCAAAAATATTTTTTTCCTAAATAAAATTTGAAAAGTTAAGCACAGAAACAGATTATGTTTGAATTTGTTTTTTATAGTAATAATAGTCTTGATTTTAATATAACATCCCAATTCCTTTTCTGAACAGATGTTTACAATGTTCTTCAGTCTGAGGCAAAATTGTATTTATAGGCAGGAAATCTCTCTCAGTAGTGACATGTGATTATAGCTTTGAAAAATACTCTTAACCGAAAACAAAGTAATTCCTGCAAAAGGAAAGTATTTAATATATAAAGCAGAAAGTGTAGTTGTTGGTGATCAAATAGATGTTTCTCTCCTAAAATATGTAAGTGACATTTTACTGGATAATAGCATAGCGGCTGAAAGCTAATAAAATGTACTATGAAATATTGTGCAATTAAAGGTGACATTTCCTTAAATTAGACTATAATCAAGTTTCCTTAATTCGGATAAGTTAAAAATTCTCTTTTATACTCCCTAAAATATAAGGATATGGAAAATAGAAATGTTACAGCTATCCTAAACAATTGAAGTGGTGTCTTTTTTGTCATCCAACTCAGAACCTTTCAGTTCAAATATCCTGTTTCTATCCTTTTGTCATGGTGAATATCCAACGCCTAAACATTTTTGGGTGAGATTATCTTTACTCAATTTTCACAATTATTGTAAAAGCGTAGTCTCAGTACTAATTATACTTTTGCATTTCATCAGCATTATCCTTTCAAACTGAAAAAAGTGGTAAGAAACAAACCTGAAATGTAGTTACAGGCAAATATACATTGTTCTATAGATAAAAAAAGAATGTTACCATTTGAATTGAAATATAAGAAGACAATAATTACTTCACTGTCAGAATTAAATTAATATGTATACAAGTTAAAATTATTATTTTACTCCATTTTTTGTAAATAAATAAGAAGAATTGCTTGCTCTGCAGTTAAACAAGCAGTTCGCCGATTTAACAATGAATTCATACTTATTTTTAATGTTAATTTGGAATTTTTAAGGTATATAATGCTATTATTGAGAGCAGAATAAAATAAATGTTACTTTTTAATGAAATTTCTGGGTTAAGATAAGCAATGCAGCCATTTTTCACTATATCCGCATGAATTGTAATCAAGTTCTAAACTGAATAGTTAACATTACAGTTACTATACTTAAAATTTGCAATAAAGTTGCAGACATATTCAATTGATTCGATGAACCTCAAAGGGAGTAATTCATGTAACTAGACCCTAAAATCGGTTAACCACTTTCAGTTTATTTCCCCTTCAGAAAGGTTTCTGAGATTTAAAGCTCCGCATAAAAATGTATTATCAGATTTCAAACGCATTCTTAACTCTCTTAATATTTTCATAAATCGTAAATAATGTAAGACCATATTATATTGATATAAATCTCAGACATTTTTGTTTTTAAATTTGCGGAACGGATTATATAATGATGGTTATGGAATTTTAAAATCGATCTAACTATGCATTTTCTGTAAATAAAATAAATTATATTTATTTGGATCAAGTGATTGGCTATACCATTTTGTAAATACAAAATATTGAAAATAATGACTAACAATTCACTTGACAATTTATTTTCAGATGTGGTCATTTATATCCAAATAAAGCTATTCATATTTTTGCGGTCTGAGATTGCAACCAGAATAATAAATTATTGATTACTTTCTATTTACTTAAAGTATAACAGTTTTATGAGAGTCTTTCTATACTTTTCATGTAGATAAAATGATTTTCTTGCACAGAATGCTTCATATACAATATTTATAAGAAATATTCAATTGTTTCATCGTATATGATAATTTGTAATTTAAACATTGAAGATCATTATTAAACAAGCAATAAAGGAAACAATTCATCCACATCACTGAAAATATTGATTAAGCTAGATTAAGCTCACATTATCATTGAAAGTGTTTCCTTAAAATTTCTTATATTTAAGTAAAATTGCTTGCTGCGTCTTACCTTTGTGATCTAGACTATTTGATTTGCAATTGTATTAACTTAAGTTATTCTTTCACGTTTCCACAGAGTAACCTATTTCTGTACAATTAGTACAGTAATAGAATACTGGATACAGAAATAAGCTACTATAAAATTCCACTTTACTCAGGCACTGATATCGTATTTTATAACTACGTTCATGAAAGTAGGTCAATATTAGACTAATATCTTCCTTTTCGTAACTCAAAAAGTTCATTACATTACATCGAACTGTGTTTAAACATGTATAACGCGCGTTAAATGTTTTACATTCAGCAGGATAACTTTCTGCTGAATGAGGTATTGAACCCATTATTTTCCAGTCAGATAACCATTTTCTTGCAAGTATATTGAAATATATTAAAAAAGAAAACAAAATTTTTAAGTGATTGTGTGTAACTGAATGTTTAATTCAGACAGTCTGAATGCTAAATTGTCAAACAGATTTTGATCATTCTTTGTTTACCTAGATTATTCTGAAGAAATGCAAATGATTAACATTCCCATGTAAGATGCAACATAAGTAATGCCCTCGGCAACCTGTATGAAATTATTACAAAGCAGCTTTCACATTTTTTATTCGTTTGTAACACCAAATTTACGAACGTATCGCATATATCTATTTCAATAAACACGAGTCACTATGACACGTAGATGAATGCATACTTTTATAGAGAAAACAACTACTGAAAAATTACTTAAAAAACAATATAATCAAACTCTATAAATATAAAAAATGAATATATGAGATAAGTATCTGTAGATTATTTTTATTATTCAATAATATTTTCAAACATTACTTCAATATTCTATATTCCTTTCGGTCATTTTTTGAAAAATACTCACAGTCTGCAGTTCACATCCTGCGCTTTTTTTACTGTTATTTAAAACGTATTATCGTTAGAACTATAAGCAAATTTTTGAAAGGAAGACTAAGCTACTAGTTTATAAATATTTAATCAAAGCTGTACTTACATATTTATCAAAAATGACATGATGACAGTGACACAAAAAGACGAAAATGCTCTTGAGATCTTTGCTAGTTAGATATTAAGATTTATTTTTGGAGGTACACAAATTGATTTCTTATGGCACAGACGCTAAAATTAAGAACTCTACCATGCCATCAGAGAACCCAGCATCCTTAAATGCATAAAAGTCCAAAGTATTAAATGGGATTGAGATAACGTCACAGAGAATTATATATATTATTATTGTTATAATTTTGCATGAGTATAAGTTATTCACTGAAACATTTTTATGACGGCGTCCGATGAATGCATATCCGTAGATGTATGTATATCACATGACGGATTTCAATACTTCAAGGATTTTGAAGAAAAGAAATCTGTGATATTCATCTCATTCAAAGAATAACATTTAAAACAAAAGATAATACACATATTTTTTTCAATTTTCCTGAAAAATTTAAATGCGTCAAAATGTTGCTTCTCATGAACCCAGAATTAAATGCTTTTTTAGCGTGTGTAAAGTATCTTTGCTACATTAAAAAAGTGAAACTTCTATTACCATTTCCCACAATTCAGTTACATAGGTGAGAGGATCATGACCAGTTGCCATTTTCGTTTATATTTTTTTAATATACTGTCGCTCGTGTTGGATACATTTTCTTTCATTTAAGGTAAATATAAATTTAACAAGTCAAAAGGTGACATAGTATATGAGACTCAGATTTTAGAAATCTTGTAAAATGCAAGTCCAAAAAATTTGGAAAGCACAAGACGGATCTTCTGTAGATTCCAAATAGTATTCTTTATAAATCAAACACATGTGTGACCTCTTCCCTACCTTAATCACAACGATCTTTCAGAATTGCTCTAAAATTATTTGTAGACCTCTAAAATGTAAGAAGAGTGATAGCTATTTGTGAATTCTGAATGAATGTGTAGAATATAGTAGAAAAATATCCACATTTCCATAATCGGGGATGAAAACCATTTGAAATTGCATTTCCAATGCTCAAACGTTTGATTATTAGTGAACAAAAATAATGAAATTTTAAGACAAAAATTTGGATATAAATTTGTTGAGTTTTTCACATATTTATTCATTTTATTACCTTTAGCTGGTGTACTTTTAAATTTTATTTCACTTAACTAGTAATTAATTAAGTCTCATAAACACACTTATTAAAGCTCAATTTTTGAAATATTATCTTTATTCTTCTCATTCCTATCAGAATAACGGAGTGGTATTTTCTCGTATATTCCCCATGTTTCTCGTGCCTGTGATGTTTTCTGGCAAGAGTATTCGAAAATAATAACGCGCAAAAAAGATTAAAAACCTATTCACTATGCCTGGAAAAATATTTTTACTTATTTTATACAACAGATGGCAGTACTAAACATTTTTAAATGTAATTGGAGATACTCTTTATTTTATATTGGATGTCAGCACTATTCAAATTTTCTTGAATAAAAAATTAGGCACTTTATGTCAGTTTTCTTCAAAATTATACGATCGCTAAAAGTTTAGTTAATTGAAATGCATATTAACTGAACTTTAGAAACTCATATTGCCTGACTAAAATCGGAACTTATTTATCAATGATTTTCACAAAGATATCGCAAGTTAAATCACAGAAAATTAACGGATGCTTCAGCATTTAACTTTTAAAAATGTTTAAAACATAAAATTTTTTGCAAGCTTGAGAAGTTTAAAATTAGAAACATTTGTCCTTATACATTATAATGATAAACATATAGTTTAATTATAAATTTACTATCATGGTGTTGTGGTTAGAGACTATGACTTCGAAGTAGAAGGTCCTTCTTTCCAATCCTGATTCAGGTATGAATGATCATCTTTCGGGTCAAAGATTACACACCCAATGGTTGCCTAACAGTTTAAGTTGCACATTATCACATTTGCCCCTGTTGTGCTGAATGGATTATTCCTAAGATCAACCGTACATTGGAAAGGAAAATAATATATATGTATATATATATATATATATATATATATATATATATATATATATATATATATATGTGTATATATATATACATATATAATATATATATATATATATATATACATATATATATATATATATATATATATATATATATATATATATATATATATATATATATATATATATATATATATATATATATATATATATAATAATAATAATAATAATAATAAAGTCAGTTATATTTTAATCTAAGTAAAATAATAATATATTTAATTATAAAAGTTTAAATAAATACTATTTTAATATTAAACTATAAAATCATATTTTAGCTTAATTAAAATAACAATAGGCAATTTTATAAAAAGATCTTCGTAAAATTGTTAGGCAGCGTGTCAAAATACATCTAAAAATCCAACTGAAATATTTTGAATAAAACTTATCAGACATAATATAAAACAACGTGAAATAAACAGAAATAACAAAATGATTTTAAATTTTCGAAACAAACTACAATGGAATTTTAGAAGTGAATATTTTTATATACAACTTATTTGGGTTTTCAGCTACATTTTTTTTTCAATTGTAATAGAAAAATTTGCATTGGAACATGCCGCATTCAAAAAATTCAAAATTATAGTATCTTTTATTTTGGAAAATATTTTCATATTTTCTTAAAAATTAAATGCTACTGGAATTAAAAAATTAAATGCTGTTGGAATTAAAAAATTAAATGCTGTTGGAATTAAAAAAATTAAATGCTGTTATTTGATTATTCTTAAACCATAAAAAAACAACTTGTTTCATTTATAAAATATTTATCTAACCTTATAAAATAGGGAACTAAATTTTATTTAATTACATTTATTGTTACCTAGAATCCATATTTCGAGAAATATGGTGATAATACTTATGTGAAATTTTCAGATTTGTTTCAAAATCACTCAAAAGTAAAATTCTTCAAAAGTACCATCTAAATTCTAAAAATACCATTTAGACTAGAATTCTTTTTTCAAGTGTTTTTCTACTGTAGGTTAGTATAAAATTTTTTTTTATATACTATTGATTATGAAATACTCATAATAAAATAACTTAAATTAATTTAAAATTTTTTTAAATTATCAATTTAAATTTCAGAAAATGAATTATATTTATTGAAAAAAAATTAAAAATTACTTTTTTAATTTTTTTAACACATATAAAGTTAAATCAATAGCTTTTATTGCTTTAGTTTAGCTTTTCAGAAAACATACAATTTTGCATTCAGATTTTTCATCAAAATTAAAATTAGATAAAGTGTGAAATATGAACTACTGTGGATGTAAAGAAAATTGTTCAATTATTTGTTATTTATTACTAATTATATATTCATAACTAATTCAAAAGAAATAATTAATTATTTCTTTAACTGTTTGTTTTAATTTTTGTCGCCAGTCTTAATGCGGGCAACTGATATTAAATCAATAATTCCTATATTATTCATAACCGCTTATAGATTTAATATTAGACATTTTTTTTATTGTAGAAAAAATAAAATGCATTACACCAAACAAATTGTATAGTATCATTAGTAGTATCTCAGATAATATAGAACCTGATATATATTCATGTATTGAAGTATTTCTTCATTGAGTAAACAATTCTCAATTTTTATCAATTTGTGAAAAATAGCTGAAAAAAGCAGATTAATGATTCACATGTATAACTTTATTTATAAAGAGATCACATATTATAATTCACAAGACAAATTACAATAAAAACCACTATTTTACATTAAAATATATCACACACATTTAGAGGGGATTATATAATTAATGAAATGAGTGAACAAATTGTAAAAGCATGTTTTTCCGGTAGATGTAGTAGTATACAACTTAGTCCGCAGTTTTATATATATATTTATATATATATATGATTTACATTTTACTTAAATTTTGGTTGCAATATAGTGCAAATTAGAAAAAAAATTTACTAAAAGGAGTAAGTGCGTCCAGTGATATTTAGACAAACTAAATTTTACTTTGTTTGTAAAATTTTTTGGAAAATTACTAAGCCCATGAAAATTAAAATAATTCTTGATTGAATAAAATTATGAAAACAAAAATGAATTTTTAAATTAATGTTAATGAGTTTATTTGAAAACATATTATCATAGCTGCAGGACATAAAAATAAAACTTTTATGCAGTTACTGAGATTTTTATTTTTGATCTAAAATAAATAAAAATAGATGTATTAATGTATGGAAGTTATATACATATGTTATCGTAATTCACTAATGAAATCTAATAATACAAAAAAATAAAATTCCATATACTAATTTTGTTGATTTTTGTATTTAGTGAAAAAATTTCCAAATCAATGTATGCCATTATAAATTATATAATATATTTTCATTTATATAAATTATTATAAATGTATAAACTATTCAACGCAAAATAATTGAAAACTTTATAACTGCATTTCATTTATTTAATAATCCCCAGTAATTTACAACTGACAGAGAATATATTGTGCAGAATTAAGTATGTATAGGTCATAAATTAATGCGATTAATAAATATTTCATTTATAAAACTCTTCCAATAATTTTTTACCGAAAGCTCATTACGGTCTTTAGTAAGAAGAAAAATGATTCACTTTAAGCTCACACTCTGCACAGCTAAATTTTTCATCATTCTCTTAGTTGTCATTTGCAATATTGACTTAAGAAAAGTCTAAGAATGATTGTGTTGGAAAATTACTTTTAGCTTGACGCCTTGATATATATTTAGAGATTTAATTCTTTTCTTACAAAAAATGGGATATTCTAACACACTAAACTAAATGGTTATTTTAATTCCTAAATGCATACAGAGATCTATGAAGTATATTCTACAGTTAAAAATATTTACAGGACCATAAATACTACGCTAATAAAATCCTAACACAGGTCAATAGTTTCTTAACTCTTTTTTTTCAATTCTTAAACTTATATAAATTCAAAAATCAGAATTTTATAATTATTTTTCTTAATAAAATAAACATGAACAACAAGTGTTTCACATTTACAGATCTAGTATAATTTAAAAAGACGTTAAGTATAAAAATAAACCAAGTTAGCTCTATTGTCATTGGAATTTTCTAAAATCAAATGAGCATGGAACTAAGATTATGATTTCGAGAAATTTGCTAAGATTATATCATTTTATAAAAAATGATGATTTATAAAACAAAATCTATAATTCCCAACTGATTATTAGATATGAAATTGAAAAATAATGGAAGTTATAACAAAAAGACTGCATTAAATATAAAATGAACATAGGAAATTAAGATCATTTTAAGTTACTTTTTCTTACAAACAAAAGAAATTGAAAATAATTGAGATTGTAGTTACAAGAACTTTTCAAAAGTTTTTTCCTTCTGCATGGGTTTTTGTTTTGAATAAAAATATTATATATCTTAACTAATTATTTTTCATTTAATTAATAATGAAAATACTATCAAACAATCAAATTTTTAACATATTTAAAGTGTATTATATTTTAAATGACTGCATATAAAAAAAAACTTTTTTAATATTCAGAGAAAACAATCAAGATG
This sequence comes from Latrodectus elegans, assembly GCA_030067965.1. Lineage (NCBI taxonomy): Eukaryota > Metazoa > Arthropoda > Arachnida > Araneae > Theridiidae > Latrodectus > Latrodectus elegans. The sequence continues at coordinate 92,518,191 of CM057814.1, read as the reverse complement.
AAAAGAAAAGTGAATGTTTTAAGCATGAAAACAAAGCGGGTGTGCAGAAAAAGATATAAGCACTTATCTTTAGCTATAATAATACTAGAATAAAAATTCTTGAAAATTAATGTGCGAAAATTAAAGAAAAATTCAAACAGAAATATTTTCTTTAAACATGATATTTGGAATATTTAGTTATCTTACGAAAACATTGTTGGTAAAATGGAGCAGTGCCCCCATAATACCAGCCTAGTTGGCACACAACAACAAAAACAGCAACGATAACATTTTGTTCAAAATGTATCTTTCCACAGAGAACTATATAAATCAAAATGGATTTCGAGAAATTACAAACATCCACGCTTGAACTGGAAACGAATTTATCAATACACTTATTGTTGAAATGAAAGCCATACCATTAATAAATCACCTACCATTTTGACTGGGTATTGTAAATTTACAGATTAAATTATTAATAAAGAATTTTGAGCTTGATTTTGGAATGCAAAAGGCTTAAGATATTTCTTTCCTCTTAAGTACATATATATTTATTTATTAAATTTATAAGTCAATACATAGATTTTTCAGCTTATTTAAAGAATTAGAGTATAATTTTATTTATCTTTTTAAGTATTTAATTTTTTTACTGTTTTTGTAGGAAATTAATGTGGGGAAAAATTAAGCATAGTGGTTCCAAAAGATTTTATATCACTTGAGAATAGAAGAGAAATATGCAATTATTAATATTATTCTTGGTAAACTTAGACCTACTTATAAATTATTAAGTCTAAACGAAACAAGTGCCTCTTACTAATAATCTTACTAACAAATTTACACTCTGAAAAAGTTAGCTTAAAACAACTAATTTTTTTCGCATGTAAATTTTATTTCTAAACAATATGATTGTACGATAAATATCATGTAATTTTTTTGTAATTATAAAAGTGGTGCAATTTCCTTTCTTAATTGATAGTCAAATTGAAACCAAAAAGCACATAATTTTGCTTATGTTATTATTTCGAGGTTTAAATAAATCTAATTACAGGGATACAAATCATAAGTAAATGTAGAAATCTATGGATTATTTCAAAATCTAAAACTTTATTGAAAGTCCTCTCTGCTTCTTGCTAAAGCTACGACCTCTTTCTAATTTCATTCTACAAACCAACTATTGTTTAAATCTCAAAATATTTTATTTCACTTAAGCAAAAGCGTCAACTATAAAAAATAATTTAACGATACTAAAATACTTGAAGGTAAATTCAGTCACCTTCAAGAAAAATTTGTTTTACAAAACTCTTGATTGAATTAAGCAAATGATAAAAAAAGGAGTTTTGTTTCTCTAAAAAGGATTTAATATGTATGTATATTTACCGAGTTTTGAACTTCTTATAATGTTCCACCGACGCTTTTCAAATCAACAATATATCATTCTACCCAATTAATCATTAAATTAAATTATCAAATAGTTCTTTGGGTAAAGGTGGTATATATTACCTTGAACGGGAAGTAACGGGTGTTCTTTACCTGAAGATTCATGTGTGTGATGCTAACAACAACAAATAAGATTAAATATTTTATAGAGTTTGATGCCTCTTTGCTGTTGTAGTGTCCATTGAAAATACCAGCTCAGAGGCAGAATTTGTTAATAGTCCATGGTTCAAAATTATGAGGCCATTGGATGCATTTAGTGGCTTTTCAGTAGACAGAAATAGGCAATCGAAAAAAATACAAATAACAATCAAATAATTCAATTACGGATTACGTTAAACGCACAATTCCATTTTGCAATGCAATATTTTAAATTTAATTAATATAAGTCAATATTTTTCAGTAAGTACTATTAAAAATGAATGCCTCTAGATATGAGATCAATCTCACTATTAAATTTAACATTTGTTAACCGGTCATGAATTTCTAATTTGTTTTTAATTTATGAAAATGCATTTTTTTTAAGATATAATCCTTGCTGAAGCATGGATATTTGTGAAAATTTAAACTATATGTTCCTATAATTACTACCTTTAGGGTGCCCCTCAATTTTTTGCCAATGTGGTGCCATATTGTTATAGATGTTGGTTTATTTCTGGCTGATCTGCCACCTTTTAAGAGCTATATTGTTCCTTCAATCATGCACGACAACAAGTTTAGTGAAAAAAATTGCCAATTTTCACCAAGGGGCACCCTAAAGTATATATTCCCCTCCTATCAAGCCAGCACTAATTTACAAAACATGGTAATAAAATGAATAATCCAATTGATATTTAAGATCACTGATTTTCAGGACAGAGTATGATAAGAACTTTTGAACTGAAAAGTTTCCAGAAGTACTTCTTTTTAATAATAATAGTGGAAGAGAAAGCATTTTCATAGTTCTTTATTGTCCTATTTTATTATCTTGCTGTTCCTTTAATGATTAAATAATTATGTAATCCTTTGTAGATTTATAAAACCAAATATAAAAATTTCAAATGTACATGCTAAAATAAATTCAATCATAATTTATTAACAAACTTACTTTTAAAATACACCAATAAAAAAAACTGATCTAGAATAACTAGAATCGGCAAATGTGCCAATTAAAATACTGGAATTAAGAAAGAATACTGGAATTAATAAAATATATATTTTATTAATTCCAGTATTCTTATGGTTTTAAAAGATCGACCAATCATTTCAGCATATAAATCAATTTTCCAACAGAGGTTAAATTTTCAACACACACAATATATAATATTTCAAATCATAGCACAATTTCTGCAAGTTATGAATATTCCTGTTTATGATAATATTATATTTACTGAGTTATGAAAGTTAAGGTAAATATTTATTGATATTAAATACTGATTTTTTGTGAGACTAAAACATTTATTGAGTATTAAAAGTTGAAAATGTTGTATTTTAAGTACGTTGTCATTATGTCATAGCTTAAGTGAGATCTGTTTGTCATAAACATGACTTTCATGTTCACAATCAATACAGACTATTCTCTTAAATACGTCAATTATATTTCTTCTTTTGGGTTTAAAACAAATCTGAAACTTCTTCAATAGAGAAAGATTCTCGTCTAATGGGTGTCCTGCTCTTGAAAGGGTCCACAATTGTATTTGGCTTTAGGTGAGCCGAATTCATCGGAAGGTCAGAGAGGTTAGCCAAGGTGACCTTGGAGGATTTATTCTTGTTCAAAGTGTATCGCAACCGCATCCGGTAGACGGATCTTCGCATCATATCTGTTACCTGAATCCAAAAAAAATAAATGGCAACACATTCAAATTATTAAGAGAAATTCTGAAAATTTTATTAATTAAATGTAATTTTTTTTAAATAAACAGTTATATTGCCACATTAAAAATTAAAATATTAAAATAAGAAATGACAATATATAATAAGATAGACAACATTTCTTAAGAATGCTCAACATAAAATTTTATCATGTTAAATTTTTGGAACACTCATCCAAAATTTGAAAATCAAAGACAAATACCATGCATGTGGTAAAAAAGCAATTAATATAAAAGATTTATAAAATAATATATTCTTGAGTAACCAATGTACACTGAAGAACGTAACGTCGTTTATAAAAGAAACAATGCAATTGCATGCTCATTCATAAATATATGTATTATGTACAATGCACACTTTACGAACATTCTTTTTAATACAAAAAAAGGTAATTTTCCATCAACAATATACAAAAATAAAGATGTGCCAATGTTTAATGGATAATTTAAATAATTTCGACGTATTATAACTTCTATTCATCTCAAACATAAAAATAACTTTTGCTATTTCCATAGTAATATTTCTTCTATAATTTAGTGCTTTTGTTTTATTGATAACCATTATAATTGCAATACCAAGAAGAAATGATCTTACGAATGCTCAAAATTATGTGATGACAGATTTAAGAGATAAATATCCAAATGATTAGCATTTCTGGGAACTTGGACAAAGCATTAGAGATAAATATCTAAAACGTTGTATGAAAGGAATGTCCAGTGGTTGATATCTAATTTTGAAACTTTTTTTAATGTCGGAATTTTAGTTCATCATGTTGTAGCTCAAAATATTTTAGTTTATAATGTTAAATCTCAAATAGAAAGAGGAAATGGTCACCAGCAAACTCCAGAATTCAAGATTCCAAATTAAAAATGCCGGATTTCACAGACTCGTCACCTATAAAGAGTATTTATAATCTGTCCATAATATTGCTTCTCACAATAGAAATAGGATTTCAACCCATATCATGTGAGTTTGGAATCAATGGATTTCTGATGGTCTTACTAAAAGGCATATTTAGGATCCTGAATTCGGATTATCTGGAAATAGACTTGCTTATTACATGTCCATTGTTAACTCTTGCAGTAGGGCATTTCGATCACCAATGACTGTCAACAAGGTGATCATTAACTTTTTCCATTTTGCATTGCAATAGTGACAGATAGTTATTTTAAGATACCCAATGAAAAAGCTTAATGCAAGAATGAATCAATGTCATCTTCTCAAAATCTTTTTATGTGTGCCTTTTATCTAATGGCCGTACACGAATTTGAAGGTTCTGATGCAAACGCTCACGCTTGGTTGCCTTCGATATCACCTTACGGGCCTGGTACTTATCATGATCATATAACAGCTACTGGGTATACGACACGAACAACTTTAGTTCAGATCAAAAATGGTTTGAAAGGTAATCGGAAATTATTTGATAATTAAGACTAACCGTTGTGCACCGTCTTCGAGGTCTGAGAAGATCCCTTTTCCATGACAATGATACAAAAGTACATACTCACATCGTGTTCTGATCCTTAGCGGTGAAAAAGGAATTCGATTGCTTTCGCGTTCTGAATGTCTCTCCCATATTCAGATATCTAATTATGGGTTACTGAGAGATTAGCCTGTGAGCCTGCTTCATCTACTACTTTTGTTGAAATGCTTAACATGGCCTAAGAGCAACATGAAATGTATTGCATATTTCAGTCACCTAAATCCAAATACCAATTCCATTCCTTGCATAATTATGAAAAGATCAGTTTAGCTGCCAAAGATGGTAAATATTTCTTCTAATTTTGCATATTAGAACCACTTAAGCAACATGCAGATTTATCATCCTTTTATCATGGCATATTTTACAGCAAAATAAATATTTTTCTTTCCTTGTGTTGAAATTTTAATAGCTAGCATATTTCCGGTTTTTTGATAAATAAAATGTTTCAATATATTGTTCTAATTATGCGGTGATAAAAATCCAAAAACAAGTTTTATACTTTGAAAATGGTTACCAATATAAGACTTGATGATTTACAGAATCATTAATAGAAAAATTAAGAAATATTTATGTTCCCACTTCATAGCTAGAGTAAACTAGAGATGAAAAAACATCAGGAAAGGGCTGAACAATGACAAATGGCAACTTACACACATACATGCGAAAGAAAAAGATTAGAATAATATAAATTGATTGGTGTATAATTTCCATTAAAGTTGTATTCATGAAATGCTAGAAAGGCGCAATTAGATGTCACCAGTAATTTTTGCTGATATGGTGCTTACTACCTTTAACCTTATTTCGAATGCAAAGTCAAGTAATTCTTCAAATATTTGAATTTTATTCAATTATGTGGTTAAGATTTAATTTGCTACAATATCACCGATGTTCCATATAGTTTGTGACTGATATTTTTCACATTACAGACTAATAATATCAAAGTCGCATTAAAATGGGAAAACAAATTATTTTGTCTTATAAATATAGACATTTGTCTATATTTCAACAAGACATTTTTAAGAACCAAATTGGTGTTTCAAGGTGTTTAAAGACTAAAGCGAGATAGAACTTTAAAGTCCATATGCTTAAACAAAAGACATGCATTTCAGAAATAACCAAGGTAGAAGAAAAATAAAGACAAGCATGCGTTTCCACAAAACATGCACGTACTGCTTCATATAAAGAAAAGGCCTCACAGCTCCACGTCTGCTACGGTGTCCGGGTGCCACGACCATCTTGCTTAAGGGCTCTGACCGCGTGGAGCGCCTCCAGTCCGAAGAGGACGTCAGATTCCTTTGTAAGCGAATCCTTTGAATAGAACGCTTCACTAAACCTTGGATCTACAATGAAAAAAAAATAACTTCATTGATATCTTTCGCAATGAAATAAGTGCGTGACATTAAAAAGGCGAAGAGCAGAACAGGTAGAAACGAGTTGACAAAAATTGATTCCAATGGTTTTTAACAATCTGTACCAAAAAGATAGTAAAATATTAAAACAGATTACTTTGTTTCCCTGCTTATAATACGGGGGGCTCACAATTTATTATTAGCCAAAATTTAATATTGAAAGATCTGATTTTAAAAAAGTTCGAATTATCGATGTAAAGAATTCTGATATTTTGAAATAGGATAATAAGATATATATATATATATATATATATATATATATATATATATATATATATATATATATATATATATATATATATATATATATATATATATCGTATAATGATGGAATGGTGAATATATGGTATTTTTTCCATATAAAGAGTTACAACAAAGGACCTTTTTATTTGTATTTGAAAGAAATTATCATCCTATTCAGAAATAGTTCGTCAAAAGCTACAATTTAACAATTTTTAAAAATCTATTATCATATTTCATCACTCTAATATTGCATATTTATAACAACATCAAATATAATTTACAGAAAAAGAGATGCATATATATCATTTCGTAAAATGTAGTTCAGCATGAGAGGAGTAGATTCTCCACGTTCCTTCATTATGAGATAATGAATCAAAATTAAATCTGCTTTAAAGATATTGATTATAGCAAATAAAATATAGATGTGTAACATTTTTAATAAAACGTTTGTGACTCAGAAAGTTGAAACTGTTGTTCACATGAGTTTAAGATACAAAACTCTATTTTTTTTATAAGCCGCTTGACATGAATTCTTAAATTTATTATTATTGAATAAAAATCATAAAGAATTATTCTATTATCGGATATAAACAATGAATTTATTTCATGATTGCCTGAATGGTTCTCATGTACAGAACATACTCACTCGTTCAGTGTGTATTAATTAATATAATTATAGTTTGCTCAAACTTTTGCATTCCATTGAAAACAATGAACATAATTTAAAATTGATAAATAATCTAATCACACTGTATATTAATTTGTATTGTGAATGTAGATTAATATACAACGACAGCTTGAAATATATACTTTTAAAGGAGTAAATGTGAACAAAGTTTTTTCGATATACTGTCTGAAAGTGCATTAAAAATGCATGCATTATACAGATGGTGTGTGTGATATTGTTTTCAATTAATAATTATTTAATTTGTTAACCGTGATACTTTTTAAGTCTAATTTAACTAATTTTTTTACTAAAAATTACATGTTGTTGATGTGTTTTAAGTTAAATTACACTAAAAGAATAATAAAATGCAATTTTTAGGTTATAAGTTTCAATCTGATTCATGAGATGATTACTTAACAATATCTGACATGCACGAAAATTTAAAGAACTTACATCACCACGTGGTATTCATCAGAATCGAATAAAACTTATTCCAGAAACAATCAAGAGGGATAAATTAATACATTTTCTTAGATACTATTACATGTAAATCTTTTTTGAAGCAAATATGCATTGCAATACTTGTTTTTACCCCATACAATAAATCATTCTATCAAATAAAAATTTAATATACATTGCAAAAAAGTGAGAAGATTCTAAACTTCAACAAGCAGAGCTCATAGTAAAATAACAATACTTCAGATCTTAAATTTAGTAAATCATGAGTTTTGTTCCCATCTTGGGTCTAAATATTTGGAAATCTGTTTTAAAGAGAATGTTCCCCATAGAATTAGTCTTGGTTTATAAATAGTGACCGACAATGGGAAGACAAACTAAAGCAAAACCAGAAATATTTTGTGACATAATGCATGCTAACATTACCAACAGAACAATTATTACGAAAAAAAAATACTAACTGTCAATACAAAACAGTGGACAACTGCATCTAAATACTGAAAATAATGCTTTATTTCTTAGTAAATGTGGATAGGAATTATCGATTGAAACTCATAACTGTTAATATTGATTAAAAAACAGCATGTTTTAATTCATTTACTGTATCCGATCCATGAAATCCAATTCAAGATAACAATTATTAAATTATATGCCTTAATTATTAATTTATATGCCGACATTAGCCAAGAATGTTACATAGAAGGACTTATTTTAAATTAAAAGGACTTCTTGGAAAAATCGCCTAACTTGTATTATTTTCTGCTTTATATATGAAATAATTTTTATTTATTTTTATCACAAAAATACACTTTTGGAACGTAAAATACTGAGTATAACATAGAAAACAAATGCGTTACTTACCTCACCATTTAAATAGCAAAATATCAAGGATACCAGAAAACCCTAAAAATGTTAAGGACCAGTACATATTAAATCAAATAATATATAAATAATAAGCATTTTTTTATTACTCTACACATATTATACTACATGAACGTATCATTTTATGGCTCTGAAACAAGCGTAAATTCTAACAGTTTACGAAAAATAAAAATAGAATATAATTTTATTAAATGTTCTTTATTGCCTATATCTTGAAGATATTTTTTATTTATATAAGAATATTATCTTTACAAAAGTACAGAAATAAATTGTAATGAAGACCTGTGTAAGTAAAAATTCAATTAAACTCATTTTATGCAAATATTTATTGTAAAAATTAAAATATTAAAATTCTCATGGATAATATTTAATTAACATTGTCTTAAAATGGATAACTTTTATATTGCCTTAATCAACTATGCATCCGCTTTATTAGAGTAAAATGAGTAATTAGAGTTCTGCTAAATGTATATCAGGAGGGTTTACAAGGTAATATTTTACAATTTTAAACTAATTTCAGACTTGTGTTAAATACTATTTAAATGTGAAAAAATATAGCTTGCCTATAATAAATATTTCCCCATCAAAGTAACTTGTACTTATCAAAATTAATAGAAAAATATTAATCAAATTGTTTAGCTGTGTTTGAAGCAAATTCATTAACTAATAAATATTGCATAGCAATTGATATAAACAATGTTAGTCATCACTTGCCACATCCTTCATTGGTAAGAACCCTTTAGACCTTCTCTTATTAATTAATCAATTCATATAGAGAGCTACGAAAATCACTTCAATATAGTTCTTCTTTTGCTAATGTTAATAAATATACAATTGGATACATATCTTCTCAACATTCTCAGTTTAAATTAAAATTTAAGTAAATTCTCTACAGTTACAAAGTTTTTCTACAATTACAAGTATAATAAAAAAAAATCTTACCCTCTTACATGTAACATATATTAAAATCTACACTACTGACCATTAAAATTGCTACACCAAGAAGGCGACATGCTGCAGACGTGAAATTTATACGAAAGGAAGAAGGTGCTGTGATATGCAAATGATTAGCTTTTCAGCGCATTCAGACAAAGCAGGCACCAGTAGCGACACCTACATTGTGTTTCAATGAGGAAATTATTCAGCCGGTTCCTCATACACAAATTGCATTTGAACGTTGTTGCCTGGTGAAAAGTTGTTGTGATGCCTCGTGTAAGAAGGAGAAATGCGTACCAGCACGTTTCTGATTTTGATAAAGGTCGAATTGTAGAGTACCGGGATTTCGGTTTATCTTATCGCGGTATTGCTGCTCACGTCGGTCGAGATCCAATGACTGTTAGCAGAATATGGAATCGATGGGTTCAGGACGGTAATGCGGAACGCCATGCAGGATCTCAACGGCCACCTATCACTAGCAGCCGAGAAGACATGCATATTATCCGCATGGCCGTAATGGATCGTGCAACCACGTCATGAGCCGTGAGTCAAGAAATGGGGTCGTTTGGAAGACAACAAGTGTCTGCACGAACAGTTCGACGACGTTTGCAGCAGCATGGACTCTCAGCTCGGAGACCATGGCCTGCGGTTTCCCTTGACGCTGCGTCAAAAACAAGGGCGCCTTCAATGGTGTAATCAATGACGAACCTGGGCGCACGAATGGCGAGACGTCATCTTTTCAGATGAATCCAGGTTCTGTGTACAGCATCATGTTGGTCGCATTCGTTTTAGGCGGCATCGTGGTGAACGCACACTGGCAGAGTGCATTCGTCATCGTCATACTGGCCCATCACGTGGCATGATGGTATGGGGTGTCATTGGATACACGTCTCGGTCACCTCTTGTTCGCAATGACGGTGCTTTGAACAGTGCACGTTACATTTCTGGTGTGTTACGACCCGTGGTTTTCCCTTTATTCGAGCCTTGCGAAACCCTACGTTTCAGCAGGATAATGCCCGACCGCATGTTGTCGGTATTGTACGGACCATCCTTGATACGGAACATCTTCGGCTATTGCCCTGGCCAGCACGTTCTTCAGATTTTTCACCAATAGAAAACGTCTGGTCAATGGTTGCCGAGCGACTAGCTCGTCACCAAACGCCAGTGACTACGGTTGAGGAACTGTGGCATCGTGTTGAAATTGCATGGGCATCTGTACCTGTTCATGCAATCCAATCTCTGTTTGACTCAATGCCCAGGCATATAACTGCTGTTATTACTGTTAGAGGTGGTTGTTCTGGGTACTGATTTCTCGGGATCTATCCAGCCAAATTTTTTGAAAATTTAATCACTTGTTATTTCTAGTATAATATATTTGTCGAATAAATATCATTTTGTTATCTGCATTTCTTTCTGGTGTAGCAATTTTAATGTCCAGTAGTGTGGTTTTCAATTATAAAAATTTACCCAAGAAATTATGGACTTTTTAATTGCAAATGTTAATAAAAAATGAAAGCAGTTTTCTCAAAATACAGAACTTGAACTTAAATTGTGTCTTTTTAAAGTGATAACACTAAATAACACATGGAAAAACTTTTTCACAATGATAAAATATGAAATAAAACTTTATGAAAAAATATTAATCACAATAAAATAGATTTGTTGCTTTTTAAGAAATCAATTTTAAAACAGCAACAAAATCACTGATTTTATATTTTATTAATGAGCATTATAATAGTTTGGTGCACGGACACAATAATACCAATTTAAATGTTATCAGTAAAAATATTACAGATTGAGAAATATTCCCACATTATTTTTTTATTGATACATATCCCAGATACGAAGGTTTTAATATAATATTGATTACAACATCACATAATTTTCTGACAAGTTAAGAGAAGTATGAATAATATCCTTACAGAAGCAAACTAGCGCTAAAATACTTTAAGCATGGGAGTAATCTTAAGTATAATATTTGCCTCAAATTTTATCTATTTTTTTAAATATTGCAGAAAAGCATAAATAATGGTTTTGCTAAAACTAGCAAAAACATATATATATTAGATACATATGTTTTATTATTATAATTTCTCATAATTTTCCATTAACTGTGAAGAAATATGACGCAAACATGCAAATTAAGAAGTCTCCGGCCATTTCTGAGATTCATAAAATCATCAGCATATTATCAGATATATCTAAAATTTTAGATGATATCTGAAATATTGACTGATATTTAGAGTTATATTTTACACTCGAATAAAACTTAACTCTTAAACGAACGTCGAGGAATATGGATAGGAAAAATTTGCTTATTTTTCAGAAAATTGTAAGCAACTAGCTATTAATTAACAGGAATCCGCTGAGTTCTAAGCACAGAATGTGACTTGAGATTTTGATAAATGTCTAATATTTAAAACATCCTTTCAAGATAGTTCATTATAGTTATCATTAGATAATAACCTCAATAATTAAGTTTGTATCTTCTCCATGTATCATTTCACCCACAAAATCTGATGAACTAATTTGATGACAGCATTTTGAATTTCAGTTGAACTGTTAATGGTTTAAATTATCACACCTGATATGGAATTAATGTTAAATCGTATATTCAGACAAATTTAAATTCATGAGAAAAATATGATAGTCGAACAGTGAACAAACCAAACTCAAATGATTGTATGTCTCAAACTATTTCTCAAAATCGTATTCTTAATTCAATGAGTTATGTTTATAAAAGCAAAATGCAGAATGTAAAGCACTCACTTGAAGGCCATCCATTGAGTAATTGAAGAAGGTGTAGCTCTCAAGAGCTGTGCAGTTCTCTGACCTAGGTGGGCGGTACAAGACGAGAAAAAAGTGAAGGCCGAACAGGGGCACCAGGACAAGGGTGGCGCGAACAGCTTTCCTAGAAAATGAAAGAGATATAATTTCACAATGTAAAAAATTGCCAAACATTCAACTAATATTTGATGTAATGTTTCATATTTGAAGTTGATTATCAAACAAATACATAAAATATCAAAGAAATCACAATATCATGACATTTCACTTGTCAATATTTTTTTGACCTTAAAAAATAATCATTTACCAAATTAGGATTATTAATAAATCATATTCCTGGAGCTAAACTTCATAAAAAGTTTGCTACAGGAGTTGTAGAAATGTCATCATTATTGGTTAATCATTCATTATTAATAATTATGATATTTATTCCTTATTAACATTATTTATTTATTATTAATAAAAATTCATTATTAAACTATTTTAATCGCAGAAAAAAAACAGAATTCAAGAAATATCATTTTGTGTTATTTTTGACTAAAATTGACTCGCTATCACGTTTTCTAGATTACTATTTTTATTTTTAAGAACAGTAAATTCAGAAAGAGCATTAAATTAAAAATGTGGAATTTTAATTAAAAGGCGATACACAGAAGTTATTTTAATTATCCCTTTGTCATAGCATTTTTGGTTCCATTTCTTAAGCAAAATATTTATCATACTCAATTTGTGCTGAAATTAATCAAATATCTCATTAAAAATTAATTTTCCATTGAAAAAACTTTTACTTAATTTAATTTACCCCAACTGACAGCAAGTAAGTTCCTATTTACTTTTAAAAATGAAAGAAGTTTCTGAAAAAAAAGTCTAGGTAAAAAATTAGAAATATAACGAAAAAATAACTAAATTCTATTTATTAAAAGATAACATATGAATAAACAATTTAAAAATAAATTACCTGAATTGACTTGGTTCATTCATATGAGTTGCTCGTAATTTTGTCACGAGGACGCGGATAATGTTGCACAAAAACGCAAAATTTAACTGTAAAAAAGTACGAAAATAATTTTACTCTTAAAAATACATATAATTTAAAAAAAAGTGAAGCAATACATATTGTGAAGTAATATCAATAATAAATATTAACTACTCGCATTATAAAATGAAACAGCTTACCATTGTATAAAATAATAACACACTACTTAGATAAAAGCGATGTCATTTTAATGAACGGAAAAATTAGGAAATCTTTCATCATAATGATGAAAAATAATTCAGATCCTTATTATACTTCTTATTTAATTGAATATTACTAATTAATTAATTATAAAAATACTTTAAGAAATAAATTATAGAAATTCTGAACTTTGCTCAAATTATTGCGTAAATGTGATTTAGGCTATAATCTCTGAAAAACACCTTAAACAAATTACATATCATTGTATAACAAATCTAAATAGAATTAACAAATTTTAATATGAAAACATACATAGCAGTGTACGCAAGCCCAAATTGTATTTTAAGGTTGGAATACTCGTTATTATTAGCCATGGTCAAGCGACGAGGTCACACCTGAGCTGGTAACTTCCTCTCCTCTTCCACCTCACAACAGCTACAAGGCTTTGGACATCACAAATGAACGCAAACACATTCCCAATCCTCAGAGCTCCAGTAAAGCAGTGAGGGTGAGTGTGGTCACCCAACCAATCATTGCCCGTGGCACATGATGCTTCACTTTGCTGATGTTAAAGAGAAGCGGCGGAAAGGTACTGAGTCAATGGAGCTCTCAGAGGTTATAAGGCTTGATTTAAAATTTCATTCAATTTTAGACAGTAAAAATAAATCATAATTTAAGGTATTATTTTAAAAACTTAAAAAGACGTTAATTTAAAAGAAGTGGCTGCTGTAATGTTTATTCTCACATACGACATGAATCCAGCAGTTATTCTCGACTGGTCAACAAAGACTGTCTTAGAGGAACAGAAATTAAAAGAATAAAGTAATTTGAGTTATCCTTTAAGCAATTGAGTTATAAGAAAAAAAAGCATACTTTGAGCTTGCTACGTTGTTTCAAAAGTAAGCATTTGAATGTATATATATATTATTCCCTCTGTATTAATTCAAGTATTTTAATTTGTCATAGTCGTTTTTTTTTTCGAAAAAAAAAATACGTAATTATGTTACGTGAAAATGAATAAAATTAACTTTCAGTAATTTTACGCTTCAGTTACTTACTCTCATAAATTATCAATTAAGTGATTAATTTTTATCAACATTTTTCGAAAATATTTTTGCGTAAATTTTTTTAAGCAATTCATATTTTTAAATGATGGATGAGCGTTTTTAATGAGAAAGTTTTTAACTAAGTGTTGTGTGAGTCTAAAGATTTAATTACAATGTTGGTACTTAGAAAAAAGCTTTCGTTTTATTTACGTTGAAGTTGTTTATTTTACTTGCTTTTTAATAAGGTTAATTGAAGAGAATGTTTATTCAATATTCTCATTTTTTTAACTGTGTATATATATGTTAATAATTTTTAAAGGAAATATTTAACAATAAAAAATATTAAAACCTTTTAATAAAATTGTTGATATTTTAAGTAAATGGGTGCATATGAAGACAAATATTTTTTTTAACTCGTCAGTGAAAATTTGATTAATATAATGCAAAGTAATAGGAAAACAAATACAATATTTAAAAAAATTATATTTTTTAAAGTATTGCATAAATACTTCAAAAATATGGTAATTTTGTAAAGTTTGTACTTTATTTAGAAATTAAAACTGGTTTTTATTGAATCATTTTTAATCTCAGAATGAATTACTTTTAAAATATTATTTGTAAAAGATTATAATAATTTCTAAAAGAGGTACCTTAACAATTTCTAAACTATAAAAAATTCTAAAGAATATTAAAAAAAGAAGAGCTATAACAATGTCTAAATAAAGTTCATTAAAAGCAAAACTTGAAATTAAATTTGTTAAGAATAATGCTCCAACTTTTTACATGAACTTTTAAATATAATCAATATTTTTCTATATTATCTTACCTCTATCAACTAGTATGCTTAATTTTAAAAAAAAGTTATATTTTAAAGTTGATAAATGTTCTTTACATAAAAATTTTACTATTCCATAATGATTGGGATATTAAAAAGTTTAATCAGATTGAACATAAACAGCTACTAAATGCTGAGAAACCAAAATGAAGTTCTTAGCAACAACATCGAAATATTAACTTTCATTTTTAAATAATTTGTCAATGAATGTAAGACCAAACAGACAATATTAACACTTTAGCATTTCAAATACCAAAAATTTTGTAAGAGAATGGCTTGGACCTCTTTGCTAAATAACTCTTGATAAATTAAACGTTGCATTCTCGAGATCATGGCAATCCTGTAAATCTAACCCTTTGAACTAGCTACAAGTGGTTGTCTCTGGAAGGACACACGTTTGGTTTCGTTTGTTTGTCGTTCAACAATCACTTTTCTTTTCGCTCACGAGGGTCTATGAGACCAGGAACTAAGGTTTAAAGTGGATTCTGAACCATTATATATATATCCAAGCCTAACATGGGATTCGAACACGTGATCAGTTGAAACATAAGCAAGAATACTGAAAAGATATTGGGGATGGTTTTAGGAGTATTATAAAAAGGGGAATGAAGATCAAATTGAGAAATGCATGACAAGCAGTCTGATATAGTCACAAGAATAAGAAGAAAAACAATAAAATTATTAGTTTATATTGTCAGAAAAGTTAGTTTAGTTTGTTGATCAACTGCCTCTTTTCTTTCTTTCTTCTTCTTTTTATTTTATTTTTTTTTTTTTGCAAGTGATTGTTAATAAGAACATGACCTACAGTTGTTAGAGAGGATTTATTGGAATGAAAATAATACTCCCTAAAATAAAGCCCAAGATTGTCTACACTATGTTAACTACTTTGAAAACCGTCATCTGACGAACTATGCATTTACATAAAGAAAGTAAGTGCGGCCTCAGTATTTTATAAGATCTCGGTTTCATTTTTTAAAGCTCGTGTTCAATTACTGAGATTATTCTGGGATGAAAAGAGAATCAATGATAAGCAACAGAGCGTTCAAAATAACTGATGCGTAGTATTTTTGATTTTTTTAATGTTTTTTTCTGGCATTGTTGTATTAAATAAAATTACTTATTTCAAGCCCTTAGTGTCATTTTCACCACAGTACCTTAAGAAAGACCGAATGTTATACGTAGAGTTCATATTGAAAAGGATTTATTGATTTTAAGAGAATTTCATTTTGCAAACCAAAGTTGGAAAGAAGTTAAAGTCAAAGATCTATCAATGATGATAATGTTTATATGGATATACATAACATTAGATTTGTAAATGCATAACAAGAATCAAATACATAAATGGATAAGTAATGGCCAATCCTACGTACAATAAGACTGAGTAAGTTCGGGCTGTTAGTCACCCATTCATACGGGTTAACAGGAATCGCCCAGCACCTACAAATACAAATAAGAACATGTGCCTTTCAGTCACCTTTGCTTGTTACTTATAAGGTATCTGAAATTAAGTCCTAATACATAATGATTTCGAGAAATAAGTAAACGAAGTACTTACTCTTCATCTGCAAAATACCACCGAAGAACAGCAAATGTTCCCACAGGAAATATAGGAAATACTGAAAAATAAATGCAAAAAAATATAGATCATAGTTGGACATTTCAAAAGGAAAATTTCAAAATTTATATAATTATTAATATTTTGCAACAAGAACAATCTTTACGAAACCTAGTTTATTAGTTAAAATACATATTAAGTACATTTTAATAGCCATTTATTATTTTCTCCAGAATTTTCTCGTGGTTGTTCTTACCGATTTTTACTGAATTAATCTCTGAGTACAAGAGATTTTAAGTTATGGTAAAATAAGAATATTCATCGGACAGATGCCGTATAATCCAGGATGCCAAATTCTGAGTTTGGTGATTTTTTGAGAGGATTTTCTAATATATCTGACAACCTGGTTTTTATTACGTCATAGATGTGGAAATCTATATGAATTATGCAGATAATTCTATTTTGAAAATTCTAGTATGAACTTCATCTTTGCAACATTTTTCCTCGCCCAAAATAATAATAATAATAATTTGCCATTTTGGATTATATAGCATCTGTGCCTATTCATCTTACTTTTGCGTATAGAAAGAATAAGTAATCAGCTTACATGCAAATTTAACAAACACTCCTGTTTTCAAAAAGCAAAGGACATGAATATGTAATTGTTTTAGCAACAGAACCCTACAAATATTTTTTTACTTAGGTAGACTGAAATTAGAAGCGTAAGAATTGTTCTACAAAAGAAAAAAGAATTACTTGAAAATCTAATTAAATAAGGAATCCTAACCAAGTTAAGTAAAGAAGGAAAATACTTTTACAAGTGAAATTTTACTTTTATATGCACTTATGCTTAAAGTATGAATGTGTATTTGTTACACTATTATCAAAGGGTCTTACTTAGGGTAATATACACGCATTCCTTATATTGAGCCCTCGCAACAATTTCTTAAAGTTGTTTTGCTAAAACAGGATGAGCAAAAACGGATTAAGATGCTGGGTAAGAGGATTAGAGAGAATTTCCTTTAGTTCCGAACATACCACACTTAATAAGTTATTCTTAATGGAAGTTTTCCCTTGATGAATTTTGAATAATTCAAACTTTCCAATAAAGATTTTCTGGTTTAGTAGAATATATATGCAATTATAAATAACATTAACAGTAAAGTGTATGGCATCCTTATAATATCAAACGAAATTAAATAATTATCTTTCAGAGCAAGTTCTTAAAAAATATAATTTTAAATTCTATGGTTGAATTTTTTTATAGTGCAGTACTCTTGCAAATTATTTTGTTGAAAAATTGTAATTATTTTTTTATTAAAACTTCTAATTATTAAATTAAAAGCGTTTTAAACTCATTCAATCTCTCTCTCTCTCTCTCTCTCTCTTATTATGTTTCTTAAACATAATTTTGGATAAAAGAAGCCCTGTAAACGAAATTGATGATCAATGTTATCGAAAAGCTTATTGATTAAAGTTTTGCTTTTATCAGTTTTTTTTTATATTTATTTTCATGTTCTAAAAATTATTTGCCGAGCTGGCAGTCGAATGGATAGTGCTCTTGCCTTCGGTTTAATAGTTCGTGGGTTTGAATCCCACCTAGAGCATGGATGTTTTTAGTGGTTTGGAATCATTTTTTAAACAGTAGGTCCTGGTCTAATTAGCCCTCATGTGCAAAAAGTGACCGTTGAGCGACAAACAAATCAAACCAACCAAAATTAAAATGTTAAAGCATGAGAATTTTGAACAGTTGAATTGCACACATATGTATTTTTGTCCTATACGTCTATTTTTTTTTCAAATAATCTCTATGAAACTTTTAGATACTTTTTTAAAACTGATATTCCTCTAAATTTTACAAAAATCAATCTAAAATTTTATGAATTTTTTATTTACTTTTTTACATTGCAATTTTATGACTCTATTGCTTATCCAAACATGAAACTGACATTTATGAATCACAAATTTTTTCCATTCTTAAATTGTGAACTATACAATTTTCTGTTTAAGCATTTTATCTACGTATTTTTGATCAATTCTGTTATATCATTATTCAATGATAATCATTTGATCACTTAACTTTAAATTAATTATTTTGATAACCTTAAAGCAAATACTATGTGTGGAAAACTAAGATATGACAAATTGGTTTTAATATAAGAGTGGGATTTTTTTCTGCTTTTTGCTTGCACATTTGTAATTTGCCCTCGGGTACTTATAATTTTGTAATATTTCCCTCAAACAAACACATTGAATTGTATCTATTATCTGTGAAGAAACTTCTAGAAAGCTGTATCTGGCGGATGTTCAAAAGAATAACAACTTTTCATTATACTTCATTTGACTATCCCCACAGTTGACTTTACCATTCAAAATTCTGCATTTGAATATACTTTGCTCTTGTTAGGCTCACTATTACTAATGTATCTCTTAACTATCACTATGTAAACTATTACTATCACTATTATTCTTATTCTATTACTCTGTCAATATATTTATGTATTTATACATATGTAACAAAATTAGGCACAGATGCCATAAAATCCAGGATTAAAAATTCTGAATTTTTTTTTGGCGATGAAAAAACGTTGCCAAGATGTCGTATCGTGACATACGTGATTACATAATTATTAGGGTTACTAAAATAGAATTTTCTGCATAACTCTTATAGACCTTCATATATATGACGTAATAAAAACAAAATTGCCAGATACATAAGAAAATCCGCAAAAAAATCGCCAATCTCAGAATTTGGCATTTTTGATTATACGGCACCTGTGCCCAAAATTAATTGTGTTATGTATTTAATTGACGTTTAATAAGGCACCTGTCTAAAATACAAAAACTTGAAATCACATGGTTGAAGATTGATAAAAATGCATTGCATTTACCATTTATTACTACCTGATGATTGGCGAAGTTTTTGTGAGTTGAAGCAAGTCTGGCTGATTAACAATACATTACATGAAGAAATATCTCAGAATTTTAACATCTTTCTTAATATTTAGTTGGTAAAACAAATTTTGTTAAACAATTCATATTTGCGCAGTAATTTGTTGAAGTCTTCTTGAGAAATTATAAAATAACAATTGATCTATTTAATAATATGCTATTGAGATAAAAAATAACTTAAATTGATAACATATTATGATGATAAAATTTGGATACATAAATGTTTACTAAGTTAAAATTCCTACTAAATTATTGTTTTTAATCTCTAATTAATATGATGCTCAAAAATGTATGAAAGTTCACATTCTAATTTTAGACACTTTAATTTCATACCGACCGATGTATAAATATCTACAATAAACGTTATATAGTTTATTTATTTATTACAAATGGCCAGAAATTTGGCTATGACACTGTTATTTCTCTACTCTTCCAATAACAAACGTTATATAGTTAATAGATATAAAAATTCTGCAGGGTATTTATTACCTATACCAATTACTTTTAATATGCTGGTAAAATATGTTTAATTATTTCATTTAAATTTTAAAAATTTAAACTTTACAATTGTTTAAAAATTTTAAATAATGCGCAAGAACAAGAAATTTTCAATCATGCATATGTTGAAAAGTCAACAACAGAGTCACGTGTTTCTGTAAAATTACGCAATGTAACATCTTTGACTTATTTTCTCAGGACAAATATATCTTACAGAAAATATAAATTGGGCACACTAGAAGAGTACACTTACCCCATCCGATGATGTAGAACATGCGCAGTGACTTCTGCTCGGCGAAGGAAGCTGCAATAAGCTTGTGAAGGTAAAATCCTTCGCAAAACATCCACATATAAGTAGCCATTCGAGTGTATTTAGTCACTACACACAGCACTTTGCAGCCAACCTTGCAAAACAAAATTCTTACTTATTTTAAATTAAAATTGCAATTAAAAATTATTTAAGAAAAATACTTAAAATAATAAAATTTATCCACCAATAACTGTTGAAGGCACAGGTGCCCTATAGAATAACAATAAATTGAGAAAAATGAATGTATATATATATATATCAAATTCCAACCTGCTAAATAGATAGCTGTTATTTTTCTTCAATAATCTGAAAATGGAAAGTTACAAAATTACTGAGTCATTTATTAATTTTATATTCAATTCGTTCGTACTTGTTTATTACATTCATTCTCATTAATAGTAGACAGATTTTGTTTGATTTGTTATCGCTCAGCATCATTTTTGGTACTTAAAGGTTATTTCAACATGTTAACGTGATTTCCGTACCACTACAAATATTCATTTTCTGAAGAGTTTGTGAAAATGGATACTTTTGTGGAAATAAGGTGAAATATATATTCAAGGATAAATATCTCATATATGCTTTGATTCTTTTAGTTTTGTAGTACTGTATTTAAATGAATTATTTTTTGCTTTATCAATGTACTTTGATTATTCATCCAGCTCCTTTAATAGAATTTCAATAAAACATATTTTGAGTATAAAAAACATTAGTATTAAAATATATGTGCCATACTAATTAAAATAAAGTAAAAATGATAGACATCTAATTAAAATTTTTAAATTTTTCCAAATTAACTGAAATCATTTCTTTTTACATGTTTAAGAAATACAAATCTTTTTTCAGAAATATTTATTCAGGACAAATAAGAATAGTTTTTTTTTTATCGCTGTGGTCATTTTTATGCAAAGAGGGACTTTATGACAGTTTAAAGCGGTTTTGAATCATGAGAAACAATTCCAGAAGAAGTAAAATTCGAAACCAATAATTATTTATTGGTTTCGTATATCCAAAATCAAAACACTAGCTAGTCAGCATTTCGGCCAGTACACAGAAAAGAGATTGATATAAAAATGTATAAAGAAAAAAATATTTTATTAATTTTTAGAAGATTGAAAATGCACAAATAAAACAAAAATACATAGATGAATATCCTAATTTTTAGCTTTAATTTCATTTTAAAGGAAGAAGCAAAATAATGGTCCATGATTGCTGTACAAAAGATTGACTGAATAAAAAGTTGTTTGGAACAATCCAAAAATACTAGTAAGATATTTTACACAAAAATATACAATGTAAATTATTGTATAAGCAATCCTAATTTATGCATTTACAACATCAATTAAAATCACTTAAATATGATCATATTACATGATAAATTAATGTAATATGATAGCATAGAAAATCTTAATATTTATATGTAATATTTTAATATAATTTCTGCAATAATGATTTTATTGCATAAACTTTATTAAATGTATCTTTACATTAATATTAAATAATATTTTTTATAAAATATTTTATCTTATTAAAAGTGACTTTTATCTAAAATAAGCTAAACAAAAATGTTCAATTTTATCACTCTAATTTAGGATTTCATTACCTCACTTTTCCATTTAAATGTTTTCATTGATATTAATTTCATAATACAATTTTTTCTTAAGCTTACTAGAAAATATTTCTATAGTTATGGACAAAATGGAATGCTCCTTATAGAAATAAAATTGCTGCAGCTATCCAGTTCTGTGTAACAGTAAATTAGAGTAAAGTTTTTTCCCCCTTGAAACCTAAATTAACAATTATCAGATCTCTGGCTCTCATATCAACAATGAATGAGTTTAACTCGAGAATGGATGATTTTGATTATTAAGAATTTAGTTCATAATGTATGTCTCATATCAATACCCCTCATATGTAAAAAGAGACAATAGAGCCACAAATATACCAACAATTTTTCACTAAACTCTTTCATTGTAATCTGTAATTATTTTAAAGCAACTTACTTAGGCTGAATTATTGATGAACTATATAATTATTGCTTACGGAAATTATAAATTTTTAAAATAAAGCAATTTCTTAAAATAGAAACTATTTCATTTTTGACAAATTTATCGGATTACAAGAGTCTTAAGAGGCATCACATAAATTGTCAAGGAATATTTATTTCTAAAAGCAAAAATTAGTATAATACAAATTATGCAATCATATACAAATTATAATGCAACTATGTAATTGTGTTTAACTTGCATTTAAATAAATAGAAATGTACTTTGTAATACCGTACAATGTAAAATATTAGAATCTAGACAACAATTAAAAAGGTATTGAAATAAATTTTAAGTTTTACAGCAATTGAACTGCAAATTAGGATATTTTTAAAAAGCATTTATAAATCATAAAATAGGAAATTATAAATATTTATTTTCAGTTTTTCTGGAAAATATCTTTTAACTCAAATTTAATTAGAAAAAAAAATTAAATTAGAGTTGGAGTAAAAATCCTTTTTAATATTTTTTAATGGTTTGTGATTCAAAACATTAAAGATGCCAAATAACTGAATTAATTTTTATCATTTACTTGCAAGAAAATAACTTTAAACTCTTAAAACAATTTGCTAATATAACGTTTCATTGTTCATTGAATATTTTTGTGCTTTTGGAAATAACGACAAATATAAAGGCCTCAAATAATTCTGTAATCTAATTAGCATAACTTTTAAATACATTTAGTCACACTAGATTAATTTTGTAATTGTTATAAATTCTTCTCTTTTATTCACGCGTTATATAGGATAAAATGCTAAACATTCCAAAAAAAGCATATATTCTAATAGACATGTGTACAAAAATCAAATCTCTAATAACCGTATATCATTTTTCATTAATTGCTGGTGTAGAATCTTTGTTCTGAAATTGGAGCAATTGAACATTGTTCTGAAATTGAACTCTAAAATTTACTTCAATCTTTTCAAAATCCTTTCAGTTCAAAATTATACTAATTTATATTTTTGCATAATTTACATATTTTATTCTTTCTGTACCTTTTATATATATATATATATATATATATATATATATATATATATATATATATATATATATATTTCACGTGAAATAAAGAAGAAGTGTTTTACAAGAATAATTTTTGTAAATCATATTTAAATATATTGAATATTAAACGTTGATTATGGAATAGTAAATACTGTCATCTACATTTATTATTTTAGAAGATAAGTCACATAATGGTATTTATCTATTTTCTAGTAGTCTAATTTTGTGTGGAATTTATTATGTTATATCTTATAGCAATGAATAATGGTAATTATTTTTAAAACCATTTGAGTGTATAAAACTGTACTTAGAACACATTTGCTTAAAACATGTAATATTTTTTCTTAAAATTCACGTAACCCTCAAATAAAAAAAAAATAATAAGCAGATTTTTCCCCGTGATATGTAGTATATATTAATGAAGTCTAAAATTCAGCCTTAAAATTTTTTTGAAAAACAACATTCAGATACTTGTAATTTATGTAATATGCATTCATAAATGCAATATACATTTTATTATCAAAATGTTGTAATTTCAGATCAAAATTTCATAAATAAATATTTCTTGAAGAAAAACATTTTCTGAATTTTTGAGAAGATCTTTAGAGTTAAATAATATAATAATATAAAAATAAAACACATAAAATTTTTTCTTTTTTTTATTTTTTTTATTTCAACTTTCTCACATTTTTTCCGTAAAAATTATGAATTTATTTTTTTTTGTTTAAAACAAAAATATTTTTACAATATTACTTGAAAAACTTGATATTTTTATTTCCCTGGTAGTATTGTATAATTTAACATATCAAAACTCTCACCAAAATGCTGAAGTTAAAGACACCTTTTCACGACGGAGCGCCTTTGTTTGAGACGCGCGTTCAGGAGGAAGCAGAAGTGAAAGGAATGATAGCACAGGACGAGGGGTTTTCTCCGCTAGGCCTAACTTTAGAAAAAAATTCGTAAATAATAAAGTTAAGGTCCTACCACCGTGATTTTTTGTCACTTTTGATTATAACATAATCTAACTTATAACATTAAAACTAGACTTAAATAATTTTTTTCCTTCAATTTATATGAAAATATATATATATATATAAGTTGCTTACCTTGAGAAATAATTTTCGACAGTGCAATTCTAGTTTTTTCAAAATTTTAACTGACAAAACACTTCAATGTATTTTCAAATTAATAAAAACTATACAAGGGCTATTTACAAGAAAAATAGCAAATAAAATGAAGACTGTGTATGGAAAATCTCAAAGCACGAAGAAACGCAAAAATCCGACACTGCATGATTTGCAAGAATTAAATGTTTGTTGTGTTTTCTTTTCTTTCAGCCCGGTTTGTGAACAAACGATGCAATTTCTGCGACTTTTTTCTCCCTTTTTGTTCAAATTAAGGGCAGGAAAATGCCTACCAGATAATTGAATAGCCGCTGGTACAGATCTTACGATAAACTGTTTTTTGTCTCTAAAATTTTCATATTTCTCCAAAATTTGCTCAATTAATTTCAATTTAAATTGGAAAACCGGCGTTTTAGTGCTATGCTTTTTGTCATACAGAATGTGGAAATTCAATATGGTTATATTCATAAGCCCAAAGAATAATTTTTTGTACCATTTCGCCGATTTTCTAAAACATAAAGGGTGCATCATAACTCCTTCTTCTACATCTACACCACCCATGTTTTTGTAGCAATCGATAATACAGCTAGGTTTTAAAATGTCTTCTCCAGTGACTCTATCTTTTCTGCCGGATTTAGCCATTTCTGGCTCATGTATGCTTGATAGCATAAAAACGTCTTTCTTTTTTTCTTTAAATGCAATGACGTTTACATTACCAAGTTGCATCACATCCATTTCATCTTTTTTTTAGTTTTCTTTAAGGAAAGTCTTTGGGCACTCTCTTTCGCATTTTTATTACGGTTCCACAAATATTACTTTTTGCAGAATACATATATTCCGCAAGCGATGGAGAATTGAAAAATCTATCCAAATATAAATAAATCATTTTTTAAATAAATCCTTCATCAATGTTTTCACTACTCTTTCTCCATATGAGCTGCTTAACATTTTCGTGTCTTTACCACAATAAATTAGAAGTTTCACACATAACCGGATACTGATTAACATAATTTATATATTTTAATGCCATAACGAGATCTTTTCGATGAAACATACTGCGAAATCCAAGACGTCCTTTCCAAGCAAATAGAGATTCGTCAATGCAAATATTTTCCTTCGGCGTATAGGTTCTTTTAAATTAATTTTTTTAGGTTATCAACAATTAGTCCTAGTTTTTCTAACTTTTTAGCGTTCTTGTTGGAAGTGAAATGTAAAAATTTCAAAATATTGAGAAAAATATCTCTAGGCCATAACTTTATTGAAAAATGGAGTAGCGAATACCTCATTTGTAGTGAAATACATTTTCAAATTAAACTTTTTGATAATTCCCTTTAATATTATCGTTGCTAAAAACACTTTAATGTATTCAATAGTTAAATTTGAAAATTTGGCTGATTTAAAAGTTGATGGAACATTTCATTGAGCGCTTTGAGCAAAAATGTTTCTTTCTTCAGCAATTAAATTTAAAAGTTCCTCATCAAAGAAAATGTTGAAGAAATCAGTTTCCTTTTCTGCATGATCTATATAATTAATTCCCGGTTTTCCAGTAACTATATGAGGATGCAGTTCCTCCAGTTCTCGACTGCAATATGAAGTACCTTGTGTCGAACTTTTACGGGACGTGGAAGGTAGACATTCAGCGAGCTCAGTCTCTGACAAAATTTCTGTGTTAAAATCGCTAGAAATATCATTTTCTAATTCTTCAGCAAAGGAATCATCACTTTTATCTATATCACTGAATGGTTCATTTACCATACGTGTATATTCATCCTCTGTTAAATAACGTATCCTCGCCATAATAATCTGCAGTCAATAATTTCCAAAATAACCAGAAAAGTGAGCAAATATAACCGAAAGCAGTAAAAACTGTAACTAAACTGACGCTAAAACCCTAAAACAACTCCCATAGTAGCGAAAACAAAATAAAAAAAGTGTTCGGAGAGCTATCAGTAGCGAGAATGCTTAAATCACGTGAAAAGCTGAAGAGACGAGCTGTGTTTGTTTTCATTACGATTTCCTCTCTCCCCAGCCACAGCTGATAATCAATATACCAACAAAAGCAAAAGTATGAAAAAAAAATGAAGGTCAGAACACTATAATTACGTTCAGTTTAAATGTGATGGACACATAGTGCCATCTAGTGATTATTAAAAATTGTTCCAGCTTAAAATGAATATAATCACCGCTCGTTCACTAGGTTAGTTCTTCAGAAATGCACGGGTAAACTACCCGGCCCTCAGTTTCATCCGTACGAAATGCATATATGACTCACCTGTCATGAAGAGGTTAAGACAGATACTACTGGTAAAATTATTCGGAATAAAAATATGTATGAGAAGAAAAGGTTTTTCTTTTCAAAAGAAATTTTAAAGTATTGAATAAATATTTATGACTATCTAGACTTTTCTAGCATAAATTAATGGTTTGGTGTAAAACATAACTCACTTCCTTTTCAAAATCATAATAATATTTAAATTTAACAGATACACACAAATAACTAAAATTGTATAATAGTTCTATCAGTTTGGTGTATGAACAAATACATGTATTTAAAGAATCAGTGACTTAATAAATTTTACAAGTAAAAAAAATATTTGAGATACTTATTTAAAAAAATTATATTATTCAATAACAATAATTCATTACTTCAATATTTTGCATTCATGCCACGAATCTTTCACACAAATACTCTCTGCAAAGAATCAGTGTTTTGTTTCTTGTAATGTTGCTTATTTGGTTTTATTATATTTGAGATAACGGCACCGACAACTACATATTCATATTTGTTATTGTTATAAATTCTGCATATGCGAAATCAACATATTTGAGATTTTATGACGACCTTGTCAAAGTGACCCATATCCAAAAAGCAGATAATTTTAATAGTTAAAATTTTTTTTACGAAACAAAAAACTTCAATATTTATTTCGTTTAAATAAGCAATTCATTCAATAGATAAAAGTCAGGACAAGGCATAATATAAAAATGCGAATGATTTTTGTAATTTTCTTTAAAAAAAACTTAAAATACGCCCAAATGACGAGTCTCACAAACCAAGTGTTATGTTATGTGTGTAGCACTTATCTGGTTTAATAGGAACAAAGAAATAAGTTCCTTAAATAGCTCAAAATAATTTATTACAATTAAGGGTACAATTTGAGCACAACACAGATACATATACTACAAATAAAACAAAATTACATCTAAACACATAAAGTTAAAGGGAATAGGGTAAACATGAGAGTCATATGGATATACGTCTCATTCCTACGGTTGCTGGAGAGGGACTGACTTCCTTGGTGATGACGTCATGGGTGGTGCTGAAGATATGGGGCGCTACAGACTCCCCCTCTGGCTCCGCCGACGTCCCGGCAAGGAGACAGGATTGAGGTTAAGGTTGAGGTTGTCTACGGGGTCTTCTCTTACTTTTCAATGGATACACTGGCCCTTTATCTCTAGAGGATTGTTGATAAGGCTTCAACATACTGGTATGGTAAGTACCGAGTACTTGATCAGGGGCAGAAGGATCTGAAACATCATATGTATTTGGGGATTTATTCGTTAATATAATATA
Organism: Latrodectus elegans; assembly: GCA_030067965.1. NCBI lineage: Eukaryota > Metazoa > Arthropoda > Arachnida > Araneae > Theridiidae > Latrodectus > Latrodectus elegans. The sequence continues at coordinate 92,489,943 of CM057814.1, read as the reverse complement.
AGGTCCTTCACGCTTGGGCATGAATTTTTTACTTGTTTTGGTTTTGGACTTGATCACGGGATATAAAGTGATCCAAACTTTATCACCTGGTTGATAATAAACGGGTCTGTGCTTCTTGTCAAAGTACTCCTTTCTAGCATCTTGCTTTTGCTCTATACGTTCTCTAATTATGGGTGTAAATCGTGCAAATTCTTTTAAGTAAGGTGTTATCTCTGCGACGAAGTTATCGTTATCAATGACAGCTCTAATATCATGATTGACATCGTCTGTGGTTCGAAGTTCTCTTCCGAACTGAAGGTAAGCTGCCGTATGACCTGTAGAATCACATTTTGCGGTGTTTAAAGCAAAACGTATCATGGGTAGTTTGTCCTCCCAAGTATCATGTGAGTCACCAACTAGAATTGCTAATTTGGGTTTTAGATCTCGATTTTTACGTTCAGCAGGATTTGCTTGAGGATGGTATAAAGGTATAAGATCTTGCTTAATATCTAGGATCTTACAAGTTTGTTGCATTACAGCACTGACAAATTGTACAATCGTTGTCGCTGATTAGTCTTCTAGGTAAGCCATAGCGTAAGAAGACTTCTTCTATCAATATTTTAGAGCAATTGATAGCTGTGGCATCTTTTAGGCAAAAGTTCGACCCATCTTGTACTTGTATCTTCAACAAGAAAATCCATTTTTTCCAGCTGGGGTCTCTGGAAGAGGACCAAACAAGTCCCATATTGCCAGCGTCTCAAATCTTTGTGAGTAAATAGGCGTTCTGAGTAATCCAGCAGGTTTCTGGTTGTTAGATTTGTACCGATTACATTCAGCACAATCTTTCACGTATTCGGCGATAAACTTTCATACCAGGAAAGAAATATCTAGAAGCAATTTTATGATACGTATTCTCAGCTCCACAATGTCCTGCCGTGGAGAATCATGATATTGCTGTAGGACACGTTCTCGCTCGTGACAAGGACAACTAACTGTGCTTCTTCTGACTCTGTTTCAGGCGAATATCGATACAGTATTCCTGATTCATGAGATAACCTCTACTAGTCCAATTTACATAATTTTCATCTTTCCGTCCACTTTCAAAGCAGTCTATGATCTTTCTTACATCCTCGTCCTTCAGTTGTTCTTCGCGAATGTCTTTTAGATTTCCGGGATGGTAAATCTATGGAAATAGTGTTGAAGTTACAAACAAATTTGTCCTCTGTATCAAATGGTCTAGACAGAAGATCTGCAATTACATTAGATTTTCCTGGAGTGTAAAGTATTTTCGGATGATATGACTGGATTTGAAGAGCCCATCGAGCTAAGCGTCCGGATGGCGATTTAATACTCATAAGCCACTTCAAGGGTTGGTGATCTGATGCAATAATGATTTCTTGATTTTCCACATAGCCACGGAACTTCTCAAGAGCCCATACTACCGCTAGTGCTTCTTTCGGTAGTTGAATAATTTCTTTCTGCCCAACTGAGCAATCGACTGGCATATTCAATCACATGTTCTTCCGGTCTTTCTCCTTGGATAAGGACTGCTCCTAGAGCGTAATTACTCGCATCAGTTCTTATGAGGAATGGTTTAGATCCATCTGGCTGAGACAACACAGGTGGTGAAATCAGCCGTCTTTTTAACTCTTCAAATGCTTTCTGCTCTGTATCACCCCATGTCCATTGTTTATTCTTTTAGTTAAGTCACTAAGGGGTCTAGCAACTTCAGAAAATGGGGAACATATCTCCGGAACCAGGAACAAGTCTGTAAGAAGGACTGAACTTTTTAACACATTTTGGTGTTGGAATTTTTGAATAGTGGATACTTTGTCAGCATCTACTTCTACACCTTTTTCAGTTATCCAATGACCTAAATACTTCACTCTGTCACAAGAAAATTGCACTTGCTTCTATTGGCATTGAGCTTAAATATAGAAAGTCTTTCAAACACTTTTCGTAAATCTGATAAATGTTCATCAAAAGTTTCTGATAAGATAATGATATCATCAAGGTATGACAATGCAAAAACATCTTTGAGACCAGATCTAAATTTATAAATGAGACGTTGAAAAGTTGCGGGTGCGTTGTGCAACCCAAAAGGCATACGTAAAAATTTAAAAGTTCCAAATGGACAGATGAAGGCTGTCTTCTGGTCTGATTCATGAACTTTGACTTGATGATAACCAGATCTTAAATCTATCGTAGACATGTATTTCGTCGACTTGGCCTCAGTCAATAAATCATTCATTCTAGGTAGTGGATAGTTATCCGGAATAGTCGTTGAGTTTAACTTGCGGTAATCTACACACAATCTAATGGTTCCGTTTGGTTTAGGTACTAATACCACAGGACTTGCATAAGGAGACTCACATTCTCAATTATTCCTTCTGTTAGTATGAATCTAGCTCTTTTCTTCAACAACTCTTTTCTTTGCAGGCGTCATTCTATATGGTGGTTCAGCAACAGGTAGGCTATTTCAGTCTGTATTCTATGTTCAATAAAAGGAGTAGGCTCTCCTGGTTTAGTTATTTTCAAATTCTTTCCAGCAATGAATTTAATTTGTTTCGTTGTTCTCTTTGTCAAATGTTTTCCTTCATCATTCCTCAATTTCACGGAATTAGAGGTTTCTGAAATTTCCAACAGGCATATCAGGAGAAGCACTTTCGCGACATTATTACTTTTGCAGTACTTACGGTTTCGGATGGTTCACGATAAAATGGGTAATGTCTGTGTGGATATTCACTAAAATGCCAAGTGCCATTCTGGATGTTAAGCACAATTCCAGCAGCCTGAGAAAGTCAGTGCCAAGCAATGTTCTATTGCCTCTAGCGTTTGGTAATGCAATAAATTTCATACGAACTTTCTTTCCTCTACATTAAGATTTACGACTGTTGACAAAGCTGGGACATTTCTTTCTTTTCCATCAGCAAGTACCATTGTAATATTCTTTCTTTTGAAATTTGAAACCTTTCTTTTTCAATAAACTATAAAATTTCTCTCCGCAATGGAATTTGATGCACCGGTGTCGGCACAAAAAGCTGCTTTTTCACCACAAACATTTAAAAAAATTGAGCTGACAATGAATCTGAAGATTGTGTGGTATACAACTTTACACCATTAACAATTGTTTTAGCCTCTTCTTTTAATTTGTTGCCCTTTGGATACTTAGACTGAATAAAACCGGGATTACCACATCCATAGCAATGAACCGAAAGTCTTTTTTTCTGGTTTGTCTTTACTAAATTTTGGACTTTCATAATTGGAATATTTAATTTTGTCATTTTCCTAGAAATAGGAAGCTTATAGTTTCTCTCTGAAGCAGATTTAACATATAGTCTTTGAAGTTTGGCTTCTTAGCAAAGATAGGTGAATTTTTTCTTCATTCCCAGTCTTACATTTTCATAACTGTCAAGCTTTTCTGCAAGTTCAAAGGATCATTCAGCTCTGACCATTGATCAACAAAATGTTCTCTAACCTCTGAGGTGTTCTTTTCTTTAACTGGTCAGCTATAATTAAGTCTTGCAATTTCTCAAAAGTGACGATATTTAATTCTTTTACCCATCCTTCGAAATACGATTTAATTTCAAAATAGAAGTCTTTCCATGTTACTTCTGCACTTTTTCTATGTTGCGAGAACATCTGCCGAAACTTATCTGAAGTAAGTCTAAAACGCTTCAAGAGCATCTCTTTCGCCTTTGAGTAGTCTTTAACGTCCTCTTCATTTTCTCTAGCAATTAATTGATTTATTTCGGCTGGCAATGAGCCTATCAAGTACGGCATCCAATTCATCTCAGGTATATTCACTAATTTTAATTGACGTTCAAATACTGTCAGATAAAGTCCGATTTCATCTTTTATTGGGATTAAATTTTGGAGAATTCTGATTCAGATCCCAGTTTGTTTTCTCTGTTTCACTGGATGGATCTGTGGAGGAAAGTACCTTCTGAGCTTCCACTTGAAGTTTTAAGCGTTGCAAACTCATACGCTCTCTTTTCAATGCATAGTTCTTTTTCTTTGGCAATTCTTTGCATTCAGCTTGTTTTTCTTTTTCAAGCCGTTCCTCTATTATATTAGTTAGCATATTTTTTCACCAACTCTTCATCATAATCTTTGATTTGGTTATGATATCTTTCAGTTGAATTACTTTCAGATCATCTGCTACCCTAGCCCCATTTCTGTAGCGAGGTTTTCAGATCCTCCTTTTCCCTTTTCCAAGGAATGACATTTTTGCAAGTGTTTTTATTTTAGTTAAAACGAAATTTAAACAACATCAGTCTTAAGTACCAGATTATGTTAAAATATAAATCTTTTATAACTCTAAATATATATGAAATGTAACTTATTACTATTTATTCAAACATTAATTGCAAATAAAATGAACTCTTTAATTATTGTAAATAAAACCTGAAATATTCATATGATATTCACCATAATAAAATAATCAAATCAAATAAACCCGAAATAATCATATAATATTCACCATTATAAAATAATCAAATCAATTTTATTATATTAATCTTACTAAATTTATAAAGATTCGCTCTTATTTTATATTTCAATTCAAACAAAACTGAAACAAAACATTTCAAAATTCTATCATGAAACTTTTTATTTTCTTTTCATTTAAAACTCTATACTATCGTTTTACAATTACCAATAATCACTTAATGTACTCTTTGTTTATAAATTATATTTTATCAATACTTCAATTCCAACATTCAATAAATCAAAATATATTAATAAAGATAACTTAATCATATGCATTCAAAGAATATTTTATATATAAATAACAAAATTTTCTATTAAATTTTTATTTCTTAAATTTCCTCAATTTCCTAAAATATCAATTTTGATTCCTTTTACCAAAAAATATTAATAATATATTATTTTGTTATCTTAATATATAACCTTAAATATACATGAAAAACAATATATTTTCATTCTTTATTCAATGAAACCACTTACTAAAAGATTAAAACACAAAAATTCCAAACAGAAAGTGAATGAGGAAAAAATAAAATAAAATAAGCATTAATATATACTGAACTCTCATAGCATTCATAGATATTGAGCGGCTAGACAGAGGGCATTTATGAAAACAATAACAACGGTCGTTTGCGGCGCCTTGTTTCGTGTTTTTAAATCAAAACAAAAGTATCATCACATGAAAAAACGCACAGTCATCAGACATTTAAATTCTGTTAGCTACTCAATTTTAAAACACTATCTCACCGTAAAGATTGTTATCTTCAAATATTCAGAATTAAGAAATATAATATATAAGAAATATATAATATTCAAAAGTAACAAATATTTTTATTTATTGTTCATAATTTTCTTAAAATATAATTCACGCACACATACTATAATACTTCAAATATAATAATAAAATAAATGTTTCTTTTTAACTCAATATTCTACTAAATTTTAAGTATTTAATAAGATATGAAACATATCTACCAAATCAAACAAATAACTATACTGCAAGTATTAATACTGTTCTAAATTCAAGAACATAAAATAACACTTTTTATCGAAACACAACAACTTATAAAGAAACTTTTTATACAGTTTTATATTCATAACTGCTTAAACATTAACACTCATTAATTACTTCCTTAATTGTAATTCTTCACAATTAATTAGGAAATATTAGAAATATAAAACAGTAACAAAACTTATCTCGAATTCGCAAATCAAAACTGGATAATCCAAATGAAAGGAGACACTCCACTCCAGTTGAACAACAAAGACACTCCAATCTCGGATGAGATTATATTTTGCATTAATCCATAACACACAACACATCAGGAGGTAACCTGTAAAATTTTGAGTTCCTCCAACAACAAGATTTAATTCTGGGTAGAATTTTTAACAGCGAAAAGAAACTCTAACTCGGGCCTCGTTATGCCATTATTTTATATTGTAGCACTTATCTGGTTTAATAGGAACAAAGAAATAAGTTCCTTAAATAGCTCAAAATAATTTATTACAATTAAGGGTACAATTTGAGCACAACACAGATACATATACTACAAATAAAACAAAATTACATCTAAACACATAAAGTTAAAGGGAATAGGGTAAACATGAGAGTCATATGGATATACGTCTCATTCCTACGGTTGCTGGAGAGGGACTGACTTCCTTGGTGATGACGTCATGGGTGGTGCTGAAGATATGGGGCGCTACATGTGTATAATTTCTGAAATCTAAACTACCTATAATAACAGAGGGTATTAACACATTTTTAGAACGATTTCGCGGCCGTTTAATTAATGTTTAAAATGTAAAGATTATTTTTTAAATGTTCGCGATCTGATAGCCCTTTTTCGGGACTATAAGTCTGCATCGTGATTTCCATGATAGAAGAGCTTTTCGCAATATGTCCAGGAATATTGCTTTCCATTCCTCTTCTACTACTTTCCAGAGTCCATCTATCGTGGTGGGTTTGAAATTACTTTTTTTATTAGACCAAAGGCACAATGGCCCATAAGTGAAACGTCAGATTTCTCAGGGATATGTTGGAAATGTATACATGCAATACCTGTATTAGTCATCATTTTTTCAAGGAATGCAGTGGTAGTTTTCGAAGTATGACTTGTAGCTTTGTCTTGATGAAGTTTCTCTCTTTGAATATCATTGGGATAAAAAAGTGGAATTTTTTTTGCAAATATAGGAAGTAAAATCTTCTCCTGACAGCACGATGAGTTGATTTTAACATTTCTTTCTACTGTTCTTATTTTTAATTTCCCATTGTAGGAGAAACCTGTGATAATCATAAACCCCTAACTGAAACTTTCTTTACATTGACGGAAACGGGATTGTACATTTTTTTCACCTCATTTTCTAGAGTAAAAAGACCTTTTTTGTTACAGACATTTAGATAAACCAATGCTTCATCAAGGGTCACAATGTTTTTCCATTTATCTCCTGCTAAGTGGTTTTCATACAGGATTCTACAGAATGTATTGCGTTGAGTTACAAGTCTCGGCGAAAGCTGGTGAACATTATGGTTTTTAGCATTTTTAAGTTGCAAATATTGATTTATTATTTTATTTATTGTTGCTACAGACGTATCTAAAGACTTTGCAATTGATTTCTGTGTTGGCGGATTTTCTTTTGTTATCAGCGATTTCACTTTAGAAACATTTAAAACAGTACGTACTTTTTACGGATATTCGTTTGGAGTCTTCTTTCTATTTAGAAATCATGATTGACAGATTTTACCTGTCCGATTAATAATATTGCTTATTTTGCACTTAGAAATTTTAATACCAAGCATTTCACAACGTTTTTGAATTCTGGAATAAGAGCGTTTATCTTCGGAAAGCGCAAAAACATATCCTTCAGTTCACAGCATATTTATATGTGACATTTTGAGAGAAGAATAAATTTAAAAGTAGCAGACGATATTTTTCATTTCAAATAATAAGCTATTGCCAAAAATTTTTATTCTAAAGGATTTACTTTTTTTAATTCGTAATCGAAATCGTTCTAAAAATGTGTTAATACCCTGTGTAGAGCTTTTTCGTGAAATATATAATGGTTTTTATGGTTAAGAGATGTGTAGATTATTTAATAATTAATTACTCAATACGACGGACCAGTGTCTTTTTAAATTATTTATTAGATACAGACAAACATAACAAACGGATATGGGGATTAATTCCCGCTCGAGAAACATAACCGTTCTCCTCAATTTCCAAACTACTTCTGGTTTGTTCCAAACATGCCTTAATTCGTCAGCGGTTAGAGGTCCTACTACTTTATTCTCAGGGTACTTGCAGTTGTTGAAGAACCTGAAAAGATAGCTTAAAACACGAACAGTTTTTAAATACTTATTACTAATTTGTAATGGTGTTTCCAATAAGCTGGAAGAGTTAGAAATAGAGTTATTTTTGAGAGTCATTAGTTAGTTCTGCCTGTTGCACATAGTCTTTTTCCATTTCACAAATATATTCTTCCTCTGGAACTACAGGATTCTTTTCTATAAAGGGTGGATTGGCAACTGACAGGAAGGTTGGTCCATTCCAACAGAACGAACAGTCAACGAGAACATCAGCATTGGCTCCTCTTGATATGACATCAGCGGATATATTTTCCTTTCCTGGGCAGTAAAACCAGGAATATTGATTTCAGTCAAAGATTTTATCTCCTTTACTCGATTTGCAACAAACTGTTTCGAAAGATTGTATTGGATCAAGGATTCCACTAATGTTATTTTTGAATGAGTCCAATAATAAATTTTGGATGAAACATTACGATCTCTTATTTTTTGACCACATTCATTAATCGAAAATGCCAACAACGCTCCGAGAAGATTGAGTCGAGGCAGAGAAATATTCTTTAGAGGAGTAACTCGACTCTTTGATGCTATTAGATTCACTTGAATTTCATTTCCATTTATTACTCGCAAATAGAGAGCAGCACCATATGTCTTTTTGCTGGCATCACAGAAAGTGTATATTTCTATCACAGTTGAATCTGTAATACAGGATATAGGTAATCTTGGAATCTTTAATTGTGTCAAGTTTGGCAGCTCATTGCACTACTGAAGCCATTCTTTTTGGACATCAGGAGGTAATGGTTCATCCCACTGGATTTTCCGAAACCACAATTTTTGTAACATGCACATAATTCTTACCGTAAATGGAGTCAATAATCCCAATGGGTAAAAGATTTTTCCAATGGCTTGTAAAATGAAACGTTTGGTGTCCTTTCGGTCTGAAAATTTTTTAATCAAACCTTGGATGTCAAAGATTAAACAATCTTCTGTTGTGTCCCAAGCCAAGCCAAGTATCTTTGTGGAATTTGATGCCAGACTAATAAATTTCTGTGGAGATTGCACATCAAATTCTTCTTTTTTCCATTGTTCCATCAATTCACAATCATTAGTGATCCGTTTCCTCAAGTTCATATTGGCTTCAGACATCATAGCTTTGGCTTCACGAGAAATTACAAGAACATCATTTAGATTGTCTCCACCAGATAAAAAGTCTCATCGTAGATACTTGTATCTAACAATCCCATAATGACTGGATACTTATTTTTAAATCTTCTTAAATATTTCTTGATGGTAGCTGACAACAGAAATGGGCTGGCATTTACTCCGAAAAGAGCGCGCTTGAATCTGCAAAATTGGAGATTGTGTTTTCCATTTGCTTTTTCAAACCACAAGAAACGTACTGCATCATCATGTCCTTTTCCGACAAGGAAATCTACAGAAAGGCTTTCTCTACATCAGAAGAGATGGCAATTTTATTCAATCGAAATTGGATAAGTAGATCAAAGAGATTTGGATTCAAATTAGGGACAGTGCATAGACAAGTATTCAGAGAAAGTTCATCATTATCATGTGAGCTGGCGTCAAATACTATTCTGATTTTAGTCGCAAGTCTATCTTCTTTATAAACTGCTTGATGTGGTAAATAATATGTGGGTTTGTCTACGACTTGAGTTTCGTTTTTGTCAACTCGTTCAATTATTCCTTGCTTCAGATAGTCTTTCAAAGTACCATTATATTGAATTCGTAACTCTGGATTTGTACAATGTCCTTTTTGCAAACTCTGCAAACATTTATTTTTTTATTTATTTATTTATTTTTTTTTGCAATAATAAAATTATTGTTCAATTTTAAATCTTTTAAGTCCTCTTTCCAAGGTAATTCAACTTGGTAACGGCCATTTTGAAAGGTAGTTGTTTCTACAGATATCTCCATTGCTTCATCACCTTCCGAAAGTTTGGGGTCTTAGTGTTTTATTGCAATAGATTCGAACTCCCAAAATTGTTTCAAAGTATCATCTATAGTTTTCAAATCCTTGACAAGACAACACAATACCTTATTAGAAGATTGGTTATTGCTTAGAGCACAAGTGGCTATCCAACCCAACACAGAATCACACATCAGAAGCTTATCATTAACACTAAATGTATTGTGCTTTAGAATTTTGAAAAATAATTCAGTACCAATCAGTCCATGTATTTTTCCTGGTTTGTAAAATGTTGGGTCAACAAGCTAAATAAAGTTAGGCTAAGTGATTGAAGAAATATCCAAATGATCTGCTGTATTTATCTTTGATTTTATAATGCAAGATAACCCATTTAATACAGAAACAGGATCATTAATTATTTTTCTGTTAATTCTGAGCATATCAGCGCATTCATTTTAAACAATTAATATTCAAGGCTGAGTCCAATATGCATCATATTTTAATTTACTCTTTAAATATATCTTCAAGTAAAATATAGGCCGCACTCAGCAAATCATAATTGTTTTCCTCAGATCTATTACTGAAGGACAGAAAGGAAGAAACAGTCTCATTTTTATTTATTATATTAGGCGTGGATGAATTCGCTTCCACTTGAGCAAAAGAAGTACCACCTGCCTTTTCTATGAATGTCAAACAATCAGCGCCGCTATCTTTGGCCCCACTTTTTTGCGATGAAGTATTGAATGATGGCATTTAGAACACACTAAACAAGACATTCTAGAATAGCAAGAACAAGGTTTATGATTTTTATTAGGACATTTCGTGGAAAGATTTTTCTCTTTTACTATCTTTTATTAACTTGTTGTTTGTTTCTTTTGTTAACATCAAACTTTTGAAATTTAGGATATTTATTCAAAGAATGATCAGGATTACATAATGCACAACCATATTTCGATTTGGGTTTATCGCTAGCGTTATCATCAAAGATTTTGTTTTATTAGATGAGGGGGAGAATTTGTTCATGTTTTTCGGGAGAGGATTGCGATTTACGCTCTCAAGAATTTTGCTTCTTTTTTTCTAGGAATGAAATTAATGTTTCATATTCAGGAACTTGAGTTGATTTTAACATATACTCAAATTGCTTTCTCGTTTCTTTAGCGAGCTTTTGAAGCACGATGTTTACTAGTAAAACATCCAATAAAGGATTTTGTGCGAAATTCAAAACTTTTAAAGCTCTTACATTTTTTTCAAACAGTCAACCAAGTTTCTTAATTCTTTAGATGATTTAAATTGTATTTTGTCATAATTAATATTGGCAAGAATATGAGTGTCGACCAAAAGTCGGCGATTCTCAAAACGCTCAGTCAGAGCTGTGAATAAAGATTCAAATTAATCATCTGACGTTTCTATTTGTTTTGCATCACCTTTTAACGATGCGCGTAAATAAAATAATTTTTGAGTTTCATTTAAATATTCATTATTTGAAATAAGATGTTGTTGTTTTTAAAACTAGACTACTCTTCATGCTTTCCAGTAAAAATAAAGAGTGGTATTTCAGGTAGTTTAACTTTCACATTTGATCCAGAACATTCTGATGAAGAAGTATTCAAGCAATTAGAATAATTTACGTTCTTAAATGAATCAATAAATACTTTAAAATTTACATCCAAATTTTCCAGTCTTGTTTCTATATCTTCCAAGTCATTTTCGACATCTGGAATTTTATTGATGATCAGTAAATCGTAGTATTGCTCACAAATGTGATCAATGCGATTTTGGAGTGTTCCAACTTTTTTAGCATTAACTTCCAATTCACTCACTGTTGTACCAGATAAATCAGTTTCAGAAAATTCTTTCACAGAATTTTCGAGTTTCGATAATTCCTTTGAATCGATGTAGTTAATCCATAATTCGTTGGTACGACTGCGAACTCGGCGGTCCACTATGATGGTTTTTATAGTTAAGAGATGTGTAGATTATATAATAATTAATCACTCACATACGACGGACCAGTGTATTTTTAAATTATTTATTAGACACAGACAAACATAACAAGGGATGTAGGGATTAATTACCGCTCGAGAAATAACCGTTCTACTCAATTTCCAAACTACTTCTGGTTTGTTCCAAACAATATCACGTGACGTGCGCGCATGCGCGAACAACACCTTTTATGTTTAATCAAATCTTGGTAAAAAAAGAACTGATTCCTTATTTATAAAACTAAAATAAATTTGAGATACTAAATTTAACCTGAGTCACGTCTTTTTTTTTTTTTTTTTTTTTTTGGTTAAAGTTTTACAAATTTTGTAGATTGGAGAGTCTGGAGTATATGATAAAAATATTGAGGGTCAGTTCTTCTTATTCATAAATTTTTGAGTTTCTTTATTTCAATCAAGATATTTGAAGAATATTTAGTTTTTCCATGTACCATACAATGATAATTATTAAACAATCGAACATCAAACCGAATGATTTTGTTTTAATTAAATAAATCGTAATTCTAATACTGATTTAATTACACGTATTCCTTCCATTAAACTGAATGATTAATTTCAGTATTGTTTCCTTATACTTAAATAACGAACGAAAGTAACTTATAAAATTTAAGAGACCATACATCAACGAAATTTAAAATAGTGGTGGCACATTTTTTTTCTTAAATATGTTTCAGCATAAATTCAGTTTAAATTTTTTATTACCTCCTCAAAATAATTGTCAGTTTTCATATTATCATGAAATAATAAAGAATTTTGAAAAATAAACAGAAATTTTATATACACAGCATTATATACACAAGATATTGCTGTGTTTCCCTTTATTTAAACAGAAATTACAATTTTTTTAATAATCACTAGTTTCATTTTAAATAAATTCGTTTCAAAAAATTCGTTTCAAAACCTGAATTATGGCTTTCAAAGGTTTAGTTGAAGAATATGTATTCAGCTCAAAGCAATGATGCGTGCCATCGATTAGCATTTCAGGTTATAATACTTGAGAATCACATAAAGCAACAAAATTTCATTCAACAATTCATCATAAGAAATTTGTATTGCAACAAATTCAAATAAATAACACTTGACTAACTTATTAAAATAATGTTTGGCATTGTAATTTGTATATCTTTTTATTAGGCATTAAGTATTCATTATATGTTAAATTTTAATGCATCATAATGCAATATACTGTGTTTTTCATCATTTTATTGTTCATTATTCTTGCATACTGAAATATATTACTAATGTAAAAATAGTATAATTTTAAAAAAGCAACAGATATATTTTGGAAACAAAGAACTCAAACTTGCGTAAGCTTAAATTTAAATTGTAATGATTCTATAGTAATTTGTTGTGTGTATTTTCTATAGAAATTTATATATGATTTCTAATTAAAAAATTTATTTTGAATTCTTTTTAATTTCATGTCTGTGGAAATTACAAGTATTTTTTTACCTTGTTATTACTTCAAGGAACTTTAAAATATTTCTCTTATTAGAAACTAAACTGACAACAAAAGCTGATAAACAATGGCTCGCAAACAAAGGAATGTTAAAACAAATCCTCCCTTTGTTGTCATGAGTTTATGGAGCATGTTAATAACGCGCCTTCTGAAACAGTTACCGGGAACCTAACAATAGACGAATCAGCGGTCCCTGGTAATTCTTCTGTAAACCATCACTATCCATGTTAGACATACATCCCTTCCGGTAATCTATAAACTGTTGACTCTGATACTTTTCATCACTACCAATTTCACATTCATAACATAATAACATATTACTGACAAAATATGCTGTAGTTTTACAATTAAAAAAAATATTTTGTTAACAAAATAGTTTATTATTTTTGAATCAAAATATTTCATACACCTATGTCAGTGAAAACGTAGGAGTATGAAATATTTAGTTTAAATCATATATATATATTATAAAATTAAACGAATACATATATATATAAGAATTTTTTTATTTACAGCTGGTTTAGACAATATAAATATGCGTGTGTAAAGATTATTTTTAAATATAAATATAAAATTAAACGAATACTTGATTACTTTGACATTAATTTAATTAAATCTTTATTAAACATATAAAAAAATTTTAGCACACAGTACACATTAAACCTGCATTAAATGCATTCAATTTTGGATATTAACTTTTGAACACCAGAAAGTAACGGTGTCATGAACATCAACATGATGGGTAAAAAAAAATGTTGGAATATGCTAATAATTAATATTGCAGTGCATTTGGACAATGCGGCATGGACAAATTAATTTGAAGTACTAAATAGAAATTTTGCCATCCGGAAATTAATTGACTGAGGTTTTCTTTGATGCAATGCTGTTGGAGTATGTGTAGTTAAAAATATTCTCAGAAAATATATCATGGTATGTAATGAATAAGAAAATGGAATGTTTAACTGCAAGTGTGTGAGAGAAATCTTTGGTAATTGTCCTTAGAGAGTGTGTGATGTATCTTGTGCCGTGATATTGAAAATCACACTGGTCTTGATTTAACTAGGGTCATAAATAGGAAATAGATACGTTTTTATCATCAAACTGAATTGTATGCAGTATCTCAAAAACTTTCCTTGACTTACAACCGAGAGAATAGTTATTTTAAGAGGCAAGCTTTACAAAATTGTACGATCATATCAAAGATATTAGTCAGAAAATAGTTTTATTTACAAAGCACTTACTGTATCCAATCATCCAGTATTAATTAAAATCATGTTAATCTTTTGTTATTAAATTTTTGCACAGATATACGGTTTAATTTTATTGTATTCATCATTGATCAAGTTTCGCAACTTTTTGGTGGATAAATTTTATTGAAAAGATTAAAATCTTTAATAGTCCATCATGTAATATATCTCATAGCATTACTACACACAGAAATCTTGAAAAAATACTATTATTTTCTAAATCTTTTCCTTTGGGCAGTAAGGATTAATTTTTCCTAAACCATACAAAATCAAAAGTCACAGTTTACCCTTTTGCTTCAAATAAATTACTTCGCAAGATTTCAGGGTACTTCCCCTATCCTATGCAGTAGACAGAATAAACGATAAAAACGGATAGAATTTTAATATTAGAAATGTTCTGGAGAAGTTCTATGAACAAAATGTAAAATTTTAGCAACTTTTTATTGATTTTAAGCAAACTTACTTCTGTATATATGGAAATAAATTGTATTACTTAATTATTTTTCTGGTACTGAATGAATATGGAATACCAAGAAAATTATAAGGCTTGTTAACTAAAATAACTTCATCAACCAGAGAAGTTAAAGTTCAGGGAAAGCTTTCAGAAATTTTATAATAAATACAGAATTAAGACAGGGACATGTAATGTTTACAACACTTTTCTGTTTGGAATATATTATAAGGAAATTTTACTCTAATCGATAATAAATCGATCTTTGGAAATTTTTGCCTTTGCAAATGTCGTAGACTTGATGCATAGAATTGAAAAATATCTAATTAAAGAACTAGAATGGGAGGCAATGATAGTAAGATGTTTGGTTAACCCTCTCGCTGCGTATTTTTTTTATCAAAATAGGTTCAAAAATTGCGTATTTTTTTTATTACATATTTCAAATCTACATATATTTTAGACTTAAAATATACAAAAATTTTTTGTAAAAGAGTTTTTTCTATATAGAATTAGATCATAGAAAAAAGTTGTCAGAATATTGAAATTGAAGAATAATGATATAAAAGCAAAATTTTGAAAATCAATTTTGGTTAAATTATGATTTATTTTATAAAATACAAAGGTAAAAAGTATATACTAATGAAAATATGGAAAATACTTACAAAACATTTATTAGAAATGAAGTTTTGTATGATAAACTTCGAAACAAGGCTCGAGGCAAAGTCCGACCTCGCAATCTTTGCACCAAATTCGCGTTTCTTTTCAATTTTTTCCGCTTTCAGTTTTTTGAACAACAGACAGCACACACTGTCTACGAGGCTCTTCCTTGATGGGATTTGGGGGTATATGGCTGTAAAATGTCGACAGTTAGCCTTATGGGATTGAGAGTTGAACTACATCTGCTAGAGTGAACACTGGAATTTCTATCTGAATACTTCTGAATGCTTAGTTCAATAATTTGCAAACGGAAATCTAGAAGCGTTATATTTTGTAATGGGTTATCCTTTTTATAAAGGATATAAGCATTCCACAGTGATTAGTCCATGAATTGTCGGAAAATTTTTATATAATATTTCCTTGTTGTTTTCTGAGGGTGGGGTAATATGACATTTCTTGGTCACATAAATCAACCCCACCCATCGTGTTGTTGTAATCACAAACAACAATTGGTTTGAGTACAGTTTTCTTTGATTTGCATTTCACCAAACGGGAACTTGCATTATGAACTGTACTCATAAGAAAAACACTCTTTTTATCTTGCCACTTCAGAGCCATAACTTTACCCCATTGGTAAGCAAAGGACGTCATCTTTAGGGATTTTTTTCTTTTGCAAAATTTGGAGGGAAGGTCTTTTCTCATCTTATTTACAGTTCCATATAAGTCTGTTCTTTCTTTAATTAAAATGTCTGCTAACTGTGGAGACATGTAGTAATTGTCCATGGTTACACAGTAACCTTGGCCCAGGAATCTGTCCATCAGGTGCAGAACAATTTTAGTGGAAACTGGATAATTTGCAAATTTCGGGTTATACACAGTTCCATTACCTGTGTATATGAGAAAGTCTGCAATATATCCAGTTCCCACTTCATGAACCACAAAAACTTAAGGCCAAATCTTGCTCTTTTTCGCGATGAGACATTTTCCAGCTCAGTCTTCCTTTGAAGCGCATCAAACTCTCGTCTATGCTGAGATTTTTATCTGGTATATAAAGATTTCGAAATTTGTTTCGAAGATGCTCCATGATGTCATAAATTTTATTTTTAATTTTGGCCATGGATGATTATCCTTATCAAACTCTTCGTTATTTGTAAAATGAAGGAACTTCATCAGCAAAATAAATCTATCTTTCTGAATTACTTGTTGAAAAATAGGTGTTTGCAATATGTGACGTTTGGACCAATAATATTCTTGTTTAGGTTTTACAATTCCTTGGAGAAACAAAACGGGAAAAAGAATAATCTAAGTTCTTTCTCATCCGTATCTGTCCATTTCTTCCACCTTGATCTTTCTTTAGGAACTGCCTTATTCATATACTGCTGAGCGTATCTGTTGGTCTCTTTTACTATTATTTGCAACATAACATCGTCAAAAAAGTTCAAAATAATCCAAAACAGTTGCATCATCTGCCATAGTGAAATTTGGTCCGGGATTGCCAATAAAGGAAAATGAAGCAGGAGCTGGTGGAATATTTTCCATATCAATTTTGCACCACTGTCGGGCGTTTTGAATAGAAAATGAATTTTCAGATTCATCACTATCCACTGAGGAATCCGAGAAATTTTCATCAGTTCCGCTATAAATATCATCAATATACTCGGAATCAGAGTCAGAACTACTGTCAGTGTCGGGAATATCGTCAGGAACATAGGTCATATCACTCGCGAAACGCTTCCTGCCAGACATCTTTCAGCTCTGAAAAGCGCGCGCAAAATGCTAAAAAAAATTCTTTTTATATTTCGCAGAAACGTGGACAACTAACGCCATCTGTTAGTCGACATCTAAATAAACAAACATTACAGAAAAGCGGAAATGAAACCATGAACGGGGAAAGAGCGGGTTGCACACTTAAATAGACGGCAAAAACACATCCCCGCGGTAATCGCGGGTTGCGCAAATTTTGCTACTTCTACGTTGCCCGTGGAAATCGCGGGATGCGCAGCGAGAGGGTTAACATTGGAAAAACTAAGCCCCCATAGCAAATGTATATGATGTAGTTTGGCATCTCGTGCAAAAAAACACTGAGCTTAGTTTTGAAAGGGTGATTGAATTTAAATATCTTGTTTAATTATCATCCAAAAATGAAATAAACTACGTTATAAAGGCTGGAATAACTGCTGGAAATAAACGTTTCATTTCATGGATTAAGTTGCGTTCCGTATTTGGTATGTATACCCTTGAATACAGTGTACCCTACTTGGCGCATTCTGTAATCACGCCATTTACAGCAACCTTTATCTTACTGACGAATAGCCGCTCTGCGAAAGTAAGCAGCAAAATAAACGCTTTATTTACAATATTCTTTTGTATTTAATTAACTCAACCTCCGTACAAGTTGCTTAAATCTTCTGTGCTTTCAACATGTTAAATATAAAGCTATAATCAGACATATTATAACTTACGCAGTAGAAAATTGAACTACTACTCAAAAATTATTACTTTGAAAAGTTTTTAAGGAAAATCTATAGATCTAAAATTAAGCAAGCTCAATAAGTTAAAGATACAATAAACATAATTAAAACAATATAGAGAAAGACTGGAGGTTATAAAAAGTTTTGTGTTCAAGAAAAGGATGGCTGGATGAGGTAGAGGAGGATTTGAAAAAGAGGAAAATTAAAAACTCTCGGAAAAAATTTAAGGATCGAGATGGGTGGATCAAATTGGTGAAGATGGTAAAAATCCAGCATGGATTTTATAGCTAAGTAAATGAACATAAACATTGAAACATGATGCTTGTATTTTCTGTTTTATGATGATTTAAGGGGAAGTATTGAATGATTTAAAAAGATGGATTATTAAAGGTGTCCTTTAATCTCGACACATGGCTAGAGAAATGTGTACTCTTAAGACATTACGTATAACGTTTCCACTTGACCGTGACATAATTATTGTATTTAAGCATGACATGGTCATATGGAAATGTCATGAATATATTAAACTAAAATTAGTATCGAGGTATACATGTCAAACAATCTAATTGAGGTATAACTCTGGCAGATATAAGGGGTGATCAAATAAAAAGTTACGAAACGACGTAAAAACGTAACAGTTAAATATTTGCATATCCCACCAAGGGAGAACGTAGCGAGACATCTAGGTATGTGTTTGGAATCTCTGAATGGGATTGGACCATGCGGGGGCGCCCACGTGCGCAGGAGAGAGCTAGGGCGCTTATCAAAATCGGCGTCCACATGATGCGGCAGTCCGTATGAGGACAGGATGTCGTTTGCGACTGAGGAGCAGCGAGGTGTTATCGTATTTCTGATAGTAGAAGGCGAGAAACCAGTGTAAACATGCGTCGTCACCTCCCCCTAAAAGTTCAGATGAAAGATGTTCAAAGGAATAATCAGCAGGAATGGTGTTGCTCACCGTCTTTTTCGACGTTCAAGGTCCGATACTTGTGGAATTCCTCGAGCACAGAAAAACTATAAACTCTGATGTGTACTATAAGACACTCCGACGCAATTTTATTTAACACATCAATGATTTCTGTGTGCGCAAGGATATTTTAAGCAATAAACTGGAACTAATGTCATGCAAATAGTACACAATATGTATTCATATTTAAGGTACCATCGTTTTATAGTTTGACGTTAATCGGCAATGAATCCCGATATGAATCCTGTAAGATATCTTTGGAAAACATTGGTGCATTGATTGTGGACCAGAACCATTCAACCTAAAGCCAACTTTGTGTTAAGTAACCTTTAAGGATAAATAATTTAATTAAAGTAAAAGAAGACACGTCATTATATCTATTAAATATTTGATGTCATCCGAAACAATACCATTTGCCTAGGAATTTCTAACAACTTTGTGTATAAAATACTTTTGAAATTCGGTTTTTGTAGGTAATTATCAAATGTGATTTTTGATACAACGATAATATAAATTTTCTATTAATAAACTTTTAGAAGTAAGAAATTAGAATCCAGAGAAAATGCACATAACATAGCTTTGCTTTATTCACTGATAAATAATAAATGATGTGTTACACCTACATACACAGCGATAACACACGAAGCCCAAACTGTAACAGCACATGGAAAATAAACGCATGTGCAGTTAGTCCAAACTGCATGTTGTTTTAAGAAACAAGTGCCATGCTACATTAAAGAAATTGCATATTTATAATATGGTATTTTATGCAGTTATGAAGACTGATTCGCATTGATTGGGTTCTTTTTGTCAAAGCAATCATGCCAAAAACGACATCAATATTGATATTTTTAGGCGTGGAAATATAGTTTTTACATTAAAACATGGCTACGTCAATAAAATGAATACACTAGCATACTTTCCTGAGTTAGGTTCTACCAGTTGCTGATAAAAGCCTGAGTAGAAAGCTGGCGGCTGAGAGTTTTCGTAATTTAGAAGCAGGAACCAAGTAAAAGATCACCCAATACTTAACTACTTCCCTAAGAATTATCATTTTATTCTAGAGACCACGACCTATTTAACGTTAGTGAACACGAAGATTCCTTGGATATATTGGGATTCAAACTGACTACATTCTACTAATGAGAAAGACGATCTAATCAATTAAGCCCCAGTGGCCTATTGTTTTGTTTTAACAAGACTAGGAGTAAGTGCGCCTGAAAGCTCGTAATTAATATCATTTTGCTTGATAATAATGTTTCATTACCAGTGGTTGAGTTGTGCAGTGCCAGATTAATGATTTTATAAAAAAATATTCAAGCAAAATTATTCAAGCAAGAAAGGGATTTCCAACTATCCTTTACCAACCAGAAATTGTCACTATCAAAATACTTTAATCACTTATAAAACTTTAATCACTTTTAAAATAACTTAAGTTATAAAACGTTTTCTTCTGATCATCAATTGATTGACTTCAAGTGAAAAGATAAAAGTTGTCAGATATTATATAAAATAACTAAGGATTTTATATATTAACTAATGACATGGACTTTAAAATACACAACTATATTCTTTCAATATAATACATATATTCAAAGTATACACGCCAGAATATTTTAAAATTTTATCACATGATTTATTAATGAAGTATTTAAAGTATTTTCACTAGGGATATAAGGAAAACGAATAATTCCTGAAACTGATAAAAAGACATAGAAAATCATACCTACATTATTAAAGCATGGAAAATTTTACTAGTTTTACATTATACTGAATAAAATTATTCATATTTTTAAGCTAATATTTCTCTTAATCTTTTTGCTACCTTATTAAACATAATTCAAATAACTAAATGCAGTTGTTTGAAAGTTTTCTTAGTTAATTTTGCACTAAAAATACTGAAACGTTGAATGTTATTGATATAGAGTAGCCTTCATTTGATTGATTTATGTTTCAATGATAAAATGGAGAGCTCATACTAAAGCCATTATTCAGAGTTGAAGTGTATCACAGATCCATTAACTGCAGATCAATAATTTCTCAGAAGACAAATTAATCTTCCAAAGGGAAAACTGCATATTGTTCCTAAATCAACACGAAAAGTTTCAAAATGCATGTTGCAATATAATCCATTATTCCCAGTTCTGATATTGAAGAAATTTATCTCTATTGCAATAAATTGTAATGCTAAACATCACTAAAAATAAATTTTTTAAGTAAAATAATTTGTGTTGGAAATATGAGCAGTTTTTACAAGATATTCAACTCTTATACATTTTTTCTAGTGAAAACATTTTCAGGTTTTAGCAATTTCAAATCGTAGAAAATTGTTTATTTATGTCAATACATTGTGTACATGTCATTGTAACTTACAAATGCGTCTCATATTTCCGCAACACAGAAGGAAAAGATAAGAAGTTCAACTAAAGTTAACATAAAGATAATAGATACTGATCACAAGATAGCCACCATAAGATTACTAATTATGCATAAAATGAGGGAATTTGTGACAAATGCAGCACGTACGGAATATATTTAGCAAAAATATATGGATAAACCACCGAGATGGTGTGGTATATAGAGAGAATATATCCCGTCCCAATTGAAGATCGTTAATGCCGACTGGGATTCCTTAAATTTTGGCATTGTCGCAATGATTACATATGAAATGGTACATCGGGGAGGGGGGAGGGGGAGAGACAGACAAAGTTTAGGGCTTTAATTAGAATTAATTATTTCTAGAGCACGTTTAATAGCAACAGCTTCGGCTGTATACACAGAATATGATGCATGCAGTTTATAGCTGTAATCTGTATTTCCAACAACAATACCACAACCAACATGACCACTTGATTTTGAGCCATCTGTATATACAGAGATGTGGGAGGAATAATGAAAATGAATGTGTGAAAATAACTGTTGCAAAATAAGGGGAGATGTAGCTGATTTATTGTGTCCAGTAAAGGGTTTGATTATATTGACAACAGGAATATTCCAAGGAGGAAATCCTCTAGGATTTCCTTAGCTTGAATATGTAAATCAGGAAACTCAGATGAAGACAAGAATGAATTTGTACGCTCATAAAATGGTAATATGTTATGTGGACGCGCATTATATAGCCTTCTTAAAGAGGGACAAGTAACCATTGATCTCAAAGGGTGTTGCGATACTGATAGCATTTTAAAATAGTAATGTAGAGAGAGTTGCTTACATCTCAGATCAAGAGGTAACTGGTTGCAAATTACATAAAGCTATGGACAGGAGATGTCCGGAATGCTCCAGAACAGATTCTTAAAGCTGAGTGATGAACAGTGTCTAATTTGCGCAAAACTGATGATCTGGCTGATCCATAAACTACGCAACTATAGTCAATTCGCTATAGAACAACTGACTTATACACTTGGATTAATGCTTTACGATCTGCACCCCAAGAGGTATTAGAGATAACTTTCAGAATATTTAGTGATTTTTCGCATCTTTTGCGCAAATCTAAGATATGTAGTAGGAAGGTTAACTTTTTATCAAATATAAGCCCAAGAAATGATACCTGATTAACTACGGGAATAGTTGTGCCGGATATCTTAATTTCTGGATCAGGATGAGGCCCAGTTTTTCTGCAAAAATGGATACATTTGCTTTTACAAGCCGACAAAGTATGCCCATTTTCATTACACCAAGCAACTAGATTATTGACAGCAGTTTGTAATTGCCGTTCAATCAGTCGCATATTGGAACCTTGTCAAGAAATTTGGAGGTCGTTAACATATAAGGTTCCATGGACAGATGGTTGCAATACATGAAGAATGTTGCTGATGCAAATATTAAAAACAGTAATACTTAATACACTTCCCTGAGGAACCCCTCACATTGGATAAATGGTTTAGATAAAACAGACCCTAGACAGACATTAAAAATGCGAAAATTTAAAAAGCTCTGAATAAAAATGGGTAAATTTCCTCTGAAATTAAAATTATACAAAGTTTGAAGAATTCCATAACGCCATGTCTTATCATAAGCTTTTTCTATGTCAAAAATTATCGACACCAAATGATGTCTCCGTACAAAGGCATTCCTAATTTGTGTTTCTAGGTATGCCATATTGTCCACAGTAGATCGACCTTTCCGGAAACCACTTTGATAAAGTGATATGTACTGATTGTCTTCAATTGCATAAACAAGACGGGCATTGACCATACGCTCCAAAGTTTTAGCAAGGCAACTTGTAAGAGCAATTGGACGATAGTTTTGAGAGTTAGCTGAATCTTTCCCAGGTGTAAGAATTGGAATAATAATTGCTTTGCTCCAGAGACTGGGGTAGACATGTTCATTCCATATTCTATTGAATAGAAAAAGAATGTTCATTAAAGATTCATGATTAAGATGACAAAGCATCTTATATCAGATACCATCTGGTCCCGGACTAGTAATTTTAGTCTGGGACAAGGCTCTCTGCAATTCCAGCAAAGAGAAATTGCAATTATATGGATGTATGGCTTTATCATGAAACTTTATAAGTTTCTTTTCAGCTTGCTTTTTGATTCTGAGAAATTCAGGATTATAAGAGTCTGAACTAGATACCTTTGCAAAAGTTTCATCTAAAAAATTGGCAATATCATATTGAGAAGAAATTGTGTCAGCTCCTGTGCGTAGTATTGGGATAGAGAGGTCTCTATATAAACCACTGGAAGCTTTAACTTTCTTCCATAACTCTTTGCTGGAAGTTGATGATGTGATGGAGGAAACATATCTTATCCAAGATTCTTTTTGACTATTTCGCCGTATTCGACGAGCAAAAGCTTTAGTTTTTTTGAAAGCCATGAGGTTTTCCATGGTAGGGAACCTGCGGAAAATTATCCACAACTTTTTTTGTTTTTTGTATGATACTTGGCACTCACGGCTCCACCATGGTTTATGATATTTGCGTGGAATTGGGGAGCGCTTGGGAATTGTGTTTTTGGCGGCATCTAGAAGTGTATTAGTTACTTTTTGCACAACATCATTGATATTATCACTTCTAACCATGCTGTCAGTAATAGCAGCTAAATGAGTGTAGACAGACCAGTCTGCACGATGATAAGAATAAGAGGAGTGGAAGATTTGTGGTTTGCTTATACCAGTTTGATTTATAATTAAAGGAAAATGATCACTGTTATATAAATCCTTATCAACATTAAGATTTAATGAAGGTAGAATTGATGGAGAACAAATAGCTAAATCTAATGAATGAAAAGTTCTTCATGGTTGATGGAAATACGTTATTTCTGTGGAATTTAGAAGGCAGATATTGTTATTAGAAATGAACTGTTCAATTATATTGCCATGAGGATTCATATTAACTTCCCCATAAGGTGTTATGACCATTGAAGTCACCAAGTAGAATAAAGTGTGCAGGTAGTTGATCCAGCAAATTGTTTAAATCGCTTTCATGGATGATCGCATGGGGAGGTAAGTAAATACTACAAATAGTAATGAGAGATGTTGCGTGTATGCATACTGCAACAGCCTGTAATGAAGTGTTAAGGGAATGTATAGTGCTAGGAATATTACAAGATACAAGGATGCATACACCTCCAGAAATTGAATCATGATTAACATCTTTCCTCACACAATTATATCTATGCAATTTTAAACTGTACTGAGGTTTCAAAAATGTTTCTTGGATGGCAAAACAAATTGGATTATACAGATTTATAATTGTTTTTATAACTTTTATACGAGTGCGAAAGCCTCGACAATTCCAAGAAACGAGGGTTCCCATTAAGCTCAGCTGAATGCTCCGGCATTGGAACATGCCATCTGGGATTCAGATGAATCTCCACTTAGGAGTGTTTCATCATCTGATGGGCCTACATTCTTTATATCTGTCTTGGAGGCAGTTGAGCTTCTTTTACTCTTTAAATATGATTTATGAAGCCCTTCTTTTGCATTCTTTAATTTTATGGATCTTTAAGACCTAGATTTTGCGAAAGACAGTGAAGAAATTCCTTTCGGAATTGGTGATACATTTATGTTAGAAATATTTGAGGATAAGCTTGGAAAATTTAAGAAATCTGTTTGGGTACTGCAAGATTTCATGACTTTTTTAACTGCTTGTGAATAGCTAATAACTTGATTAGGGGTACGGGATGACACTGTTCGCCTGGCTTCAGTGTAAGATAAGTTTTGTTTTATTTTTACAGTAATAATTTCCTTTTCTAATATCCAGGTTGGGCATGATCGGGAGTATGAAGGATGTTCACCAATGCAGTTGACACATTTTTCTTGTAATTGACACTGACTACTGTCATGTCCAACAGATGCACATCGAGCACAAGTCAAATGTCCTCTACAAGTAGTTTTTGCATGGCCAAATCGCTGACATTTAAAGCAACGTAATGGATTTGGTATGAAGGGGCGAACACTACAATTTAGATAGCCAGCTTTAATAGATTGAGGTAATACAGGAGTAGCAAACGTTAGTATAAGGTGTTTAGTTCTTATAATTTTACCCTCTCTCCTGATTGCAATGCGCTGCACACGTTGTAATTTTTGGTCAACAAAATTATCCAAAATTTCCTCCTCTGAAATATTATATAGATCATCTGCTGAATATACTCCCCGTGTAGAATTTAGCCTACTTTAAGGACATACCATAAC
Source organism: Latrodectus elegans (assembly GCA_030067965.1). Taxonomy (NCBI): domain Eukaryota; kingdom Metazoa; phylum Arthropoda; class Arachnida; order Araneae; family Theridiidae; genus Latrodectus; species Latrodectus elegans. Next base: position 92,464,360 of record CM057814.1, on the reverse strand, counting down.
ATCTATATTACCAAGGCATTTTAGTTTTAGGGTGGTTTTGGCCTGTTCAATTGATAAAACTTCAACTAAGAGATCACCAGATTTCATCTTTCGAACATTTTTGACATTTCCAACAATACCAATAAGACACTTATTAATTAAGAAAGGAGAGACATTATCAAAATTGCCCTCAGTTCCTTTAATAACAAAATATTTCTGATCCTGTATCATTTGTTGCTCCATAGGGAGTATAGAATTAGAAGTACATTCCATAGAAATAGGTTAATTACTTCAAGGCCTGACTGCACCACCTACCATCGAGACCAACAAGAGGATGCAGTATACCTGCATCAGTGCTAGCCAGACCTTATACGCTTTCAATATATCCTTGATGTGGCCTCCACCCTTATCGAGTCACACAGCAGATATATGATCGCTTGATCCCTGGAAGCCGATTGGCATGCTGAGGACCACAACACACTTCCCGTTTATCTGAAGCAGACGCCAAAGTGATGTGTTGGTCTCTGAGAGCCTCAATCACCAGGATCCTCCTTTCCAGGGACACGGGTCTCCACGCACGGCAGACACGCGGGTGATTTAGTCCCCAAAAGAAGCTAATAGCAACATTGCGGCAATAGCTATTCAAGGGGAGCCCTCAACCTCTTTTGAGGGAACCACACTGAGGGAGAAAAGGAAGAAAAAGCAGCAGAGTAAAGGAGAGGAGAAAATAAAGATGAGGAAAGATCACTAGGGTACCTCGGGATTGTGACACCTGTGTTTACCTAAAGAAGGTAAACCCCCTGAGGGGCTTGTGATAAAATCTGCCGTCAATAATATCATTATTTATCATAACACAAAAACATATTTGACTTTTCCTATTTGACAATCATTTACTTTCAAATATCATAGTCGTCCTTATATACGTTCTTAAACATTATTACAACGTAAATATAATGAACGAATGAAAATAAATTTAGTAAAATGTTACACTTGAATGGATTTACAGATCACATACCCTCTTCAAGAAAGCTATAAAATTTTTTATAAAACTAAAATATGGATTATCAATAGTTAAAGTTTTAAAATGTGGGTCACAATTTTTTTTTAAGTTTCACAACGTGTAATAAGTAGAATCCTATTTCTATTACGCATGTACGTGAAATCGTGATGAAATCTATTCACTTCAGTGATTCTTAATGATTAAGAGTGCGAGTTTATAGTAAAAGCAAATAAAATTGGTTTAATATATATTTTCCACACGAGTTTCATTTATAATGAATATTCGTAATAATATCATTATGCCTTATTAAACTGAAAAATATATGTATTTCATTTATATATGGAATTTTTTTATAGTTAAAATATTCCACAAAATATTTTTGTATGGTAAACAAATATTTATTTTTAAGCTTTATTAGTTGAATTTACTAGACAAAATGAAAGTGTTTTAAGTCATTTTTTCGTTAAATAAAACTCAACTATATAAATCCCCTTTTTAACATCTACTAATTTAGTGATCTTAAAAATAATAATTTTTAAAAGTATATATATATATAATATTTTCAGAAATTTTGAATTTTTATAAAACATTTTATAAATTTTTTCTTTTTTTGGTTTGATAAAATCATACACACCACTGCAATTAAACATTTTGTATATACAATATAAAATGTAATACGCGAAATATAAAATTATAAAAGAGAAATAAAATTATAGTACCTCAAAATATATCATGCAATTAAAATTCGTAAAAAGAGTATTTGTTCTCAATATAATTATTGAACGACATTTAGTAAATTTAAAATTTTGTTGCATATAATTTAATTGATAAAGGTAAAATATTGATAAAGGTTAGTACCATTTTGAAAATTAAAGTTGTCTCTTAAAAATATTGCGTTATTTTATTATATTGTTTCTCCCAATCGCTACAATTTCTATGCATTGATTGGAAACATTTAGCTTAATTTTTGTGTAATTCAAAACATTCTTGTTCAATAAAAATCACAAAAAAAAGTTTTGCTCTTCCTAAAAAAGTCATATCTTTCCTGCATTCAAATACCAATTATACTATAGATTATAAAGCACAAAAATCTGTTATTGTTACTGCTGATTTTACTGACGCAATGTTCAAATATGCATAGAAATTAAACAGGCAAAGGGAAATAATACGAATTTTATAATTTAACTAATTCAAAAAAACTCGGATTTACACACATATTAAGTGGAGTGGTACAAAAAAATGGCTTACAAAACAGTATTAGACTGTCCACAAAATATGAAAACAATAGAATTGTATTGAATAAGAATGATCTTAATTTTTATCGTGCATTTTTTTAATAAAAATATAATTATAGAATTAAAAATGGGGTGAATTTTAAATATTTTCGAATGTGAAACACATGTAGTATCTAATTTTCAAAAACTCTTGTTATTTTTATAACTCAACATTATTATGTTTATTATAATATAATATTATAATGTTATTTAATATGTATTTAAATTTAATCATAAAAAGTTGCTTAAATAGAATTTTCATTTGATATGATTTAATTTAATCAGAAAATTAAATTTTGTCGAATGGAAATTCTATGTAAACAGCATTTTAAATAACAACAAGGTTTATCCTACCATACAATTAAATATAATTCAAATTTATAGATTTCGCTATTTTAAGATGGAATTCTTTTTCTCTTATTATCAAAAATTTATAAAAGACTTACGAACTTAAAAGGAAATACTGCACTCACAAAACTGCATTAAATATTTAAATATATGGAATTCATAATGAAAATAACAGCATTGAAAATAAGTAGATATTTAAGAAAAACTTTTATTCCATAAAAGAAAAGAGATTTATTTCAAATAATTCATAGTTATTTCAAAAATTACAAAATTATACTAAATATCTTGTAAATAAATGTAACTCAGACATAAGGTTTTGATCATAATAAAGCAAATTCAAGGAACTAGCTTATTCTCCAAGAAAACTCTAAGCATTTATAATAAACCCACTAACGATATTAAATTTGTTTAATGTCATTTATCTTTTAAGAATATAAATGCGAGTCACTGAAATTAAAAAGTTCAGTTTTATTTTTCAAAGTATCACCGCTAATTAAACGAATTATCTGTTTTATTTTTTCACACAAAGGAAAATAAATATGTCTTCCTTTCTTCGAAATTAGAACATTGTTAAATTATTTGGATACATTAATTATCACTATTAATCATTAAAATAGTTTTACTATTCGTTATATTCATGTTAAAATTAGTTAATATTCTTTAAAATAGTTTTAATTTATTGAAATCAAACACGAAAATCTGTCAGAATTTTACATTTCTTTTCAACATAATTAAATTCAAAGTTTTTATCTTATTCCTTGCAACTTTACTTAACTATATAATAAACAATTGCATTAAATATTTTTACGAGTTATGTTTAGACTTTAAACTAGAAACTCTACGAAAATGTAGATATATTAATGTATTTTTGAAGAAATGTTATACTTTTGCACACATGCAATAAGTGAATAAATTGCATATATTTGGTTACAAAATACTTATGCATTAATGTCCTTTTTAAAATGGATAAGTGCACATTATTAGATGTAAAACAAAAGAAAAATTAATTTTCTTTCAATAAAAAAAGTTGATAATTACCAAATTAACTGTCTATAATGTCTTGTATATCTATTCTTAGGGATATAAATGCCTGAAATGAATAAAATATAAATCTCATTCAAAATTTTAGAATATCTATTGCACCTTAATATCTGTGCTTATACCGTAAAATTTGTTTTCCTAAACGTAACTGTTAGCGTTTACAGTGTTATTATTCCAAAGGTATTAGATCATGCAGTTCAAAAAGTAATCATGAAAATTGAAAACCATGAACCAACTTCAAATTGAAACTTAATCAAAATGTTTGCCATGTTTTATTTCTAACCAAATAACGTCTTCTCAGTTTTCTAAATCACTGCCTTTCAAAAGAGTTTTTTATTTTTTATTTTGCGTGTCTAGTTTTGTTATGCTTTGGAAAAACAGGAAAAATCATTTTCTTGCTAACCAAACACATCTTGAAAGAATTGCCGCATGGGAGTTGGAACACCAATTGCCGTGTCTAACCACAAGAGGAAATGAATTGGTGCTTCATGTGAAAAGAAATAAAAGAAAAGAAATGGCTCATCGTAGCTTTGTTTCATTATATCAATAATTGGCATGATAGAGTTTATGAAAATGTTACTTTTTCAAATTTCTTACATACTTAAGAGTATTTTAAAAATATGTGAATAAAATTACATTTGTGAATGCGGGAAAACACTGTAATTTTTTTTATATCAGAAAAAGTGAAAGGTGTGTTTTAGAACAAGCATTTAATGAAATAATACTTTATGATTTATCACTATTTTGTGCAATCCTGTATACTGAAGGAAACGTATGAACTAAAGTTAAGAAACAGTTAACAGATATTTTTTTTTAAAATTAAGCTTTGCATTTTGGAAAAATTAACATCAAGTGATTGTCATTAAGTTATATTAAACAATAAAGAAGGTTCAGATATTGTTTCTGTATCATAGTCCTTAAAAACCACGTTCTTTTCCATCGTCTTGTATTAAAGCTTAATATTTCATCTAGTAAATTTGATCATTTTTCATAATTTAATTTCACTTATATCGGTTTAGAAAATGTATAAATTAAAATGTAATAATGTAACCGTAATTTTTTATATTAAAAATATAAGAGACATCAATGCAAAATAGATAATGTAATATAAAAGTCATTCCTTAAAATAAAGAACCACGAATGAAGTTTAATATTTTAATTCCAACTGATTATTATTTTAATGATATAATTGATATTGCATTGTTGATATTGCAGCAGTGAAATATGTGATAATTTGGCGAAAGGGGAGGGAGATGCAGCCTCTGTTTATCTGGGGGTCTGAGCATCAAAAGTTAGAGGTCTGTCTACGCTTGGTAGCTTCTGTTAATTTGATAACCCGCACCTTGACAAGATGACAGCGCCGAAGGTATAAGTCACACTTTGCTGTTTCACCTGCAGGCCTTAGTTAGGCAATATGGAAGATTTCTGAGAGAGCAGATAACTTGTCCAAAGAGGGTTAACGCCACTCATATTTTTCCTATTCAACTCTTAGCTTTTTTAAACATCAATCTATATTTAAGCCTAAAATTTTGAAGGATAAGAATGTTCCTTTTAGCTATTTCTAATAATTAGGCAAAAGGCATGACTCTTCATTTGCACTATGGTGACGATGACTCTCGAATGGCAATTTCCACAAGTACAAAGTGATTATACTAAGAGACTGTCATTTTTGGAGAGCAGAACAATCTCTGCAGCCGGCTAAAAATATCCTCAACAATTTTTGCTTACCGCATCCTGGCCTGTTTGGGACATTCTTGAGAAGATATATATATACATTACTGGCAATTAAAATTGCTACACCAGAAAGAAATGCAGATAACAAAATGATATTTATTGACAAATATATTATACTAGAAATAACAAGCATTAAATTATAAAAATGTTTGGCTGGATATATCCTGAGAAATCTGTACCCAGAACAACCACCTCTGGCTGTAATAACAGCAGTTATACGCCTGGGCATTGAGTCAAACAGAGATTGGATTGCATGTACAGGTACAGATGCCCATGCAGCTTCAACACGATGCTCCAGTTCATCAACCGTAGTGACTGGCGTTTGGTGACGAGCCAGACGCTCGGCAACCATTGACCAGACGTTTTCTATTGGTGAAAGAGCTGGAGAACGTGCTGGCCAGGGCAACAGCCAAACATGTTCTGTATCAAGGAAGGTCCGTACAATACCGGCAACATGTTGTCGGGCATTATCCTGCTGAAACGTAGGGTTTCGCACTGCTCGAATAAAGGGTAGAGCCACGGGTCGTAACACACAAGAAATGTAACAAGCACTGTTCAAAACACCGTCAATGCGAACAAGAAGTGACCGAGACGTGTATCCAATGGCACCCCATACCATCACGCCAGGTGATGGGCCAATATGACGATGACGAATGCACGCTGCCAGTGTGCGTTCACCACGATGCTGCCAAACACGAATGCGACCATTATGATGCTGTACGTAAAACCTAGATTTATCCGAAAAGATAACGTCTCGCCATTCGTGCGCCCAGGTTCGTCGCTGATCACACCATTGAAGGCGCTCTTGTCTATGACGCAGCGTCAAGAGAAGTTGCAGCCATGGTATCCGAGCTGAGAGTCCATGCTTCTGCAAACGTCGTCGAACTATTCGTGCAGACACTTCCTGTCTTCCAAACGATCCCGTTTCTTGACTCGCGGCTCGTGACGTGGTTGCCCGATCCATTAGGGCCATGCGGATAATATGCCTGTCTTCTCGGCAGTTAGTGATAGGTGGCCGTTGAGATCCTGCATGGCGTTCCGTAATACCGTCCTGAACCCATCGATTCCATATTCTGCTAACAGTCATTGGATCTCGGCCGACGCGAGCAGCAATATTGGGATAAGATAAACCGCAATCCCGGTACGCTACAATTCGACCTTTATCAAAGTCAGAAACGTGCTGGTACGCATTTCTTCTTCTTACACGAGGCATCACAACAACTTTTCACCAGGCAACAACGTTCAAATGCAATTTGTGTATGAGGAACTGGCTGAACAATTTCCTCATTTAAACACAATGTAGGTGTCGCTACTGGCGCTTGCTTTGTTTGAATGCGCTGAAAAGCTAATCATTTGCATATCACAGCACCTTCTTTTTTTCGTATAAATTTCACGTCTGTACCATGTCGCTTTCTTGGTGTAGCAATTTTAACGTCCAGTAGTGTATATATAAATATATATTCGTCCCTCTTCTTGTTCTTGACGTTTTGAGGGCCAACTGTTGGATGGATTTTGTTAGACTTCATCTGTCAGTTGGAAGATAAGTCCCAGCAATAACAGAAATGATTTGGAGAAAGGTTTAATATTCATCTTTCTCGCCTTAAAATTTCCGTCAGATGTTTCTAAGCATTCTTTTATGCTCCTTTTTGGACAGAAGCACCCTTTGAGATTGAATATTTTATTGTATGGTAGATATTTATGATACAACCAGGAAATGATAATACCAGCATACCAGCATACTTACCTGTAAGCTGTTACAGTAACAACTATTGTAAAGGTAGGTAAGCTTTTAATTAAGTTCTACTTGCTAGATGCCGAGATGGATTCTTGGTTATCTAGAAGCAGGTTAAAGTAGAGGATTTTATGATGCAATTATCTGAACTTCGTTTATCTAAATACCTGAATATACAAATCACTTTCGGAATTTTCCTATAATAGAACGGGTATACCTTTCTAGGGCATCTGCACAAGTGTAGGATCGTAATTTTGTCCTTCGAACTGTCAAGCATCGGAAGAAGATCTGTCATGATATAGGCAGTCGTGTCGTGGTTTTCATCAGAATTAATGATAACCATGAAATTAAGAATCATTGGTAAAACGTAAAAAGTAATTTTAGCTGATCAGATCCATCCTATTGTATAAACATTCTTTTCTGCAAGATATGGATTTTTCTAGGATAATATTGTATCTACCTATTCAGGGTGACTTGTATATTTATGGCTGGAGGAACAAGAGGAGGGAGCTAAATTTATATCTCATTCTGCACTCCTCCTACCTCAATGTAATTGAACTTAATGCTATGCTAGAGCACTCAACATGGATTTAATATCCTCTACCACCATCTCTGCCAGAAAGTTTACAATATCTCCATGACGTGTGTTACAATATTCATCTAAACACTAAGCAGCCCTTGAACAAATTGATTTGTAAACAAATGCAAGGTGTATTACAAGCCAAACGTTGTGTGTGTTCTACACCATTCTAATAAAGGATTCTTAAATCTGAGTTGTTTTTATTATTTCTAAAACCAAGATTGTATAATATACAAATATTCTATGTATTGTTTACAAATCTGTTGGTGAAAGAACTTTACACTGCACCTATATATATATATATATATATATAATTCCATAATGAATGAGTAACAATATCAATATACGAATAAATATAAACAAGAGTAAGTTTTACATCGAGCTCAAGTTTTTATGTGTGTGCTGCGTCACGTAATACGAGATAGCATAATAAATTAATGTACTTCTTATAAAAAATCTTGATATATGAAAGTATTTTTACATACTAAATGCATTAAGTAATACAGTAAGCACAAATAATTATTATAAGAGAATAAAGCATATAAAACCATATTATTCCATAGCAATTATTACTTTAAAAGGGGCATGCAAGACTATGGAATCCATACTATAATTTGATACTAATTATTCAAAAAGATCAAAAGCATATCGAAATGTCTTATCAGATATTTGAGCCCTCGAATAAGCAAATGCATTTAAAATCCCAGATCAGTGTATTTGTTTATCAAAGAATAATTGATAACCAAAAGCCCGCATACTTTTAATATTGATAAATAAAAAATCTTTAGCTTATCATTTCAGAGAATTACATTACTAATTAAATTTGAATTATATTAATAAAGTTTCAAAAATTTGTTTGACACTAAGTACTTTGTTATAGCATTTAGGTAATATTATTTGACAAAAAATACTGGACAGCTAAAATTTGTTTAAATATTTTGATTTGTTTTAGTTTAACATAAATAATAAATTTAAATGAATAATGACCTTAATTTTATTAAAGTTAATAAATTTAGTAAATGTTTTTTTGTGTAATTCAAAGAGATTTCATATTTTTAAGTGTAGCAATTTTAATAATATTATACTCATTGTGTGAGTGCCTACATTTTAACAATTTTGCTTATCATATTTATTAACAATCAATATAGTTTTTATTTTGAATAAACCATTAAATAAAGAGGAATTCAGCAATAAATGTAACAGTATTGAAACAATCCGTGGATTAAATCATTTAAAGATTAAAATTTAAAGTGATAAATCATTTAAAGCTTAAAATTTTGAGAAAAATCATTTAACTATTAAATAACATTCGATCTGTGATGTTTAGTTTATGAACATTTAAATCCAAAGATTTCTAAGCACACACACATTCATGCTTACATTCTAAATTTTCAGTTATCTTTCAAGCCAACTATATTATTCTTCTCTATCTAATTTTAATAATTGAAGATAAAGAACTTGAATAACATCGAATTCAAGACCAAAGGCAACTTACCCATAGTTAATTATTGTAAGTAGTCTAAAGATTTGGACATTTTTTGGCTTTTAATGGAAGATTGCTGTAGATTTTAATCGAGATTAAAATACTTGAAAAGGCGAAAAAGTTTCAGAAAACTTGTAGGAAATTACTTAATTTAATTAAAACTTTAACAATACATGTTTAAAGAACTGATCCATTTTTATTTTTAAACTTGGTTCTAATCGGGATTTTAAAAAAAAAATTGAATTTAAAGTAAATTTTCCTTGGAACTTTATTAAAATTATAATAGATTGTGATTTCATAAATAAAATATTAGTAAAATAAATTGATTTTTTATCATTAAATGATTTTAATTATGTATTATAATGTAATAATAGCTATAGTTGTTTTGGAATAATAATTCTTACATTCATTACTTTTTAACTCATTACGAAGCAGGTTTTAAAAATAATTATTTGAAAATTTTTTAAATATATATCCTGTTTTAATATAACTTAATAGATATACTCATTGTTTTTAATTTTTTAAGGAATATATCATTTTAATATTTCAGATATTTCTACTATTTATTCAGATAGATAGTATATAATTGGAATTAATTATTTCAAAAAATTCACCTTTATTTTATTAAGCAAAGTTTTACAATGCTTCATGAAATAAAGATAACGATATCCACGCTATTTAATTAAGACATTAATATCGAAACGTCAGTGAAGAATTCTAAGAAACGTTTCCTTAAATAATAACTGAATTTACCTGAAATTACGTATATATAAAAAGAAAGAAAATAAAGGAAAGTAAAATAGCAACAAGAAGATAAATTATATTCACAACAGCAACAAAACATCACATAAAATTCAAATAAAGAAATTTTATTATAGAAAAATATAACTAGAAGTAAATAATCAGATAATCACGTAAATGTTATAAGGAAAACTCTTCATTTGCATCGTTTTTCTACGAACAAAACAATAAAAATAATCAAATGCTAAATGGCAGCTTTTACCACGAAGACTGACTGAATTCAGATTTATAGTTTAAAGAGAATTCCGAACCTCTAATATCATTAATTCTTAAAGAAAGAATAGAGAAATTACGAGTTGTTCAACTGAATATAAAAACATTAATCATTTAGCTGAAAATGGTCTGAATCATTGCAAATAACTAAATGGGGATTAACTACTTACATTTGATACGTCAAGAGGCATTTGTTTAAAATATCGGCGAAACAATTTTGTATAAAAAATGCAAGAGAAAATCAATACTTCTAAGCGATGACTTAGTAACTTTTAAGTGAATCAAAAAATAATGGTGTTTATTTAATTAATTAAGATTCAAGGGCTAATAATTTCAATTCTATAAAATTCAGTGAAAACTTTTAAATAATAATTTCCGAGATGTAGTTTAAAATATAGACTAATTGGCTAAAGAAAATGAGAGCATCTTTCAGTAAGACCCCCAGTTATTAAAGTCATAGTGTGATGAAGTCATTTCATGCCATCATTATAAAACCGAAAAAATTTTAACAAGCTGTTTTTAAGAATATTACTACATCAAAATGATATCACCATATTCTATGAAACGCAATGCATATTTTAAAATTAGAAAACCTGTATATTAAGATCAATGTATAATATTTTATTGGGAATGAACTTGAGAATTTTGATTTTCTAACTATCATGTGCGTAAAATAGACATCAACCAACAATTTATTCAACGAAAAAATTTCATTTAATATTTAATCGAACACTTTCCACTTAAAAATGGAGATAATACATTTAGTTCTAACTCTTAAATCTGCAGCTAGTAGAAATAGTATCCACTTTTTCATAACTGAACAATCAATGACATAAATCCAATTTATTGAAATCTTCAAATTTAGTGCATCAATATACATTCTGGAACATCAGAATAAAATTTTAAATCAGAAAATTTGTTTTAAATTAAACTTACACATTTTATCTAGTAATAAACTTATTTTTACACAATTTGTTTAATTTTTAATTAATAAATATAAATCTTATTGTATAAAATTTTCATTTTACAGGTGAGCATTTTCTTAATATAAATTGAAAATTTTATATCTTTTAATTTTCTTTTTTTCAAGCATAAGGAGTTCAGTTTTGATTAATGTGGATCTCTGCAGTCGCGGGAATTATAATAATTTTCGTTTTAATGCCCAATAATATCTTAAGAAATTCTTATAAAATTAGATTATTAATCATCGAAATAGTTTGCAATGTTAGCATTATTGCGCAATTTAATTAATTCTTTACATGACTTTTCTGAACAACGCTTAGTAGAATCTCTTCTTTTTATTTACTATTTTCATCCATAGAGAATGACGTAAGAAAAAATTCAACCAATAATTGAATTGCTAGCATTCGAAGTGTTCTCAATCAATATGCCACATGAGAAAAATAACACCAATTACTATGTCTGGAAGTCCAAAAAATAAATAAATAAAATAACAGATTTTTTTATGTAGCAAATAGATTTCAAGGAAGTAAATGAACATTTCTTTTTTTATCAGAAATGTATGTATTTAATAATAAAAAATGATATTGATCGTACAACTACATTCACATTTTGAGGAATGCTAAATATTAGAAATGAAATACATTCCTTATTCCAAAAAGATATAAATATGATGCTATGTATGTAAATATAAAAATATATTTCCGAATTTCACATACACTAATATTGAAATTTTTTTTGACAAAAAATTTAATATTCTCTGCATTATTGAACATTTGATAAGTTAACATAATAGTTTGCATTTCTTATTCTAATAAAAACATTCTTTCAAATCTGGTATCTTAAATATCTATACATTCTTTACGATTCTATTTCTTTGAAAAATAATTATGTTGAAAAAAATATTTAATACAGTTTTTATTTTAAAAATCAAATATTTAAAAAACAACATTTTTATCAAATATTCAATTTTTTATGCATTTTTAAATGGTAGAAAATGTTATTTAAAATGCATTAAATTAGGAATACGTTGATTTAAATTATTACGATTAGCATAAAAAATAAAAACATATATAATCAAACTAATTTATTTAAAACGCTATAAATGTGGGAAATTAAAAATATATCGTTTAAGATAATTTAATATTTACTTTCTTTACATTAGAATTCATAACAAAACTGAAATTTTCAAGTAGACTTTTAGAGTTCATATTCTGTAGAGTACATAGACTTTTAGAGTAATATTTATAAAATATGTTTGGCACATTTTATAAATATTTACACAAAAAATCAATTTGAATAATTTATTCTCCATAAAATTCGTATTTTTAAGTAAGAAAAAGGCAAATACAAGCAGTGTGTGGCAAGATTATTAAAGATAAAAATCAAAACTTTCTTCAATAAGTATTTCTAATTTGGAAAAATCACGTTAAAAGGAATTCACATGAATAGTGTTAAATTATAAAAATATTTTTGCAAAATAAGACACAGATAGAAATTTACATTATTCGATTGAAATGCATATCTTTCATTAATATGTATATTTTAAAAAGTATTTTAAATTTGCATTGTACTTTTTAAACTGTTAAAAGATTGCTATGCAATTTTTGTATAAATGTATGAATAAAAGTAAATTAAAATAATTTAAAATTCCATGTATAATTTTATTTTTAGAATTTATTATTGCGATGCACAGATTTTAAAGTGACGTTTGGAGCTTTCAAAGTTTAATAAATCGTTTCATGTAAGTACACATTTTATAATTTTATAGTAAAAATATAAGCAATATTTTTTAATAATAACAACATTTTTTTATTGAATATGGTACAAAAATAAATTAAAATATCATTTTGAGGACAAATTCATTAACTTCAAGCGTACATATTATTTCAGGAAGCAAGTACTTCATCGAATATATAAGTAAATTAAATATAACAAATTATATACATAGCTGCAAATAATTTTTAAGTAAAATAATTCAAAAACATTTCATGCTTTAGAATGGAAATGAAATATAATTCAATTTAAGAAATTGACCTTCATAAGTTTCATAAATTACTAATCCTTTTAATTTGATAAATATCAGAAATAGCATTCTTAGGTACTTTTCATGTAATACCCTGAATGCATATAGAAAAGATTTTTCTAAACGTCTACATTGATTCTTTCTTATCAGTACGAACGAAATTGTTTCCCGATATGAATCAACATTTAATACAATACTTTTTGCTATTTCTTGGCCTACTAATATTTTTATCCAAAGAGATATTTTTTTATCAAATAAACGATTAGAGTGTAACTCGTTGCGTATCCTTAGAAAAATATTAAAAACCCTCATCTGGAATTCATAAAAAGAGGTTACATGGTTGATTTGTTACTGAGAATTATAAAACAGGGGTGAAATAATGCTTTATGGTTGAATAATTAATGATACAAGATTACGAATATGATTAAAGATCCCGCAAGTTCATTGGTCTAATTTTTTTTTTTTTTTTCAGAATCAAACTTTGCAAGATTTCCTTTCGTAGCTAATTTTCTTAAAATCAAACATCTATTATAATTATTTTACAATTTTTGAAATTTTTAAAATAATATTTCACGTTTCAATTTGTTTTTTCATAACTTAAACTGTGAAGTATTAGTTAAAATTTTTCACACTCTATAAAAATCGAATTTCGTATGAATTTAAAATTCAGCTCATTTATTTTAATCTCTGCACTGACAGTAATGTTAATGTCCAATATTCTTACTTTATATAGGTTTTATATTGCTTCTGAAGAATTTTGTGTGTTTAGTGATTTAAAACTAGTTATACATTTTAAATTATTTATAATGAGTAGCGTTTCAACTCCTTCTTTACCTTTTGTGAATAACATAAAATATAAAATAAACTTACTCCATTTTCTTCCAGAACGGTGCTTCTGTTTCCTGGGCGATCCAACTGCTCCAGAATGACGAAACACTTGAATAAAATACACATGAGTGCATTCAGTAACAAAGCAGTGAAAAGATTCTTGTGCATCGTTATCCTATACACTTGCAGCTGCCTGGGGAGGAGAAAAAAAAAGAACAACAAATGCAGCTGCGTTTATGTGTTTTAAATTATTGTTCTTTTTTAAAAAAAATATTCCCTCATAATTATCGTTTCTACGAAGAAAGAGCTAGGCAGGTCCAATATTTTCTGTACCAATTCATTAGCACTATAATTACGCTTTTAGTAATTATGCTTTACCCATAGATGGAGGTAATGACTATTTCTGTGGGTAAAGAATAATTAGCAAATATTTCATTTACAAGTTAAATTGATCATTTTTAAGCAACAAAGTGTTTAAAAATAAATAATGGCTACATTGATTAAATAGATGTATAAAAATGTATAAATTGATAAAAAAAATTTCATAATTTAAATTTATTAAAATAATACAATCCATCTAAGACGTATATAGCAAATGTGAAAGTTTACATGGAGCCGCAATGTATAATAATATCATACATTTAGACAACATTTAATATAATATGCAAAAAAATTTTATTATAAACTGTAATATAAAACGATGTATTTTATATAGTATTTTGTATTATTTAATTATTTTGCATAACAATTTTATTTACCATCGATGATGATTCGATTATCATAAAATACTTTGTTATTCTATGCATTCAAAATAATTTTTAATACTATTTCAACAAATTAGTCTCTAATATGTTAGCAATTTTATATTTTTTGAACAATTTTAACTAAGAGCTTCTTTTTAGACTTATAAGTTTACAAATTAAAACCAACTTATTTTCGATTTCCAAAAAAATTTTGCTAAATTATTACAGATAATCTTTTTTACATGGAATTTATTGCCAATTTTATTAGGTGTACATTTTCTATTCATAAGTTTATTATTTATAAAATTTGTCGATACAGTTTTTACAAATAATGATTTAAGATTTATAATCTGCAAATACACAGAATAATCCTAAATCAACATTTCAGCCTGAAAATATTATAGATCTTTTATTAAAAGAAAAATACATTTCTCATATTTTTCGGTAAAACAAAATGCTTACTTTAAAATGATTTTTTCATTTTAATTTAAAAAAATCCAGAAAAAGAAAAATCAAAAGATGCCCATAAAAACATAGAATTTAAGGTTAGGCAATATATTTTTCTGAACTACATAAAAATCTGTGGCAGTTATAATAGGATATATGTGAAAAATTTTTATACTTAAATAATAAAATCAGGCCTGATAAAAGATTACTGTACCAGCACATTTCCCTGCAACAAGCACTGAATTAGGCGTTTAAGCGGTAGCAACTGGGTGGCATCCTATGTAATTTAGAATCAGGGACCCAACGAAAACCCTCAATATTTGCAAGCTCCCAGGATTATTATATCTTTCGGATAACATTGAGATCATTATATCAATCAATGTGCCCTAGCTGCCATTAAGGAACACGAACAATTTTCGGTTGAGTCAAGATTCAAACTCGCTACGTTTCGATAGTAAAAATGGTGTCCTAACCAAGCAGATCACCGGAGCCATCTTTGAAAAGTGCATTACCTGATAATCAATATTATGAATTATATTATGAAGAATACTGAGATAATTTTTTGAAAAAATGAAAAAAGAAGCATTTTTGTAGTATATAGTACCAATCATTATATTTGAAAATATCAACATACCCTCAATTGTGAAATTAAAAAACATTAATTTATAAATAAGTCATATATGTATATATATAAATGAATGTTTCATTACACAATTATTTTGAAGCAAAGAAATATTTATAAAACTCTACTACATACATTTTAATAGCATTTATATTTGATACAAAAACTTGTACTTCACAAAAAAATGTAAAACTGCATCAGAGCAAGACAGAACAATTTTAGAACACGACATAGAACAATTTTAGATATATTAAGTTTATTGTAAAAAAGTAAACGCAGCAGAGCTATATGCACGTTCTAAAAGGTTTTCAAATAGATGCAAACTTTTTCACTCTCAAGCGAATTTTTGAAATAGAGAAATATCATTTCAACTGTAACCATTTGTTTGATATATAGTTCCCTAAAGATAACTTTTTCAGCTTGAAATAGAATAGGCTAATAGAAAGGCATTAAAGGCTTTTGAATTGCAAAATCGGCATTAAATTATATTGAAAGAAAAACACCTGAAATGATTTAATATGCAGGGAAAGCATGAGAAAATGCTTTTTCAAATATAGAAATTACTGTTTTATTTAAAGGCAATGAGCTAAAAATAAAATGTAGGAACAATATTCTATCAAAAATGTTTAACGTGAATTTTGATTCGCAAATTGAAATATGAATGCCAACTTATAATTCAAACGTGTGAAATAAATTATTGTTGAAAACAACAAGTATTTATTGTACTTACTTTCTAATTGAATTGTTTCTGTTTATTTAACTAACTTTTCGGTTAAAATGAGGAATATAATTAAGTTTAATTAATAAAAAAATCATTTACAAAAAGCATATAGCTAAAAATAAAAACGTTTTCTTAATATATCTTATGTTAAACGAAGCGAAACACATTTTCCATTGTAAGTTATTAGAAGAAAAGAATATAATTTAGCTATAGACAAATATTTTTTATAATAAGAAGCAAGAAGAATATTATTTTTAAATTCCAATTCATACTGAATATTCTTTCATTGGAACTCTAAAGTAAAGTTGAAGTGATCACTTTTAAAGTGATCAAATTTTAATAGTAATATTTTAAATTTTAAAATTCAAAACTTTGAAGCAATTGTCTCAATATGTTCATAATCACAATCAACTTCGTGTCAAAACACATTGTATGCTATTTCCACAATACAAAATATAAATAAAATTAAGCATTAAGCAAACATTTTACAACATTTTATTCATATCTATAATATGCGAATACATTTCTATGTATAATGTACACATTTAAAATTGTATATTTACTGTACATTTTTTACGAAAAACCAGATGGCAACGTAATTTCTATGTATATATGAAAGAAATAAAAATACAACGGGATAATATAGCCTGAATCAATTTAAAAAAGAGGTAATCATCAGATTTAAGTGATAAACGTGCATTACATTTAAATATTCAAAGATTTAAAATGAAGCATAATCTTTTTATGGGCAAAAACAGTTGATAGGGTAAAATTTCGGTTTTTTAATATCGTTAAGAACCTAAATATGGATAGTAAACCTCCATAAAAAGAAATAATCATAAGAAATATGGAATTCTTATCCTACCCAATGATTATATCATGCTGAAAGCAATAAATCAGAGGCTTGATATCACTACAGTTGGAACATTTAAAGACAAACAATGCATATACTGTTTTATTTGCATTTCTATCAAAGTGTGACATTGCATTTGTGTCTATCAAGATTTTATTTGCATTTCTATCGAGGAATTTTCGGATATTTTTTCTTTTTCGAAAAGAGAATATGACTCTGACTACTTATAAAAATAATACTGACAATAGTAAGTTTCAGATGTTCAAATATTTTAAAACAACCTGCAACTTTTAAGCAGATACACACTACATAACATGTGCTGAGAGATAGATTATTAGAAATGCCCCAAAAATACTGTATTGGTTCATACTTACCATCTATGATAGCAAAAATTCACAATGGCATGAATTCCATCAATTCCAGAAGTCTCTGTCTAGCGATATTCATCCGTACAGATTTAACTTCTGCTCACAGTGAAGGGCTATTGGGTGGTAGTAGTTCATGCCTCGAATATCATCTTCCACTACATTGAATAAGTGTTCAATTTTACTTAAATACTGGTGATTGTTAGGGCAATTTGAGTACGTTTAACAATCGTACTCTTTGATCTATTCCGTGACAATATGAACTTGGTAACAAGAAGCATTGTCCTGACGAACGTATGCTTCTGATATAGGGAACACAGTTACAATAATCGGTTGAACCCGGTAGAAGAAAATGAGGAGTCATCCCTGAATATTAAAGCATTATATGTTTTTTTTTTTTTTTTTTTTTTTTTTTTTGGTATAAGTGGATCGAGAATGTTACAGAAAAACATTCCTTAAGCTGTTACACCACCTCCACTACACTGAACTGTGAAAACATGACAGAAATGAGTCATCGCTCTGAGTTGTCATCTGCAGATTCTGTGTCGTTAATCTGTATTGCCCAGTACTTAGCACCATAGATTATAAGAGAAGGATAGGTGATAAAACACTTTTCTTAACACATTTGAAATTCATCAGTAGAAAATGTCAAAATTGGAAACCGAAGTCCGTGATGAGGCATTTCATAGCCAACGAGGGAATTGCCTTCTGTGAGGTTTTTCTTAGATAATGGACCATTAGACCTGTCATCTTAGATTAGACCCGGATTACCCCCAAGCACTCACACCAACGTACATGTGTGTAGAAGGGAAACCACTGTTGAAGTATTTTCCATTGCCCAATAGGGTCTACAGTGGTTGGAAATGAGCAAGAGACCTTTAGCCTCAGAAGAGCGCTGTCGTACCACGATGTGCCGAGGAAATACAATTGTTTCTTTGTTACAATTGTTTACAATTGTTTCAATTTATGAATGTTTACAATTGTTTGTTTACAATTGTTTCTTGCGCTAAAGTGGAACCATCTAATAAAATTTATCGACATCGTACGATAAGCAGCTAAAAAGGCTGGGAGTCGTAATAAAACATTTTAACATCCGCAGTTAATTGCCTTCAGGGAAGACATCTGATAGATAGTGAGATTTATTGACGAGTCGCAAAAGAGGAGAGGTGGAAAATCCCCAAGCAGCTACCCCGATAAAGCTTAATCCATCTTCTGTTGTTTAACAATAACTGTGACCAAAACCGAGACCTTGTGCTCGGAAGAGTTTTGTCCTACCATTAGACCATAGTGAGAACCTAAGCATAGTTTGACGAAATCGTTGAGAAATAAAGTTTAGAAAAATCACTTCACTATTTGTGATGGAGTAGGTTCAAATAAGATTCAATAACCACTATTAATATTAATTACGTGACTGTTCTAACAGTATTTAAAATGATGGATTCAATTTTTTAATTAAACTCCTTTTTATAATTATATTAAATAGGGTCCATAGAAAAAAACTGCTAAATAACGTCATCCATCTGGATGATAAGAGCTATATTAATGAAAAAATTTATATTCTAAGTGCATTGGTCACACCATGTTATCTCTTAGTATGACAGTTTCTAGTTTAATATCAAGGAAATGATAATTCTGGTAAAAGATAGATAACTTTTAATGGATGATAAAATTTTTTTAAGTGATAGTATTAGAATATGATTTTATATTTTAAAACATTATGTATCACAATGAAGATTGAAAAATAGCAAACATTTGTCAACAATGTAACAAGGAAAGGCCCACAAATCAACTTATATTTTAAAAATATTATCTAACGGTAATGGGAAATTTTCCATAACCAAATTATACAAATCTTTAGCTGAATAAATCTAAATGGTTAGTCAAAAGATTAACCAAATATCATGAAAATTTCTCATGTTAAATGAATTGGTAGATTTATCTTTTTAATTCATACAGTTCAATAAATTGAAAGATGTGGAAGATATATTTTAGTGAAACTCAAAACTTACGAAAGTTTTAAAACTCTGTTATGATAAATACCAAAAAAAAAAAAAAAAAATTATTTTAAGGAAATCTTATACATTTTCACAGGAAAATGGAGTTTCATTAATTAAAATTTCATAATCCTTAGACTTTTCCTAAGAAATTGGATTTTATTTCTTTCGTATATCTGAATTATTTAATTTATAATCGGAAAACGAAACATTTATTTTCAAAGCTTTAGCGATATCATTATTCTGACCCGAAATTACAAAGATATATGGAAATGGAATTTCAGTTTGCTTATAAGTACAAAAAGAAATCATATTTCTAAAAAGAGAAACACTTTTATCAAACTCTAATTTAACCCCTTAACCATTGTGATTTTAACACTTATGGATAATCAGCTAGCAAGGTCATTTATCAAGATAACTTTATCCTATGCAAATAACCTAATTTTCTAAATGATTTCTGATAAATCCATTCTTAGATAAATGAATAAAGTAAGAATATTTATCTTGAATCCTAATGCAGTTCCTAAAATATTTGATGTCTTTTAAATGATGAAAGAGTTGAATTGTCAAAAGGTAAACTTATAAATTAAGCGGGAAAACAATATATCACTACTGAATGTAATGACTCAAGTTCTGATAAATATAATAAATCATTGCATTTTTCCTCAATACTTGGGTTTATAAGTTTATTAATAAATTGAATACAAAACGTAAAACATTAAATCAATCATTAAAAATCTTCTTTATATTATTTAAAAAATAATGTTTTGAATTTTGTTTGCATTAACTAACGATTATTTTCATATTTTGATAGCTTGAGATTAGTTTTTCAATTGATTTTATTTATAATATATCTAATCTAATATTAAAAGTCATTTATTTAATTTTGTGTATGTTACATTTAATGGAATAAAAAAAATAGGATGTGAATTTTTGACAGTTTGTTGAGATTTAATAAATTAAAAACTTCTAAAAATAGATTAAACATAAATATCACCCTGATTATAAATAATTCATATTTAAATTAGAGATTAGATGATAAAAAACTCATCCTCTCAGCATAACAAAGTACTTGAGGCAGGCCACAAAATGTCACTTGCGAAGACTTTTAACAAAATTACAGGTGGTGAACAGTAAGTTCATATAAATATTTTGCTCAGTGCTAAAGTTTATATACGTGTTTTACTTTACATTTTTACATTTATTTTATATTTGTCATTAACCATTTTAAGAAATAAAAATGTAGTAGATTGAAAACCTAATGTTGTAGAAAATAAAGCGTTTAGTGACTGGGTCTAATTCATAATAATGCCTGTAAATGTCTCCCTGCTTACAAATTGCCCCAATATTCTGCGAAATTTAATCAAATTATTTTTATTAATTTTTTGTTTTCCAATGATTAGAAAAAAGAAAATGTGGCTGATATAAAAAAATCTTAATTGTGTTATGTGTAATATGATATAGCGAAAGTATTAACAGTTCTAATTTCCAGAATTAACATTCTGATTTATTTTTATGCGTACCTTTATTTCATTAAACTTATATTTCAGTGTTTATAATTGAAAAACGTAATTTAAGGATGGATTTAATTAATGGTAAGTTAATATTCTAATTTAAGAAATATATGATGTAATATAAATATAACTGCGCATCAATCATTTCCCCATAAATCGGTAAGTGCATAAACAGCATGACTGACTACCTTTCACTGTTGGATAATTGCACCAATTTATGTCACTAAGATTTAAGTGGAAACAGAAATTGAAGACTAAGTTGATACTATGGGTAGACAATAGAAACAAGATCAATTTATCTAAAAAAAATGTCTTATGGGATATTATATAAGATTTTATTTGTGTATTCACGAGTGAATATAAAAGACGAACCAATGAGGAAATCATAAATTCTTAAAAAGACAAATATATCTTGGAATATTTGTTAAATTTATAAGCAAGTTTTTAACAGATATATTATTCAAAATACATTTATGAATTACAAATCAATTTTAAGTTTACTAGCTATGGAAAGTAAACTGATGTTCCATTTAAACTTATGATTTGGAAAAATTCGCTTTGAAATCTACTTTCTCTGTATTCAGGCATCAACAATAGCTTACTGAGAAATTCAAAAACTGTAAATTCAACCCCAATTAAAGGAAAAAAATATGTTTTAAGTAATCAAATTACGCGCTGTGAATTGAAAAGAAAAACCACTGACATAGTTGTATAAATGGTAATATTCATTTTCATCTACGGAACAGAACTAAGGGTAATTTTGTCAAAGATCATCAGAAAAGTAAGGAATTTGAGAAAACTTGATAATAACCGTAATAAACCAAAATTAGTAAGAAGCATGTAAGCTTGTAAGTTATAAAGTTTTACTTAAATTAAGTTACAAATTAAGCATCATTGGTAAAAAGAAAAAAGCACAAGTATATGTTTAAAGATGACTCGATACAAAATTTATAAAATAAATTCATTCTTCTGGATGTTAGACTTAGAAATGAATACATTATAGTTTTAGATTATATAGGAAACATAATTTTGGTGAGTAGAATTTTAGTGTTTGCTCAAGGAAATGAAATCTGTAATTTAATTATTAAAAAAAGATATTTTATATGAAAATCTTCATGAAGCCCAGAACAGTTAACTATAGGAGTAAAATGTTGAAATGAGAACCCAGAACAGGAGTAAAATGTTGATGTAGTATCAGAGTTGCTTTGTCAACTACTAAAGCAATTCCATGCTCACCATAGTTCAAAGGTCTAACCCAATAACTTTCAAGCATTTCACAAAATAAAAAATTGGTAAAAATGAATATGTAAGAGAGTGTGCTTACAGTTATGATTCCATAAATTGGAACAAAACGACCATAGAAATCGTAGGAATTGGTAGGCTTATCTTAATTAGTAACTTAATTTAATGTTAATAACTTACATAAATTAATTATTATTTTTTATTTAAATTAGTTACTATTTACTAAATAATCGTGAATATCCGTGCAGTCTTTTAATTAACACAATATGTGTTACTAAGGAGTTTAAAATAATTAAATTATTCGTTGTGTACAGATGGAATAATTATATTTTATAATAGATGAATTTAAAAATTTGTGAAAGGTTAATAAATTATATTGACTGAGAGATAACCTTTCGAGTTTCAGTTATTATTGTGTTAATACAAAAGGTAGGTCAATTTTCTCAGGTAGGTCAATTTTCTGAGAAATTCTTTCTTTTCATGAGGTTAAATTCTGAAAATAATTAAATTCTAATATGTATTCAAATTAATATAAGAAATTTTTTTCCATATAAATTCAGTATTTACGTTTTTAATTTTATATCAAATAAATTATAAGCTGATATTTTTTTATTTTGTACAAATAAAAACTCATAAATTATGAACATGTTTTTTTTAAAGGAATGATAGTTGTTTATGCAAGAAAGATGTTAATATGCAGCAAGATGTTAATAAAGATTTAATATTGTTTTTCGACTTAATAAAAAAATATTTGGTATCCTGCTGGAGAAATTCATCACTCTTGTGTCTAGAATGCATAGGGTTCGATACGAGATCTTTTGTAAAACTTTCACTGAGAAGACACTGAGAAGATTTAAGAACGGCTACCTTTCTTAGATTATTTGATTATACTTGTCTAAGAAAAAATATTTAAATGTGTCTGCATTGATGTGATGAGTCAATTTTTAAAGAAAAGTGAGCCATTTAAGATATAGACTTCAGCACTTGATTTTGGTTGCAAATTACAATGTTGATATGTCTTTAGGCTTCACTTTTTTCCTAAAAATTTCTTAGATGAAGTTTCAAGTTCACTGAACAGAAACATCTAGCTTGATGTATATTTTTGCTATAAACAAATTAAAGAGATGAGTGGGTGTAACATAAAAAGGTGATATTCTCGTAAGGAATTTAATATTTGACCCAGCCGAAAACCTGTGAGCTGAAAAAAGCTAATGTACATTAATAGTTACTAATGATTTGAAGTCTCTCCATCAGAAGTTGTTGGAAGAATCAGCTCAGATGTTGACTTTTGTTATTAGTTCATAGTTACATGGTGGTTGTCTACGTTTAGCGAATGTGGTTGCCAGATATAGGAAACGTATTTCAGTCAAGCAAACTAAACCAAAGTGAGCATGAAATTAGTACTAAGGTTTCATGCATGTATAATATAAAGAAAATGCTTATGATGTTTTTACCAAGCAATTTTCAAAAGCTTTCAGGTAATATACAATTTTAAATTGTAATTATCTTATTTTTAGCAATTAATAATAATAAACATGTTTTATTAATATTTAGTTACACTCATCAAAATATTTGCTTGACAAAATTAAAACAAAGACTTAAAATTCTCATCTATATTATATTATAATATTTCTTAAGTTTCTAATACAATTGAAATTTCATTTTTAAATATCACAGATATTGCACACAATAATATTCTTTGAAGAACACTATTGTGTGCAATACCACACAATAATATAAGCGAAACTACTAACCATTAAGCTTATCTCTGTTGATTAATTTTAAAATAGAATATGTTACTTTTATATTCTGTTCTTAAAATTTGAAGGAAATCATGATTAATTCTTAAAATTAAGGATAAAATGACGACGACATAATTATATTTTATAATGCTGTGGAAGAGCTCTTAATAATATTTGTCTTATATCGGAGACCTTGACATTTTCTGAAAATTTAATAGCCTTTGGAAATTCTTCTTTACCCACACACAATGAAGTACTTTAAAATATAAATTAATTACTTCTATGCACTTTGATAATGCTAGGAAACTAATAGGAAATTGTCTCAGATAGAAATATTTCAAGATTCATACATATTCAGATAGAAATATTTCATACACATTTTCCACTAAATCTGGTATCAATTTAAAATGGAATAACTGCTTCTCACATCGCTGACTTTTATCTCCATATTTTTCACTGTAATGACAATTCATATTTAATTCGGTCTAAATTCCACTCTTAAGAAAATCTAGAAACGATGATTTATTAAATATAAAAGTTGCATCACACATTCTGAATCTTATCTTTGACATTTTCAGAAATATTCTTCTGTTATTTAGCTTAAATTAGATGTTTCAAAGTGTATGAAAGACATAATAAATATATAGGAGGATAAATATAAAGATTTACCCTTAATATAGTATTCAAAGATCTGATAGAGTCATGAAACCTCTAATTTAATTGTGTGTCTTATATAGAAGTATTAAAATAAAAAAGAAAAAAAAAAATGTGTTCGACATTCATAAAGAAAATATTACATGGAATAGTTAGAAATAAATAAATACCGCAATTCTAAGTAATGATAAAGCTTTCGAAAATTAAATTTGGATGCAGCTTTTAAGAAATAAGTAGCTTCAACTTTTACACGTTTTTGCTTAATGTCATATATTTATTTAACAGGTTGTTATGAATAGTGTTGATTTTAGCACAGAATTAACACTATTCATAACAACCTGTTAAATAAATATATGACATTAAGCAAAAACGTGTAAAAGTTGAAGCTACTTATTTCTTAAAATCTGCATCCAAATTTAATTTTCGAAAGCTTTATCATTACTTAGATAAAACAAGACTTTTAAAAGTCTCTCAAGCAACCACTAAGAGAGAATCTTCAATGAACTAATAGTAAGTCACTCTTTGTGAAGCAATACTTCCAAAATTAAAGAACAGATACTGCCAATGGATATTGCACTTCTGAATGCACGAATGTCAAACAAAAAGCTGGAGTAATTTCCGGGATTACTCCCTGGAGACACGTAAACATGGTATACTACATATGAAAAATCCTCTTTGTCTTTCTATATTGTTCCATTGTTATACTATCAACTACATCTGACCAGAATCATATACAAGTAGATTTTTTTCTGGACAATGGTCACTGGATGGTTTATTCTTCCCACAACAAAACAAGAAACCACTACTCATTTATTGTTATCTGGTGGACTACTGTGAACCAAGTCACGTATGCGAGTAGCATTACCCATGTTAATCTACCATAAATCTGTTTATAGGGTGGACCATATTCATTCATCAGCTCAGAAGAAAGGACAAGGAAACATTCATACCAGAACCGGGAATCGATCTGGCGAACAACATCTTAGGAGTTCGGAACGCTAATAACTCAACCATCAACTAGCATACGCAGAAAATAAAAATACAGCACCCATGATAAAGTTCAAAGATGAAATATTTCCTCCAAAGAACTTGATTTTGAATACACAGCTCCATTTTTATAGAATAGATATTACTATAAATACTAACATTAAATTTATTTAAAAGAAATTTAATTAGATGGCTTGAAATGTAACTAGAAAGTACTGTTATATAAAGAACATAATGATTCCTTATATCCCGTAATGAGTATCTCTCCAAAACCGAAAAACAATTTAAGCAATTTGACAATTCTCTATTGCCTTTTGAGTAGATTTGCTAGAGATGTGTATGGTATTTGCGTATTGCGAGGGAGGAAACTCTGAAAACCCTTAGACGTGTAAGCAGATATCAGAAACGCAACACCTACTTCTCACTATAAAACGGGAGCAGGGATTGAACTCAAGATCCTCCACAAAAATTCAAAGTGAGTATTAATCAGTTAAAATAGCGCGTGACAATATACCGTTTTTTTATTATTTTTTTTTTTAATTTTATTTATTTATTTTTTTTTTTATTATAGTGCCAGAAAAAAACTCGAAGGATTTACAATAGCAACTAATTTATTAAAAAAACATTTTCAAATATTACCTAGTTAAAACATTTTCTTATTAATAATAGATCAGTGTGAATTCAAAGGAGAATATTTAAAATTAATTGTGTATATATAAATTTTATTCATCATAAGGTGTATGTATTTAACATTAATCCATTATTACTATTTATACAAAAGGTGTAAATACAAAACACTTGTAAAAAACACCTCTTTTGAGAAACACATATTTATTCTTAGCCAGTTAAAAATGAATAAATTTCTCTAAGTAAACTTATTTTGATCTCTCTCAGTCCTATGTATATTTTATCCTCTTAAAAATATATTTTAGTAGCGCATAGATTTAATAAATTAAAACTAAAATAATTATAGTTGTGCAAATTCTGTCAAATGCAACACAAAACCTGTGAAACGCGAGTGCTTAAACATTAATAATAACACTTTCTTACATGTCTTACATTAATAAAAACATTAATAACACTAATAACACTAACTTTTATATTTTCTAATAACACTTTCCTGAAATGTTCTGAATAAATATCTATTTTTTAAATTAAATTTCCAAATGTTACATCAGATATATAATTGAAATTATTATATTAATAAGCAATCAAATTTATCAAAACATATAGAGATACGTTAGGTTTTTTAAAATTTGATTCAGTAAAATGTATTCTGAATAACAACAATATTTGGTATGATTAAATAATCCGTTACGTTATTATATTTTATTAAAATACACGTAATTGGATAAATAACTAGATTTGTCATCATGGATTTATCACTCATTATTTAAAATAATCAGACGTGTCTGACCGAAATAGGAAACAAATAAACATTTATTTAAAATGATTTTAATTTATAACGCAGCATTTCTACAAAAAACGATTTTTAAATTTAACATTTCCCAAACTTGTATAACACATATAACAAATTTCATGTAAATTCTAATTAATTTCGTTTCTTTTCATTAGCATTGCATTAAAATAAATTAATGAATATTTTTTGAAACAGATACCACACACACACACTCATACATCCTCATAATTAGTCAGATAATTCATGGGTAACTAATACTTTCTTTTGAAGATTTCTCTAAAAGCAAGTCTGATTTTTTTTCGATGTCCAGTTCATATTTGATTGCCGATATTTCTTAAAAAGCAGCCATCTCAATCCCAATGTTTCTCTTGTTCTAGTTCTAGAGACCCAATATCATTGTAATTCTCAAGTTCATATTTTGTTTTCAAAGTCGCATACGAAAAGTTATCTGGAAACTTTCTTATTAATTTCGTAAACAGAACTCATTTTACGAAAAGTGAAAGCGTTAATCCAATGTTCAACTTCAATCATGGATGGAAAAAAGTGTCTCTCTTATTTGTAAAATGTCCCGTATTTGTTATAGCGAATTCTACTATGTCTTCTGATTTACTACCACATATAACATAACATTATTTTTAAAATTCGCATACAAGGTCCTCACAGTCAGGAAAACAGGCATTGGCATTATAAAACTTGGTTCACATTTATGCTGTTGTGCCACAGGTTTAATTTTATGTTTAAAATGAATAAAAAAATGCCAATTATCAAATGAATTGTTAATTTATGTTTCACAATGTTTTACAGCGTTTAAGAATTTTTATAATGAAACTAAACAGTAACTTTATTAATATGCATAACTTATAAAGAAGCAATAAGCATGATGTAAATAAATTGATATCAAGATTTATAACAAATTTAGATACATTGTATCAAGAAGTATTTTAATGTTTTGGTTCTACATAATACTGTAAACTTTAATTAAACAAAATTTTTATGTCCAGAAGGACAATACAGAAATGCTTACTTTAAAATTTTTATAAAAATATATCCATCGAATTTTATTAATATTTATTCATTAAATGATTCTAGTTAATTTTGTAATTAGAATTATGAATCCGATGATATAGAAAGTATATAATTCAAACAAAGAAAGCAAATGAAGAATGCAAACAGATGCGGGAATTAAAAATGTTGATTAAATATTCTACTAGCGATGAGAAAATAATTAAAGATTTCGTCACGAAAGATCAGAGTACGTTAAAATTAATTATGACAGAATAAATGGAAATAAGAAAATAATCAACTTTGAAAAAATAACTTTGTTTGGAAATAAAGACAAATTATACTTTAGAATTAAACTTTATTATATATTTAAAATGTCTATAAAAATGAATGAATATCGAAATAAGTAGGAATAGTTGACTTACAAATGATTAAAAATTCTAGTTCGAAAGAATTATTAATCTTGATGCTGAAATAATTTATGAAGAGAAAAAAGTTAAATCAGAGAATCTAAAATAAAAAAATAACTTTGGCCAGTTTGCTTTATTCATCTGAAAGAATTAGTGCTTATTGATGCTATTGTTATTAGCCAACATAATCGTTTTAAGAAAATAATTATTTGGGTGTTCTCTAATTTAATTTTGGATTAATTTAGATCAATTTTAGCTTAATACTTACTTGTAAAATACGAAAATGAATAATGCAGGAAGTAGAAACAATATGGAAATGGCATAGGTGATGATGTGGAAGTACTGTAATCTTCGCATACCCTATAAAAGTGAAAAACTTTTTAACTGTCGCAAAATCATTATAAAAGTAAAGAAAATACCATTGTGCAAATACCTTATTTTTCAACGAGATTGTATTAAAAGTCTTTTTTTTTAATTTCTTAAAATTATTCTCCTATATAATTCGTCAAGTTTATATTTTAGATTACTAAATAATAGCACAACAATAACTATAATGGAGTATAATGCCAAGTAAAGACACTAAATTTATAAACATCAATATTCAAAGTAACTGATAAATCTTACTTTTGAAAAATTTATTAATATAAATTTAATAAAAATAATTGTTTACATAGCTTGTGCCGTTAATTTAAGATTATTAATATTATATTTTTATGCTTTTAAAATATAACATAATAAAATATCATATGCACATAAGACAGTCTAAGAAATTAAACTTCATTACGGGAAATTTTGTCCTCTAAGAATGATTTTCTATGTCTTAACATTTTATAACCACATTTTTGCGACGCTATTTTCTGAAAATTGTTATACATGTTTGGCTCAGAATTTTGGTTTTTTTAAAATGCTCGATGGAGACGTAAGAAGAATTAGGGGTGACTATGTTAAACAAATATGCGCATTTCATGAAAAGTAAACAATTTTGCTCTTTCTTTCTGTCATATTCAACCTCACGTAACTCACACTTTGTAAGTTCCTGATATTTTATGTTATCTTTTTTGTTCCTGTTACTTTATTATAGAAAATGCAGCATGTTTATTTTTTAATCATCATTGGATGGAAGAGGATGAGAAAGTTAAGAGAGAATAAGAAAGCTGTTTTTTAAGAAAAGTATCGTAATTCACTTTGTGTAAGAATTCCTTAAAATAGTCATCAAATGAACATTTATGCAATGTCAAACAGCATAAGAGGACCAGAAATCTGCGCATGAATTACAGAAACAAAACTGTTTTTCGCCACTGATTTACAAGCACCTTTTTAAGAATAAACTACTCATTTCTGTCTGAGAGTGCAACAAGCATACAACAAGTATTGCGTCAATTCTGCTTGCTTATCTGGAGCACATTTGAAAGACATTTTTTTCTCTTACACTGATAGTAAACTTCCAAAAATAGAAACTGTCGAAAACTTCCCAAGGCAAGCTGGAAAATTTTCTTTTACACTACTGGCCATCGTAAATGCAACATTCTGAAGGAAGCATGCAAATAACATAAAATTTACAACATGCATTTGCAGAGGTGAGATATGCAAATGATTTAAATTTCAGAGCAGCTCACATCAAACAAGCTTGTGGTGCCACTTCAAAACACTATTTAAGGCATGGAGATTTCGTTGATTTCAAATTCAGTAATTTTTTTTAACGATCATATATGACTCATAGAAAATAGCGATCATTTTTTGATCAAATATACGACTTCGACAAAGGAAGGATAGTGGCTACCAAGACTGTGTATTATCTTTCAAGGAAATCGGTAGTCATATTGGACGAAACCAAACAACTGTAATGCGGATATGTGAGCGTTGGATGCAGGAGGATACGATGGACGGACGTGTTCTATCGCATATACCTCATTGCACAACTTTACATGATCACAGACAAATGGTGAGTATGGCAGTGGTGGATTTCTCAAACACATTACAAACCACAGCACAGCGCATTCAGTCTGTAAGCATCATCCAATGTCTGCGCGTACCACTCAATACAGTTTACAGCAGAGTGGTGTGACTGCAAGACATACACTGCTTCGTCTACCTTTTAAACAGAACCACAGACGTCTTCGCTGCCAATGGTGCGATGAAAAAAGGACGTGGACCGCAGAATGGATTGAAATTGTTCTTATTGGCGAGTAACGCTGCTGTTTCCAACATCACGATGGTCCCATTCGAGTCTGAAGACACTGTGGAGAGAGGATGCTGAACAGCTTCGTTATGTACAGCCACACTGGTGCTGCACCTAGTATTATGGTATGGAGTGGAATTGGATATCACTTTCGCACTCCTCAGGTACGAATTGAAAGTACTTTAAACAGCCAGTGTTACATCAAATATTTGGGCTTCCATTTCAAAATAAGTAATTTGTGATCGGACAACACAACATGCCACTTCTATGACATAACTGTAGGAAAACACTTTGAAGTCTTTCGTTTGTACAACTCTAAGAAATTTCAAGCCTCAAATAATAAGATTGATTTACATTATAATACAAAAACATAACATTTCCAGTGATAGATGTAGTTCCCAAAATAGACAACGGACAACTTAATTTACATGTTCAGAGTAATATAATGACTATACGGATGTAATTTCGTCGGGCAGATTTAAGAAACTTTGTATTTCTGACCGCCGTGTGTTCTTCTGAATGATTCAGAATGATCAATATCTCACAAGTGGAACATCTCTGTAGGGAATTACAATAGGCTTCTTGAACTACCATGTCAATGAATATCATCCGTAAGAAAATTAATTTGCTTGATTACTAAGTCCATAACATCATCCACTGGACTTAAATCATTAAATGATAATAGAATAACTCAACTAACATGGTGCAAGGATCATTTACTGTGGATAGTAAAATAAACAAAATAGTGATTCAGAGTAAGAAATCAAGGCTCCTTTTTTCTGTGTGTGTTTGAATGGTAAGATGGTGTTTACGTTGGAATGATCCCCTGCCTGGATTGTCTTGTGCCAACAGTAAACTTTGATTCAGTTCATATACTTTAAGACTGTTTCTCATGATAAAGCTTAAAATGATTAGGTCTATCTGCAAGTAAAGACATCGCCAATCCTCTACGCAACAATCATTTAGTTCACAACTTAGGAAAAATGATTGGTCATAAACTTTTTCAGTTGAGTCAATTTTATATAATGGACCTTGTTATGCTCAAAACGATAATGCTAGAATTCGTAATGGAAAAGTTTATAATGAGTGAAAGGACATTAGTGTTAATCCTGGTATTGTGAGAATAGAATTCAGCACTTGAACTGGTCTTTCCAGAGTCCAGATCTTATTACAATCAATCTCATGCACGTGAAGTTAGAAAGCTAAATAAAGAATGTATCTGAAGTTCAAATACAATTGATTAACTGACGTGTCTTTTATAAATTGAGTGTAAGACAAAATCTATTGCCGAGATACAAGGACTAATTGCGATTATTAACTTAATTTTCGAAAACATTTTCGTGGAGGCTCCACCATTTAATTATAGTGAAGATGCATCTTGTTTCCTTCCTTATCCTTTGAACTCAATTATTTGTTAATTGATATATATGTTTTATATATGTATATATATATATATATATATAAGTTAATATATATTCAGTAGTTGCTTATAATTGATTTTAGAAAAATTAAATAGGCTCAGTCAGACTGATTATAAAAAAACAGTTCAATAAGAAAAGTAAACTTCATAATGATACTTATATTATAAATTATGAGTATGAAACAAATTTCCCTTACCGCTATTCTGCTGCAGCTGCTATAGTTGGTCCACTCCTTGTCCCATTCATTCGTGTACCAAGATCCATTGTCAAGACACTGTTTGAAAGCATGTTCTAAAGTATTTAAAGAAAAAATTATCGTTTTTAACATCTATTAGTTTTTATATAACATAGAATCGAATAAAAGAATTTAAAATAATAATATATCAGTGAATTATTAAATGATCTTCATTGCATTCATTAACCAAATTTTAAATTTAACTTAAAGAAGTCACTTTTATCAAGACTGTATTGCAAAACTACAAACGTAACAACAGGTTTTGATAAAAAAAAAAAAAAGGCTTTAAAATATATGTATTCCAACATTCTTTTTATTTTAGAGGACATTGATAGAGAATTTCTTGATAAACATTAAAATCATCTTTTTTTATTTTAGAGGACATAAAACTAAAAATGTATAAGGGTAAAGGGAATTTTTCCCATTATTTTAATGTAATTTTGTTATTGATATATAATCTTACAACAGAAAAATAATAAAAACTGAAAAAAATCGGAAAATGAAATGTATTCTTTATTATAAAAGCATTTATCATTTTAAAATATTGATAGTTAAAAAAATGTAATTTATACTATATTGACGGATCAAAATAGAAATTACAAATGGCAGGTGTGATATGGAAAAAAAATTAGGTTATAATTACATTGTTTCAGATTGGAGCCTAGAGAGTATTATTCGATATATTTATGATCTTCTCGCATTATGTTTGTATATAAATCAAGGTTAAATCTTTAAGGAGTGTAAGATCCTGAGCACGGTGAAACAAATGCAAATGACATTCTTTTTTTTTTCATGTACGTTTGTTATGAGTACTGCTTGAAGCACTCATCTTAGTTGTCTAAGTTTCTTCCCTTGAAACAAGTCAATGTAGCCTCATTAGGAGTAAGAGCTTTTTCCAATATGCAAAGACACAAATTATGTTCAAATTGCTTTTGTAACATCTTTAATCTGTGAACATGTCTTTTTCCTTGGGGTTGTAAGCATATATGTGAAGTTTTCATTTTCCAATGAAATTCAAAAGTAAAACAGCACTTAAATTTGATTGGAATGCAAAACAAAAACACAAATAGGTATAAAATGCAAATATTTTGATGAATTTAATGTAACATATGTATATATTATGAAAATTTAACGTAACATGATAAACTAGAAATAAGCATTATATCAGTAATAAAAAATTAAGGTTTAAATTCACAATAGAGAATTAGAATTTAGAAATTAGAAAGACCGATTTAATAAAAGAAATCAAAAATTTCTTCTATAAATCGTAATACTACTGACAAATATTTCCTTGATTTTTTTTTTAAATTAAAACGCTTAAAAGCACTGATATTGCATAGTCTTTTCCCAGAAAATCAAATTATATTTTCCAAGAATTTAAAATAATATTTTTCTTTCTCACTCTTGATAGCAAAGTTAAAATAATATTTTTCTTTAATTTATATTACCTTGAAGATTATCTAATTAACTTTTTAAAAGTTATAAAAATTAATTTCCTCAAAATCAATCATATTTTGCTGTGACTTACCTTTGCGTGTATACATAATTTTTTTTAATTAATACATACTGTATAATAGCAATATAATTGGTCTCTTAAATTTTTTAAAAATCCATGCATATCAAATAATTCGAAATGGGAAAAGAAAATTATGAAACATAAAATATAATTAAATTTGATTGACGATTGAGTTTCTAGAGTATTGTAAAAGCTTGAAATTATTGATTTTCTTATTTAAAGCGCACTTAAAGCTATCTGAAATCTTTGTAAACCACATTGTTGTCATTATTTTACTTTTAAATCTCTTGGATTCATTAAACTCTGATGATAAAAATGAATTCAGCTGAATTATGATTTTCAATTTATGGAAAAAATTATCAATTGGTTTCCAAATTTATTTCATAAATATAATAATTAATTTCGCGTGTGCGTTATTCTTACGTTCACCATTTTGTATTTGTGCAGTCTTATTTGTGTTTCATTATTTTATTACGTTAATTTCTCCAGTAGAATATAATTTTTCATTTTATTATTGAACTTCCATATTATGAATTATATTCATAAGGAACGAATGCTCGAAATCCATTTATATTAATATAAAAGATCATTTTGTGTAATTAAGAAGCTTGTTGTTTTATATCATTTTAAATTATGTACTGTAATTTCCAAATAAAGCGGTATCAGCCTAAAAACCACATTAGGAGAAACAAATTTTGGTATATTTTAGTTACAATTAAATGGCTTCGCTAAGAACATCATTATGAAAAAACTTTTATTTTTTCAAAGTTATGTGGTATCCACTGTATCTTGATTGGTAAATACTTCTCTTTCGTTATGGAAAGGTTGTGAGATTCATTCCTGGCCAAACAGACGGTCCATCGTTTTCACTAATGACGACTGAGACACGTCAAATAGGTCGTGTTTGCAATTCCTCTTAGTGAAATAAGGCCTCTAGAGATGGCATGTCAAGCATTGCTGCCATCTGATTGCCCCGCCTTTTAAAGTGCAAAGACCGAATCAAGCTTTAATGTTTCAAATGACTGAGTCAATGTGCAAAATTTGTTATTTCCTTAATGAAAAGCAAAAAGCGCTTAATCAGCAGTAAGCTCTGAATCAATCGCCAAAGTATCTACTTTTTCTACTTTTAGATTTTTAGATTTATATAGCATAGGAGGAAAGTAAATCAATTGAAATGTACGTTAAGCTAGAACGAAAATTAATTATATGTGAAAAAGGCTAATATATATATATATATATATATATATATATATATGTATACACTCGCAAATCTTTACTGATTATCAATATGACCAGTATAATAAGATTGCCATAAGCCAAAGGAAATAAATACAGTAAAAAAAAAAAGAATTTACACACTAAACTTATTTGGAATAAACGGCCAAGGTGATTTACTTAATTCATCTCATTAAGCAATAATACCCAACTATTTTAATAACAAAAAAAAAAAAAAAAACGTGAAACTCGTGAAATCGCTACATAATTTTCAAATGGAAAAACAAACATTTGATTTCAAAAAAGCATTAGCACGATTGAGTATCATTACTGCCACCAAATAATATATGTCCATAAGATAAACCGCAGCCTAAATTATTTAAGATTTCTTCTAAGATACAAATTCATGAATGATTTTAAAATTTTAAAATTTAAAGCTATGAATGGCAATGATTCCTAAAATAATTTACGAATGGAAGCAAAGCAATGGAGTTTTGGGAACAAGTTATTTTTTCCGAGGAGGGTAAATTTGAAGTATGTCGCCCAAAAAGTATTTTAATAATTTGAAGAAAAATAAAGGAGCATTTGACCGGAAGAACATCCAATAAACAATCAAATAAGGAGGAGATAATGCTTTGATTTGTAGCTGTATAAGGTACAACGGTGATGAAAATTCAGAAATCATTAATGATAAAATGATAGCATTAATAATTCAGAAGTGTTGCTCCGTAACCTGAATACTAGTATAAGAAATTAATGCCTACAAAGAGCAAAATAAAAACGAAAACATTTAGCAGATATGTGTGATAATGGAATGTGTTATAAAATTCACCACAAAGGTTGAGTACAACTCCTCAATTTCCTGACCATAACCCACATAAAAATCTTTGACACAATTTCAAAGAAAAAGCGAAAAAGTGCAACATTGAAGATAAAAAAAAAAAATGATAGAAATTTTTTTATTCTCGTTCTGGAACAATATTTGATAAGATAACATAAGGGATTCAGAAGAATCCATGCCCTCAGAAGATTGTAAGCAGTTATTGAATCCAAAAAGCTACATACAAAATATCAAAATGAAAAATAATCATATAAAAAAGAATCATTTTATGTTTTGCAGTGTGCAAGTTTTCCTTTTACAAGTAAATATCAAGTTTTTTTTCTATTTAAAAGTATTTTAACGTCGCTGTGTCTTTTTATTTTGCTATACATTATTTCACTATGGTTACGTTAATAAAATCATAGTTTAAATTATACATGTTTATCTTTTTCGTCAAAAAATTACACATTTGCTTGGTGTACTAATTTCTACTTTTTAGACAATTGTACATATATAGTAAATCCTGATCTGAGTTATAATTGATGCAGTTCCAGTTTGCTAAGTCGTCTTATACAGATTATTTCTGCATAATATCCTTATCTAAAATATACTTTTTATTAGTTTTTTTATTTAAATTTTACCACTCCTCTTATACATTATGAAAACTGCTGCAGAATACTTTAAAACTTTTGATTTTAAATACCAGATTGCTTAAAGCATCTAATATTAATGTAAATTCTAGTAAATTTGTGAGTACCAAGATGTTTTTTCTAGTATTCATGGTAGATAAAAAGGTTAGATTTTAAAATTATAATTGCTCTCGAAAATTCTACGTGACATTACTGGAAATTATCAAATTTCTGTCATATGTAACTTCTTTAAAAACAATACATGTTTAAACTCCATTAGTTTTAGAACTGTTCATGTACTGCCAAACCACTCTATATTGATCATTTGTCGTCCATATCTGCTTACGTTAATGTTTGTGAAGATCTCATAGTTAAGATAATTTTTTTACATTCACTGTTACCTGAAAATAATATTTAGAAGCAACTAATTTCCTTTTAATATATGAATTGCACAACAAGAGCATGTCAAATTTCGCAAGTTACCTACTGCTTTTGGAAATTATCAGTGATATGAATACGATTATTATTCGTGTCAGTAACTGATGACAAACGGTAAGTTCTATGACGATTTCCTTGCACCAGTTACATGAGACAGATTTAAAAGTATCTCAGTTCTTTTTATACATAAATTGTGTGTGTGTGCACAACAATAGTATGATAGTTTCCACGAGCAGTCTCTATTCACGTTGCTGTCAAGTGGCGAACTACAAGTCCCGTAGCAGTATCATTGCATCAGTCAAAGGAGACATTAGCAACAGTAACACTCAAAGAAGTAAAATCTTCATAGTTTTCAAATTACTGTCTTTACCATAAAAGTCATATATTATTATATTCTGTAATTCAGAAAATACCACGTTTCATTTTGCCGGACAAGAAAGAAAATGTCGCATGATAAGCAGCTTTTCCAGATTCGGTAAATGCATTCAATGCTATTAACAAACATTGTTCAGTGTTCTTTAATAAATATATAGTGAGAATCAGCTATGGACAATTAACTTATAAAACAGAACTTGATACACTCACGTAGTTTCATCATTTCATTCATTCCATCCTTAGGAATATTTTGGATTTGGAATGGCTAAGAATTACAATAGAATTTATTAGATTTTAGTGCTCCTAAAAATTTATATGAGAAAATGACGTGCGTAAATTGGATGGTATCAAGTTTATTTTTTATATTGCATGTATTTTTATCCTGATGTGTTAATTACTGCATTTTAGAATGTAAAAGTCAAAATTAGTTTGGTGTAAAAAGCTTGATAAAATGAGTTTTTATAGCGCTCTCTTGTAGCATCCATTAACTGCACTTTGCTTTTGAAATACATTAGTTCTATGGGAAACTCGTCAAACTGACGAAATAGGGCCATGTTGGCACCATTTCTGACAATTTAATTTTGGTGACTTTCGTGATACCTCTGAAAAGGTACAGAATGTTCTGGAAAAAGTCCTGAACCTCTTCGGATGCTAAAAATAGGATCTTCCAATGGCTCTGAAGAATCAGTTGATATTAGTTTCTCATAGCGTATGGGTGTTTCTGCAAGAGAGAGATATTTCTTGTGTATTAAAATTGTGTGCATGAACTGTTTTCTACACTGGCGCAAGATTGCGTTGTGAATTGAGTAGTGCTGCAAACTACTGATTTTTGTGGCATTCTATAATTAAATTTAATTTAAATTCGTTAAATGCTGTGGTTTTTGATCTACGAACCCCGAGTATGCAAAGATAAGAATAAAGTAATCACATGTACAAAAAATGTTATTTATCAACTAAATATTTTTGAAGTTATTTTAAAACCACTTCTTGTGTCTGTATTTCTTTTCTTTTCTAATACAATTTTTAATTTACTTAGCATAAAAAATTTACAGTTGCTTAACAATGTGTCTAATATGCAAAATTATAAATAATATAAACTTTAATCATCTGATTTTCTTAAAAGAGGTTTTATACCAATTGACAAATGTTCTTTCTTTACAACACACTCTTATTACTTGTTTCTACTAATGCCACCACAACATTTCACCACAAAGGCAATAGCTTTGAGTTTGCTTATCGATTGCTAAATGAAACAGAATTGTTAGATAATAGACCATTATATTCGACAATATTTTTTAAAGAATTGACTTTGCCATTGATTTTTTTTAACCATTAACTTTTTTAAACATGGCAGAATTGCAGAGAAAAAGCATACATTACGTCATTTACTGTCGGATATCGAAAACAAAACTTGAGAAAATAGATATTATCTTCTTTAGGTCATATATAATATTCTCTATTACAGTTTTAATGTAAATTTCGAAGAATTGCAACAATTTTTACATTACGTGGGTGTTTGTTTCATGGACTACTAGAAAGAAGGTCTATGCATTAACCATTCAACTACCACTTCGGTTAGGACAATAGAAAATCTGATGTCATGTTACTAATGTCATTGTTATTCATCACTTAGTTAAATCTTTTAATCAAACTATCACGATTGCACCGTCCATTTACATTAATGTGGCCACCTTTCAAAATCCAGAATAACAACATTTTGCTGAGTCAATGATCATGCCCTTTTGGAGATCGTATAAATCGCTCAGTTTTTGCATTATGCCAACGATTCCAATGTTTTCTAAGGCCCTCCCATATGATTTATATATGCTCTACTGCATTGCATTGCAATTTGCTTTTTGGGATTGGCTATTTAAAGTCGAAAGTAGGTGATGGTCACATTAGTGTGACTGGGCTGTGTAGATCCTGTTGACATAATACTGTCGCATATTTTTGTGAGACAGGAAATGCCAATGATGTTAATTAGTTTTTATTTCAATCTTAAAATAACTTTGTGTAGTTTTAGATTTGGTAAATATAACTTTTATAAATATATATTTAATCTTTGCTAAGCTCCGAGATATACCACTTATGAGACTTATTCATGTTAAATGTATAAAAAAAACTACCCGTATTGGTAGGGTATAAAATTCTGAGAAGAATATACCAGCTCAAATGTCAACTTCATTGCTTGTTGATGTTACATCGAGTGTTATAGAATAGATAGATGCCTGCCTTTGGTCAATTCTAAATATTTACAATGCTGCTTTAGTGCAATATAAATACACAAACGCAATTAAATCATTTTATGAAGTCAATCTAGTCAAAATGATTAATAATAAAAATTATTTTAATAGACCAATAATCAAAACGCAATATTCTATCAAAATTTCTATATTGAACTTTACATAAAATCCACTTCTTAACACATGTTTTAACGATTTTTATTTACTAATATACTAAGCCTTAAATAACTACGCATGAAAAAATATCTTAATTATCTAATATAAAAAGCTATCACACTGATGATCAATAATATTTTACTTAAATTTTTGCGAAATTACTTAGCAATGAATACGTTTAACTTTTTATTTTTTTCTTATTCTTCAAAAAACTCATTATTTCTAACATATTTAGAATTAAAGATTTAGAATGATATGTACGAAAGTTCTTAAGTATTCTACTTAAAGTAGCTATGAAAACTTTTGAAATATTTCTAACTATTACGAAAAATAATGATTTCTGAAATAATAACACGTGCGCTTGAAAAGTTTCTGATTAGTTCCCCGCTTTCCATTAAATTACTTTTAATCCCTTTTCTCTCTTTCTCTCTCTCGTTCTCTTTTATTCACTTGAAGGCAATAATTAGTTAGGTTATTGCAAAGGCTACCCATTCTTTGCCGCTTAGAGCAACTATCAACATAATAATCAAATATTTCATAATTTCTCAAAATCACTTCTAAATGATGAGTTCGTGAATGGATGGTATTATCTTTACTACACCAACAGACCTTCGAAACATATACATTCATTAGTGCTCATGAAAAGATTATTTTCTTCCGAGTCAAGTATCAAACTCACCACTTTCCTAACAGAAGTATCAATCTAGTATGCCCTATTTTGAAAGCTTGTTATGGATGTTAGATAACATATCATGTAAGATTATTTATTAAGTTTAATTGTGGTGAATAAATAATGTTTGTTACGTAACATATACATTTTCTTTTTCGATTTATTTTACGGTAATTTTAAAAGGAATGTAATTTACAGCAAATAATGTCTTAAGCGCTGCCTAACATTTTTCTTTTCATTCCTATCAAAATTACGAGATGAGTTATCACTCTGTATTTCTCGTGTCAGTGATTTTTCAGTGTTCGAAAATAATGCACAAAAAAAAATTATTTCCTTATAGCTGAAAAGTATTTTTTCTCACTTTACAAACCAGATAGCAGTATAAACACTATTTTGAATGCAATTGGAGATTGTTCTTTTTACACTAAAACCAGCACTATTCACATTTTCTTAAATAAAAAATATAGACAATTTTATTACTGTTTTTTAAAAATTATACGTCCTTTAAAGCGTCAGTATTCTTTTGATTTCCCCTTTGTTGGATTAATTTTTACACTATAGTTTTCCTTTGGAAATATTGATGAATTAAATTAAATTAAATTTAATTTAGTTTAGTTGGTACTCTACTACCATTTTTACCCACATGAGGGATAATTGTAAGTGGGACCTATAATTTAAACTGAAGTCCGAACCATTGCAAACTCTTACTTTCCATCCATGCTCGTTGTGAAAAATGAATGCTGGAATTGTTGAACCAAAAGTTGGTGTTCTAATTACTAGGCTGTCAACTTGGCTATTAAGTAAATTAGATTAAGCACCGTAAATCTATGATAAATCTGTACTCCTTGTCATTGTTATGGTGGATTGTACATTGAAGGTAGAAATAAAAATTGAAAAATCAAAAATTATTCGCAGCTGTGGAATTAACAAATTGATTAATTTTAAATGATAATATCATACTTATTACGAGGTTTTAAAAATATGTGATTATTTAAAATCAGTTGCTTGATTTTCTTAATAGATATTTCTCATATACAGATTGAATCGAAATCTTTTTTCTGAAAAAGAATGAAAATGCGAAAAAATTCCTAGTCAAATTTGGAGTTTTGAAAAATTTTAAATAATTTCTCAATTTTTTTTAGCAAGTCATATCCATATATGATAAGCAGAAGCAAATTTAAAGCTCCTAATTAAAACTTCAGATGAAACAGAAAATTGTAATACTACCAATCTGATACTAATATAATACTAATTCGAGTTAGAACAGTAAACAGCATACTATTCATTGCATTTGAATTCTCCTACGAAGTTGTTGGATACCAATGTAATAAAATGTTCAGTATTTTGAAACATAAAAGGGACATTTCTAATTTGATATTCTTAAGCACCATTCATATTATTATTTAATTTGACTGTAGATATCCGGATCACTGATCGATAATTACCTATCCTACAAATTGATAAATAGCCAATGTCAACATTCTATTTAAAAATTCCTTAATATCCTGATCACCGAATGAATGATAGTTGCTTGCCATAGCTTCTAGTACTTGCCATAACTACCAAAAAATTAAATGGCTTTTCTTTTTAAGAAACTAGCTTAACCTAATTTGCGAGACGTATAAATTTCAAAATGTGAATATTCCAACAAAATTTCTCTTAACTAATTTTTAATATCTTTAAAGGAAATAATTTGCTTTATATAAGCACGCTTACCGATCTGCCTTGAGCCGAGTGCTCTCCTGGAGGACTGCTGTCCTCGACTAGTCATTTCTCGCTGCCGTATACCTTAGGGTGGGTCGGCCTGTATAACATCTAGCGTTATATAAGCACGTTAGGCTTGGACCATGCCATGGTGCTATGAATTATTTGGCCATCGCAGATATTGTTGCTGACATTGGATTGGAAGCTGGAGCTCCGGCTGCTGATCGACCATGAGTCAAGTGCTCTCCTGGCGGATTGCTGTCCGCGATTAGTCATTTTCGCTGTCGAATACCTGAGGGTGCGACGGACTAATAACATCTAGCGTTATATAAGCACGTTGATCTTTTTTCCCTTCTGGTTCAATAGGAGTGTGTTTGTTTGGTATGTTTGTTACTCAATAGTTTATTTCTGCACATGAGGACTAATTGACCTACTGTTTAGTGAGGATTCCGAACACCTCTGATACAATTTATACTAAAGTGACATTTGAATACACGAACTGTTGAACAGACGTCCAGAATAGTAAACATTCAGGTAACTGTTCGGCAGAGAATATGTTGTTAAGAGACTTAGGAACAATAACATCACTTGCAGAGATAAATAATGAATATAAAAATATCCTTTTAATTATACTAGTATAAAGAATAAATAATCAGACATTGTGTGTGTGCATATTGGAAAGAATCAGTCTTCATTAAAATCAGAAAGACATATCATGTAGAATAATATTACCATCAATATAGCTTAATAATTCATTCGTTTCAAACATTTCGCAGAAATTGTTTTGGTAAGACAGGAAATATGGTTGACGTCATAATTCAAACTATGATGATATATGGATATGAAATGATAAACAATCATCTGAAGCCATGACATATTGCACTTGCTTTTAGAGAATACGCTAGTGCTACAGGTATCAAAAGGCATCCAAATGGACATTTGTAAACATTTAAATGAATAATTTTTATCATTCTATCACATTTTACCAAATCAACAGTAGAAATCCTCGCATGATAGGTGGTCTATTCTTGGTTTGATATATTGATGCATCATCTACATTGGAATGTAATTTGTACTTAGTGCAAAAATGATTCAAAGAAAGAACACTTAGAAAATAATTTCATTACAGCAGTCACATGTAAGCACCATTCAAATTCAATCACTACATATGCTGGATATTTGAGGAATAAAATTTGTTCTAACACTATTTTGAAAATTAAAATTTCACCAATAAAGTTGCAAAAACATTATATTTGATTAATTTCAATATATTATCATTGTAGCTGTTTCCAATTGAGCATTCTTCTTAGCATTATCAATTGTTTATACACAATGTTCAGGAAAGATATATTGCATTTTTAGCTACTAAAATACGCACAGTGTATACTTCTCACTCAATTTTTTTATCTTATAAATCCTGAGCTCACACGCATCTTTTATTATTACTCCAGTTTTTTTTCTTTGTTTTCAGAAAATTAAGAATAAATCTTCGTATATTACTAAGTTTAAATGTATTTCCTATAAACATGTTTTACGAATTATTTAGAATAGAGGGAGATAATAATAAAACAAATAAAAATGGATAATGGATCCCCTAATTTGAATTCTAATCTTAACTTCTTTAACTAAAACAGAAGTAATTAAACAAACTCACATTCACAATGGAACAAATTTATCTAATTAGAATACGATAAGCTAATTGCCTGCTTAATTTAGAATATCGATTTTTTAAAAAATTCCAATTGTGGATATACTTAATAGTAGAGAAATCGTGGAATTTAAAATAAATTAATCTAATTAAAATAATTAAGAGATAATACTACTAAAGTATTTTTGTACTGAGGTGATATTTATTAGTACTAAGATAACTGCAATGAGAAAATGGTATTTTTTTATAATTACTACAATGTTTAATTCCATATATTTTAAAATATAAAGTTTTGAAATAAGCCTAACGTGAATTCTCTATAAAATGCTTCTTATTAATAATTTTAAGGCAAAAATTCACATAACGTATTTTCATATGATGTAAATATAAGAGTAATATAAAAATATGCGAATGCTCTGAGATATTTACGAATGGAGCTATCAACTCTTTCAGTTACTGAATTACAAAATAGTTAAAATTGCTTAAATGTTAAAAAGCAATAAATCAGTTGAAAATTACGCAGGAAAATCTGAAGCAGGTAACCAAATGGTTAGCGCTCT
This sequence comes from Latrodectus elegans, assembly GCA_030067965.1. Taxonomy (NCBI): domain Eukaryota; kingdom Metazoa; phylum Arthropoda; class Arachnida; order Araneae; family Theridiidae; genus Latrodectus; species Latrodectus elegans. The sequence continues at coordinate 92,419,836 of CM057814.1, read as the reverse complement.
TGCCTTAGGTTCAGAAATTCATGGGTTCGAATCCCGCCATGGGATTAAATATTTATAATGGTTTGGAATCCGCTAAACCATAGGCTCCGTTATAATTAGCTACTAAGTGCAAAAAATAAACACTGAGTGACAAACAAACCAAACCACGCTGGAAAAGATACTAGCTAATGAAAGTAGGTGGATTTAATGTCGCGAAGAAAAAAGATATTAACCGCGATCAGGTTTGGTTTATGTGTGTTATCGTTAAAGAATTATTTTCATCACATAAGACATGCTTCGACCAACTTAACAGATTTGTTTGTCGATTAACAATCACTTTTTGCATACAGTGATTAACTAGACTGAGAATTACAGTTTAAAGGGTACATTAAGCTAATACAAACATCAAAGATCATTGTGAGAATCAAACTTAGAAACTGTTGAATAGAATGCCAGATAGCTCACCACCATCAGAATGCCAGCTCACCATTTCAACAGGACCTGTGACTTAAAATGGACTTTCATTTATAAGTCTTAATTTCAAATAAGAATCAATTGGATTAACTATTGGTGTCCCATTGTGATGGTAATATTTTAACTAGCAGTTTTACTTAATATTTGTGAGATAAATATGAAATCTAATTGCAAGATATAAAAATAAAAAGGGAATTTTTATAATTTTAACAATTTTTTTTGTCAGCATAAAAAATATGAGTTGTTAACACGTTTATAAAAATACACATAGCTTTAACGTAGTTGCTAAGATAATAAGATTACTTTATAATTTTCCTAAACTTCTTTTTATTTTTATATAAAATATTTAAAGTATTCGTAGTAGAAACGAATAAATAAATTAGTATAAGGCTTTATTCCTATAAATATTTTCCACCATTATCTTACAATTTCCTCGTGAAGTAGAATAATTAACAGAAGTCAGAAGAAAAGATATTCCATACATCGGCTAAAGGAAATAATACACCAAAAATTCTATGTCAAATCTATATCTAAGGTGTTCGAAAAATAGCCGTTAAGCGACAAACAATAATATTCAAACATATTTACAAAATTATTTATAAAGCATTACTTTATAATATAAATATCTATGATTAACTATGAATAGCAATGAAAAAATTGTACTAATCAACTTCAAGATTTCTTTCCTAAAAAATCAATTTTACAACGTATGTTTATATAAGACGAACATAAGCAATTTCCCATATCTAGTAATAACTTGAAGTCAATTATCCATTTTAAATGCCCTGCAAATTAGAATAAAGAATGGGTAAACTTTTACTAACTTGGAAATCTTATGAAAATATTAAATATATCCTGAAAATCAATGGCCAAAATAAAGAATTACGCCACCTGATTATTCAATGTCATCTGAAGTATTCATTTCATTTAGCAGTCAAGGTAGAATTTATGCAATCTACAATTCGTCTGTTATCGAAGACTGCAATAAAGAAATAAAATAAGTGTTTGAGTAATAAAGTGAATGGTATGATGTTAAAGAAATGTTGTGCAATCATATTTAGCTCTGAGAAGCATCCAAAGTTATCTAATTGGAGCTAAAATGTCACATTGATTTTCAGCTGAAATAAGCTATAAAAGAAGCTAAGAAGTCGCAACAAATATTCCTAGCATTGCTCAAATAAGTTTCTTTCTCACATTAAAATGGAATAGTCTAAAAATTCACAAATTTCATGTATTTTGTTTTATCAAAAACTCTTTACTACCTGTTGATTTAAATGAAAAACAAAAAAGAGCAAATTGAACATTGAAAATTCAGAAGTTTGATTTCAGATAATCTTGTTAAAATTAAATTCTACTATTTCCTTTAAAAGGATATTAGAAAAATTTAATTTTAGTAAAAATGTATTATTTTTTCAATTTCAGCATTTTGATTTCAGATTGAATATATAATAAAGAATTCATTGTTTTGTGTTGATGAAATTACTTTCAGTTTTTATAATAAATGATTTCACCATTCTCAAAATACTCTTTTTGAAGTAGTTTAGTTGTGAAACTGAAGCAAAATTTTTTTGCACCATTGAATTTGCATACATTCTAGGTGATATCTTTTGTAATACTAAAATAATAAAATTATAGATATAATAACCATATTATACAAAACCAAAAAATAATAGATTAAGAGTTTTTCTTATAAACAATTAGAAAATATGTCATTCTCTGCTATGTATTCAACATCCTGGCAACACTTTAATTAAAAATTTAATGGAATAAATTTTATTACAAATTTAATTTATTTTAATCTAAAAATAATCCGCTTACATCTAAAATATTATTTAACACTTAAGATAGTGAAAGCAAAATACTATTTAACAAATTTTAAATTAAATAAATATATATGTAAGGTAATTTCTGAATAGAGTTAAATTTTAATGTACCATATAATGCAAGGATAAATAATATATTAGCTAAACTCAACGTATTTATCACACTTGTGTATAATTTAAAATTATTTTTATTTGAAATATAAGGAAATGCAATATATTTGTGATTTTTAACCCTAACTCACTTATATTATAAAATATGATTTTTAACTTTATTGAACATACACACACAATTCACTTTTAAAGGTTTTCTTGTTAGGAAAATAAAATTTATTTAATAAAATTTGATTTTAGCTACTATTATACATGTATATTTTCTAAATAAAAAAATATGTATTATTAAAATTAGAATTTATGCTCTACAAAATGATTCATAGTTTTATTGCCGATTTTTATATCCTTGAACAAATTGCAAAACAGAATTAAATTTATTTTTATTTTTAGCTGCCTATTATTGCACAATCTCTTATAGTATAACGAAATATCGAGTTAAATTTCAGATATTAAAAATTAAATACTGCAACTTTCGATTGCAGTAAAATGAAACTTCTAAAAGTTATAAAAGATAATGACTTTCTGTAGCATTTTTTCCAAGATTAAAATTAAACCCGAATCTTTTTAACCAAAACTTAGCCATACTTTTTAAGTAACATTAAAAGAAGAAAATATATTTCAAAATGAAGAAATGACACAATATTCCCATTTCTGGAAAAGAAGTTTGGCATTGATGGCTGAAAATGTAAGTGAGAAGGAGGAGTTCTGTGTATTTTGGGTGAAAGTAATTAAATCTCATTCTTATCAGATTTCACTTCTACAAAAGCGTCGATAAAATAGAGATTTTTTGGAACTTTTTTCTTTTGTTCCATTTATGTGACTAAATTAAAGTTTTTATTCTTTTAAGCTGCTAGACGTATCTATTAATTATAAAAAAAATCATTCGTTATAGTTTATTCAAAAATAGCGTATAATAGATAAATGAAACGCAATATTTTCTTGAGTACTTTTAGAATTATTTTATATGAGTGAGGAAGAGAAAGAGGTAGGAGAGAAAGGGAGAAAAAAAATAAGAAAAAAGAGAGGAGCTAGGCATTCTCTATTTAAATATCATTTACTAATCTATAGACTTGATAAAGAACTAATGATACGTTAGATGGACTGAAAACCCAATAGAATATCGATAATCAACAATATTTATTGATCATATCAGTTATAGAGGAATAAAAAATATTAATAAAATTAGATTATTTCCGAAAAACAGAACTTGGTGTAAAAAGAAGTAATCTTAAGATTTCAGAACAAGTTATATTTTTGTTACAATTTTCATGCAGAAATCTTTTTTTCCAATTTAATCTATTGAAATTTCTTCATATACGTTCAAATCCTACCGATTGAGATATTTTAGGAGGCCCACAATGGCCGGATAGCGGTAACACACCACTATACAGAGCGAAAGATCCTGATTTTGATCCCAGTCACAGCAGAATAACAACAAATGGACGTGGCGGTTCTGGCTTTTACATGCACATCTGTAAGAAAATGCTTGAGTTTTCATAGTTTCCTCCCTATCGATACGAGAACAAGTCCCACAAGGTACGAAAATTACTCCAGGAAGGCTATTTTCGTGATAAAAGCTGAAATGACTAATAACATATTTAGAATATTGAGTTGCTGATTTTGCGGTGTCATATTACTATAAAAATGATTTACGGGAGAACAGTCGTTAATTAAATTTATGCGGACAAAATACTTATTTTATTTGTCCACAGAATATATAACGGAGTTTTCAAAAAGAATTTTTGCTCGAGAATAAATTTAAACTCATTAAGAACTCATATCTGCATACCTTAAGGTACACTCTGTTTCATTTCTGAATTTTAATTACAGCATTTGTAATTAATTTGAACCGTAATTAATATTAGTTTGCTCTCATTGTAAAATTTCTTAAGCCTAGATGCACACTATAGAAGAATTCGGTAAGCTTTAAGAACCGAGATTCCTTTCCTTTACTGTTTACTATTGCCATTTCTAAATAATCGCTAGAAACAAAATAAAAAAAATATCTAAATTTATGGATTCCCTCTCCTTTTATCTTTATATTCTCAGAATTTTTGTTAAAAATAATTTTTTATTTTATTCTTTTACGTTTTTGGGAAATATAGTTTTTAACCTCTGAATCAAATAAGTTTTAATATTTTTACAATGAAAATGAATTCTAACGTGCATGAAAGAATTCCAAACTTCATCACTTAATAACTTTTCAACTAGTATGAATGTTCATATTTTCATGCATTCAACGACACGTGAAATTTGTTTTTAATTGACCTAAGTTCTAATTTCAGGGTGCAAAATAATGCTTTGAAAAAAAAAAAGCTGAGTTAAAAAAGCTGAATTAATTTTATTAAAAAAATGTAAAAATAGATATCTTCTAAATCGCAATATTTCCTTGAATGTTAGGACACGTTTTCCATTGAAAACTTGTTTAGTTTGTTTTTGCTCAATAGTCATTATTTGCCCGAGCGGGCAAATTTTATAAAAACCTATGGTTTTAAGTGTATTCCAAAGTACTACAAACACCTATTTCCAAAACAGGATTCCACCCCTAAAAGTCACTGAATGCTGAAGAAACAGCTAATAGCTCGTCCACCATAAGCCAGACTGTTTTCATTGAAGAGAATTCTAAAGATCGTTTAGACAATACTACATCCGAACATTTACTGCACATGGAAGATTAGTTGCAAACCTAGCATTATGCAGTAATTTATTTTAGTGCTGAAATGCAGCGCTTTGTAGGACTTGAATAAAGGATTCTATTATGGAATTTAAAACAACAGAAGTATAAATACAAATTTTAAGAGAAAAAGCAGTCAATGTGTTAAAATCACACAAATAAAGAAGTAAAAAAAACTCAATCTAAAATCAATCAAAAGTCAATACGAACGAAGGTTGATTGAGATATATATTGCTATAGCAAATATTTATATGACTGTTTCATATTTCTGCTTAAATGCTTTTTTTAATGTATTGTTATCGTTCAGTTTGTAAAACTGATGCTTAAACATCACTTATTCTGTTAAAATAGCGGTTTTCAAAACTAGGAAATAAGGCTATGAAATTGAAAACCGCTTAGTGACATTTTGACATAACTATTTTGGCAACATGGTGACATTTTTAGTAATAAGTCAACATACATTCTTAAGTTTTGAGTCGATTGGATAAATAGCACCAGAGTAATTCTAGTATTACTATAATAATGTTCTCGAAACTTCCAGATCGTATACCGAGGAATTATAAATGACGTCCTCCGGCAATCAATGAATTAATGGAAAGAAAGGCAAAAGCCTGTTAGATGCCTAAGTTCTCCGATGTGAAAGTTGCTATGTTTAGTTTCTGTATCATAAGAAGTGCATAAAAGTTTATAGCATAGGTAAAAGCTTCAAGCAGAAGTAATTATTGTCAGTGTTACAAAAATAATTGGGAATAAAGTATTTGTTAAGAAAATAAACCAATCTTTATTTTCGAATAATCACATCCACTTCGTCAAAGAAGAAAATCATAATAGTATATAATAACACACAATCTCAATAACTCTCATGGTTGAACTTCAGAACTGGGTTGAGTACACACATGTAATGTGTGTCCCCTATGATACCGCAATGCACCTAAGCCACTATTCCTAAATTACATACAGAATCAGTATTCTGAAAACATGACATTACGAATTTTCTGCATTTAGGTTCGTCATTTACCAAATCATTGGAGCTAATTTTGTTTATTGTAGAATAGCTGCATCCAAAGTTGTTGAGCTGACAGTACCTGCAGTTTAAAATATCGTTAATTTGCTAGTGTTGTAAGCTTGCAGAAGACTCAATTCATAGCTATATTTCATATGATCAACTAAGCTCATGAGAACAAATTGTCAGTCTTTTCAGGTAGTTATTATTGAGAGCTATTGAATCAGTTGACCAGATCCGCATGATCCTCTGATGTTATCGAGTACATCTTCAACAGAAAATCAAATAATCTCAAATGTAATGAGCAATAATGTAATGTGATAGCCACAAACCCAGTTCTATCTGTTTCAAAGGCAGAAACATAATGTGAAACATTTCTTAAATAAGTCATAGTAACTCAATTTCTCCTCTGACAATAGCATTTTAATTCAATTTGCATACAAGACTAAGTTTTCCAGAAATGTTTTCTTTTATAAATAAATTATAATATTCATTGTCATTAACTAGTTCCTCTGAATATATTCTAAAGTTAATTTTTATATGACATCTATTTTTGTCTGTTTAAAATATAGTTAACTTGTTCGCGGAAATACCTGTAAGCTTGAATAAGACTCGATTTATGACAATATTTCATACGATCCACTAAGTTTAGGAGCCACAAAATGGTAAGTCTTATCTGGTAGTTAAGATTGTGAGTTATTGAATCAGTTATCAAGATAAACATCATCGCTTGAGACAATAAAGTGCACATTTAGCTGATATTGTCTTAAATGCCATGAGAACCAATTTTGTAATACGTGGGCCAATATCTCACTTACTACAATCCTATCTGCTTCAAATTCAACAACGTTATTTTAAGCATTTCTTAAATGAGGCATCATAACAAGTTTTTCCCAGACAATAATAGTCAATTGCAATTTACATATAAGAAATCTGCTATGTTTTCCTGTGATATGTTTTCATTTAAATACATTATTATCGTTGTTACCACTGTCTGCTTTACATGAATATATTCTAAAGCTAGTAATTTAATTGTAACATCACATCCTTTTTGCCATAGACATTTTAATTTTGTAGCGCATCGCCTTCATGTAGAAATTTTAGTAACCATGAATGCGTGTTTCTGAAGACAGAATTGACTTCATTTTGTATACATCTTTAGAAATGATCCGATTTGAATGATATTTTTTTTACTGTATTATAATCCAAAAATAAATAGAAACATGTAAATTTGTGTCTAACTGATGAGAATCAAAGAAAAATCTTTGAATCAATAGTATTTAACACAAATGAGGAATTTTACAAAGTGTTTATGTAAAGACAATAAGAATAATATCCATTGAAATTATAACTATTTATAGTTTAGTTTAAATAAAAACTTAAATACATGTAGATGAGAAGAGCACATGAAATCAAATTTTTAACATATTTGCACGAATCAAATGAATGGCACTTAGAAACACAGGTTTTAACGGTTTATGTCATTAAATAAATGATTCTAAATAATACGTTTTGATGAATAATTTTAATTTTCTTACCGTTTAATGATAATGCAACTAAATCAACCTGAGAGGTTCGTTAATATCACACACAAATTATAATTACAAATAATTTAAATGGTTTTGATGATTCATTTGGACAATCGAAATTTGCAGCAATGAACTGATCAATAAAAGCGATTTCCTTTGCCAAATCATGGTTACATTTCACTCACAATAGCTAATTCTATCAGAATCTACAATTAAAAAGGGGCTCTGAATCACTATAAACCGGAAAAGGAATCATACCTGCTAAAAACTATACTGAAAGTCAGAATCCCAACTCACATATGACGACAAATCAAAAATTAATAGCTATGTATTCCTTGAAATGATGCATGCTCCAGAAAAAGTTTTCAAAATTGTATCACTTTGTCTCTCCAATCTCAAAATAGATCTTTAATTTAGCATTCCATAGTTTGGTTTGTTTGTCACTCAACGGTTAGTTTTTGCACACGATGGCTAATTAGACCGGGACCTATGGTTTAAAGTGGATTCCGAGCCATTACAAACATCCATGCCCAAGGTGGGATTCGAACCCACGAACTGTTGAACCGAAGGTAAGAGCGCTAACCATTCGGCTACCAGCTAGGCGAGCATTTCATGGATTCGACTCTCATGTGAGATGCTTGTACTTGTTTTAGTTTTGCATTTAAGTCTTTACGGAATCCGACTTCATATACAAAATGATCGTAGAGTTGAAATCAAATTATTTCAACACCTAAGCCCTAATTTTTAATCACAGTAATGAGTAATAAGATATCTAAGCTAATAGTCTCAGTTTTGTTTCACGTCAGAAATTCAAATATAGTTTAAAAATCATCCTTATTCTTATATGATTTCAAAGAACAATTTCCACTGTAGAATTACCATGAAATTTTATCCATAAGATAATACATTATATTGAATTTTTTCATGGTAGGAGGGATTTATTCATTCGTAAACTATATTAAGTATTATTCGTAAACTATCTTAATAATTATTCCAAAAGTATTGAGGAATGATATATTCTGTACCCAGATAAAATGATAAGATTTAGTGCCAATACATAATTTTTTTATCTGCAATTTCACAAAATAGGGATTGTTTCAGTAAAAATCTATATAATCGAAACATTTCTTTGATTAAATTATTTCAGTGAATTTGTCCCTTAGCTGCGTTCTCATTTCAAAATTTAAAACTCTCAAATTCAATTTATGAGTCTTTCTTAAAAATAGGATTTAATGTTAAAACAGTGACACCACAGTTAAAACTTTTCAAAAATTAGCCGACAAGAAAAATTTTAAATGGATGTTTTTCTGTTTTTGATTCACACTTTTTGATAGTTAGAGGACGATCTTTCGATTTCAATACAACATGACTTGCATTGTGAATTGAAACTACGGTAATAATATTAAATACTTTTAAAAATATTTCTTTGTGTAATAATCGAAAGTTGTAAGAAATTAAAAAAAAAAAAAAAACATATCTCCAAAATATTTGTTTATAAATTCCTTAAACTATCAATAATTAATTATATTATAAAATAAAATAATCAATTTTCCTTATATAATAAAATTATTAATTCTTATTTTGTTAACTTACAGGATTTTTTTTTTTTTTGAAATTGTAGAATGAGATGCAAACACCTTACTCTTTTAAGTGGTATATTTTTCATCATTTATTTTAAAATTATAAATCACTGGGAATTTAATATCTTGTGTTTTTTAAATAGTACTTGAAAACTCAATCATGCAAATAAATGCTACAGTTGATAACATTTTAGAAAATAGGGTTAATCGATCGGAGCCTCATGCGTATAATGCATAATTACTTACTTGGACAAGGAGGCGGTTCGCTGCGGAAGTAAACATGTTCCTGGCAAAGGCCCTCGGCCACTTCCCCAGCTGGTGTATCTGGCCAGCACTGCCATCCATCCCAAGTTCGTGGACATGACAGTGTGTCTGAGTAATAAATAATTACATCATAAAGCTAATATATAACACATCATAAATAATTATATATCAATGACTCATATAGTTTGAAAATTAAATGTATAAAGAAATATGGTTACAAATTTAATAAGAAGAGTATTTACGATTTTAAAACAAAAGCCAATTGCATTAACCATTCAGTTATAGGATGAATTCATAAAAACATCTTTTTGCTAAAAAAAAATAATGCAATTGCTAAGTACATGATATTAGATTAGAACTTATCAAATATTAATAATTATCTAAAATCATAAATGGTCCCATGATGCAAATGGAAATGCTTGAATATGCAGACTCATTTTTTTGACAAAGATTATTTTTCCTTTTGATTTATTTTTCCTTTTGACACACTTTGCATATCTTCCATCACACCTTATTTAGTTGTTCATAATATAGTTAGGAATTCCTTTAACTTAAACACAGAGGGCAAAAAGTGACCACAGAGCAATAATCCTTATATACCAAGATATTTAAGAAAACTTAGGTATACTGCATATAAAACTAATATTGTGTCGATATTATCCAGATTCATTATTTATTTGATTTTTTTCAGCAAAACAATCAATCTTGTTTATTAGCCTAATGAGATTTATGAGACAGCTAATTACCTTAATGGGCTGTCTCAAAATTACAATCATCAAAAATTATACTAGAAATACATCGATACCTACACAAATTAAGCCCTGTTATCCTTTGTTATATATATATATATAGTACGGAATCGGAATCAATCTCATTATTTTTTAATGAAATTTATTTATAATACATACAAATCAAATAAAATATTGATTTAAACGCATCTGAAATCAGTGAGAAACATTCAATCCTTTTGTACTTGAAAATTAACAAATTGATTCTTTGATTATTGACCAATTTATTTATTTTTTTTTGTCACTCAACGATCACTTTTTGCACACGACGACTAATTAGACCGGGACCTACGGTTGGATATTGACCAAATTAGTCATAACTTAGCACACTGATATTATATTGAGTTCAACTTTAAATACATCTTAAACACAAGATAACTTCATTAAACTTAAATAATTACCCAATTAAATAATGCTTTAATTAAAATGCTTTTAACATTTTACTAAGAACTCATGAAAGAAAAACTGTATTTTTAAACTTCTAAATTAATTATTTAAAATTATAAAATTATCAAATTTTTATTTTTTTTTTATTTAAAATTATATTTTATCTTTAACCAAAATATAATCTTTAACAGTATTTGATAAAAATGATTTACATCACAACATCACATAATTAGCATTTTAAAGTTATTTGAAGAATGAGGTTGCATAAATTTACTTTTATATTGTAAAAGTGCAGTTTTTCTAAAGGCTTTATGTTTAAAGACTATCATTTGCAGCAGTGAAACCTCCAGTAAGACAAACAGCATTTTTGTTCTTAATTAATGTATATATAAATGCACATTTCAAATATAATATATGATACTTGCATCAAGAAAAATTAGAATGTACATAGGAAATACGTAAGAGAACCAATGCACTGTAAAAATGCAATCAAAAATGATACCAAAAAGATTTAAAAAAGATAATGACTAAATTTTTCAGTTAACAACCACTTTTTATACTCTAGTTCTACAGGAGCTTACACTCGAAAATAACTCAAAAAAAGTTAATAAGAAAAACTTTAACGGAGGTTAAGAAGAAACTTCGAACTGTTGAACTGAAAAATTCATAATGCCAACCACTCACCTCTTAAGGAGAAATGAAATAGGAATGATTATTATTATGCCCGGCCGATTTTTAATCCATAATACCACCTGCAAAATGCCATTTTTTACACTGCAATGGTGTAATGAGTGGCACTTTGTCTAGAGATACACACAATGGGTATGCCCCATCTTAGACCTTAAAAATGGGTGGGTCTTCTTAATTTCAAAGCACAAGTACCAAGCAGAATATCCTTATACATGACCGGCCGTTCCAAGTGTTATCATTTCACATGGAAGATATTGCGACCAAGACTAATTTTACCTGTTATTTGCGAACACATATGTTCTTCGGTAAGGTTTGAATTTGAACTTAGTGCTTTTCGATAACGAGAATGAATTCCCTAACCAATCAGCGCATTTATGTATTTGAAATAAAACAGTAAAATAAAGTTTATTTCTTATTTTATATAAACCTAAATGCTACATGTATTTTATACTTGCACTCATTTTCTTGAACCCGCAAAAATTAGCTTGATTTTTACTATCTGTAATTTACACAAATAACACAGATATAGATTATATAACGATACTCAAGTTATTGTTAGAGGACAGTTTTTGTTTTATATATTTTTTGATTTACACTAACTTAACATAGGAATTATTTAAAATTATTCATAGACTGCTTTACATTTCTTATATAGAAATTAACTATTATATTTAAGTTTGAATTTCAATTTTGAAGTATTATAACAAATAAAAGTTTTTAACAACAAATTTTTTGTAACCTATAATGCATATTAAAAATATATTAATATGTAAACTTATAAAATAAAAAATAGTATTTTTAATTTGACTCAAATAGTTTTTATTTAATTCTGAAACGACAAAATTTTACCAATTCATTGAACAAAACAATTGATTAAATTTTTTGAACTTCTATTTTTTCCGAAAATCGAACTAAGGTTAAGCCTTTTATTTCTATTAATGTTAGCTTTAACTATATAGTTAACTAGATTAAACTACCGGTGACTTCAATTATTTTGATGGTTGCTTAGGACAGATGTTCTAATAATTGTGTTTTAATTTTTTTGTTTTAGTCACTCTGATTTAATGCGAACTTTCTTTTTTTTCTAACTATTCTTATTATTGAATTCACTAAAGTAAATTATAATAAAATAGATTTCAGAGATCTTATTATTGAACAGGAAAACAATCTCAGCCAAGTTCAATTTATGTAATTTTTTCAACAAAGCATTTTTCTCTATATGCTTTTAAACTATTTATTTCATGCACGAGAATTTAATGGATACATGATTATATTATTTTCTATACTTTAAGTTAAACTTTGTATCGTATGACAATTTATTTTAGAATTAGAGTAAGTTAATAAAAATAGCAATTGACCTTTAAAAAGTGTCAAGCGAAACTTAAAGCAACGTTTTAAATTAATTAAATAAACTCAATATTTTTTAACTTATTTTCAATCATATACGTTGCTGAAATAGTAAATTTAACAAAAGCATTGTTCATTGTGTTATTTCTCAACATTTTTAAATTAATATATTGTTATTCTGAAGGCACAATGTAGAAGAATCATTAAAATTCCTTATCATTATGTAAGTTTGTATCTAAATAAATCCTTTCTAAAATAACCTAAACGAGAAATTTATACGTTAAAATATAATTAAATAAAATAAATATAATTAATTTATTATTAATAATAAATATAATTAATTTTATACGTTAAAATATAAAAACTAAAGAAAAAACTCTGCGCATGCCACGTCATAGCAACGAACAGTCGTTGAATTTTAGGGATTTTGTAAGTTATATAGGTCCTGTCAGCACGAAGGCCTCAGTGTAGGTCAGGTATAGAATTAGCTTACTTCCAATCACGAGAATAACATAATATTCCTTGAAATCCACCATAATTTTATGATTTCAAATATATTTTTTGTGGAGGATAGTAATGCTGGGATGTGAAGCTTCCATTGTATAACTAACACTCTTACCATTTTAAATAATGTATTCTACGAATTCTTACTGACACTTAAAAGTTTCTTAAAATACACTGATTAACAAAATCTTGATTATCTCAAAACTATTGATTCTTGATTTTTCGTCAACGAAATTTATAATAAAAGATATGAACAAAACCTGACATGTTCACAAAGTAAACTACAAAGGAATACCTTAAAATGATTAGATTGAAAACTGAAATACTTGCGAAAAGTTTTGTAAACAATATACATTCCTTTTAACTCTGTTTCATTCGTACAACTTCGGGAATTAATTTTTAAAGTTATATTACAGAAAATTCCTTTTCCTTTTTTAATGTTTTAGAATTTTAGGAAGAAATTTATAGATAATTTTAATAATAACTGAAAACTCTTTAATGAATCCAAATGTACAATTTTATCAAAAAAAGTTCAAGGAGTTTTCTGTTTATTATTTTAGAAAACTAAGTAATTTATATACTTTTGGTTATTTTTTATTCATAAAATACTTTCTAGGAAATTATTATTAATTGAAGAAATATTGGATTAGTATCTCGAAAAAATATATTCAAAGATAGCAAAATTGTGAATTTTTAAGTGCATGACTATTCAAGCAATATTAAAATTGCGTTACTGTGGTACATTTACTAAACATGAAATTAAATTTTGATTTCATAAAACATTTAAAGCTTCTTTTAATAAATTTATAAATTTTAAAATAAGTTATGTCAAGGCCAAATCAATGGAAATTATTCACAACAAAAACATTTTTGCTATTTAGTTTAATGTTAAGAATTTTATAAATACATTATCAATAAAACAACCTTATACATTAAGACACTAAAGAATCCCTTTTAAGATTAAATAAAATTATACAATAAAAGTGGAAATATATATATTTTTCCATGATATTTTTTATTTGATTTGCATTTTGCTGTTTGGTCACTTTTTGCTCACAAAGATGTAGTCAACCAGGACAAAAAGTTTAAAGAGCATCCCAAATTTGGAAGCTGAAATTCTAACCATTCAGCTTCTAGATCAACAAAGGTATTCACAATAATTTCATTTGCGTTGGCAACTGCTAGCGTAATATTTGTATTTAAGCTGGATTTGATATAAAACTAAAAAAAATCGGTAGCACCTAAATTCCCAAAATTACAGGTTTTTTTTTTTTAAATATAAATTATTGATTTTTTATGATGATCCAAATTATAAAAGAATGTATTTTAAAGCAATATTTTAGAGTGAAACTATAGGAAGATACACACATTTTTTGCGTTTCGAAATCGAAAATAAGCATTTTTAAATGTGTACTTTCAAAAATTTTAATTCACGGGTTTTGCATCTGCTAGATGTTGAGATGCATTTATATAATAGTAAAAAGTATTTTCAAACACAAAATTCATTACAGAATAATGAAGTAGTTCCAAACAAACACAAAGGCATAATTTTATTTATTTTACTAGAAGTGATAAATAAACCCAATAAATGGCCAGGGACTGTGCTTTTCACTTTCCAACACACACATGTATACACTACGAATATGCTAGGTAAAAAATTTTACAAGAAATGATTGACTCACTGTTGTCGTATGGGATGGGCTCTGAGAGCATTTTTCTGCAACAATCAAGAGCAGCTCTACAACAGGCGATCCATTTCCGTGCAAACAGGTCAGACTGGAATGACCGATAAATGGGATGGGTGAAATTCTCTGGGTCAGCCTCCATCGACCGATTCGTCACCGGATCCATCAGCATACCAGTGTCTTCGTCATACCTGAAAGATCAAATTCAGTTACGTAATGAGTGGAGAAAAGATATAACATAAATACAAATGGATAACATAAATACGTCGGTCTTCTGTGTCCATCAGACCTTTGCTGTTCTTACCATCAAAGAAAAGGGCTCTAGAACAAAGAAGATGGTATGTTGCTTTTTTACTGTTTAGTTGTATAGTCTAGGATCGAAAGCTATTGCAAGGGATTTTGATGTACTCTCATAAAATACTTTCCAAGGAGCTTTTCATAGAGGGTTGTCCATATTTAAACGTCTCAAAAGAGAAAACTCCTGAGCACTGACTCAGATTAACATTCATACAGAACCTAGAAGTACATCATACAACGTTCTATGTTTAATGACTGGCACTATTGAACCCATGACCTTTCTATGTGAAAAACACTGTCCTACCTTTGGTCAGCCCTATTAAACCAATCCCTAGTACTTTTTCGAGTTTCTTTTTTTCCCATGAATAGGTCAAGTATCTAAAACAAGACAAAAAACATGGAAGATGCTGAACTATTTCACAGCATCCTATAATATACATGGTGGCAAATATGCAAGAAAAAGATATAAACATGACCCAAAAGTAAGAACATGCATTTTATATTGAAAAGTCCAAGAATTGATCCAATTATATCTGATTATTTATGAAAAGTTATCTCAAAAGACAACCATGGATTGTATTTACTTGCCTCATTCATTACTTTCATATAAAATCAAGTAGTCTGACACCCAAACAACAAAACGTTATTTGGGTGTCAGACTACTTGATTTTTAGTGAAAGTATTTTAGGCTATATATCATGCTAACATTTACCAACTTAGAGTTTTATGTAAGGACTATAACAATTCAATAGCCGACATGCTTTATATTTACGACCCCATCACCAGAAATTGTTCGTCATGAAAATGTACATTCATGAGAAACTCCTATTAATTAGTTCTCAAACAGGCTAGGTACTCACTTTATCAACCCACTGATGGGAAGTAAAGCATATAAGTATTTATTCTTCTTATATAAATATTTTATACTGAAAATTATTGGTATTTGTTTTCTAAAAAGACAGACTCTATTTTGACACGGAGTTATAATTGTGTGCAAAATATTAAAAATATCTCAATTAAGGAACATCAAAATTTACTATGTATAATGAATTGAAAAGCATTATTATGTCTTGCAGATATAACATTTAAGTAAAACTTTTGATTTTATTTTATTTTAATATTTACATTCAATACTATTACTGTTCTAATTTTATTGTTCAAGGGTATATTTCAGTTTTTCTTTTAATTCTATCAACACTATACAGTGATTGTGTCAATATTTGAAATTTACTGAATATAAATACTAATTTTAATAATTTGTAAATTTGAATATTATAATTATAAAATTAAAAAACATTTTAAAATTCTTTTGTAAGATTTATCTCAAAATACTGAATTTGTGCAAAATTATATTGTTTGTATCTCTCCTTAATTTTATAGATTTCATATATTTATATTTAAAATTAATTATAAACTTTTTTCCAGACAATATTAAGCATTATTACTCCAGAAATAGTAAATAACTATTATACTAACTTCCACAATTCTAAATCATTAAAAACTCCTTATTTTCAATTTTAAATGTGATTTCATAGATTATGTCTCACAAAATCATATTCATTTTTCATATAATAAAATAAAATGTATATGAAAAATGAGTAATGAAATAAAATGGTCGACATTCATTATTTGCTTGTGAACGATTGGTGTTTATTATAAGAGAGTTATTAAACCAATAATTATTTCAATCACCAAATGCATAATTTATAATTGTCTAGCATAATTATTCATGGAATATTTATTATAATTTTTATTTGTAAAAACATGAGAAACAATTAATAGCTTAATAATGAAGTTTCCGGCTTTCATTTCAATTGCTCATGGGGTCAATTTTCACCTTGGGTATCAAAGTTTTAATCACTTGGAACGAATTTTAAATTGTAGCTCTCAATCGAATTAACTCTCCTATCTTACAAAAACTGACAGTAAAGTTGGAATCGTGACATTCGTAGAATGACATTTGTTAATAAATGTTGTTTTGGTCAAAATTTAAATTAAATGATCATATATTATATATAAATTTGAAATTCTCTGTGTATTCCACATTTTCAATTGTCATATACTAGACGGGCATAAAAAGTGATATAATTTATCAATAAAAGTGAAAAAAATAATTTTATTTAACTTTGTTCGACTTTTCATGTTAAAATAACTCTGAACTTTTCAGGTTGAATGGAATATCTTTCTTCAAATATATAGCCGGATCAAAATCAAATGATTATAAATTCCATTAAAATTCATTTTACCAATAGTAAAGTCAAACAGCCGCTTCACAATCGCCATTTGCCCCAGTTACAATTTTGTGGGTCCAAAGTTATATTGATCAAGAATAAATTTCTCAAGTAAGATATTTTTGGAATTTCTCTTAAGATCCAAAACATTTTATTTTATTATGCTAAAATGCATTATTATTTGTCTATTGCAACAAGATGTTGAATTTTGTCAGAAAAATAACTTTTTACAAAAGTAAATTATAATGTGTCAACAAATGTATTTTCAGAACAGAATGGATAAATTTATGGTATTTCTCCAAAGGAAAACATTTTATAAAAGTTAAATATTTCTAGTATAAAAATTATTTCTCTTTCATTTGCTTACATTCTATCTTTTAGCACAAGCACAAATTATATATTCGCCCAATTGTCGTACCAACTCCTATTTAAACATCATCAATCTCATTAAACTTTTTTACATAATAATCTTGATCTACTTATCAGAACACTGTTTTAGATATTATAATTACCATATTTTGATTCTTCATAAATACGTTATTCTGCTAACAGCTACAAGTTTGTTTTAATCTACAATTGGTATGTTGCTGCTATATATATCATTTTGGAACGATTTATGATGGGTATTTATTTGGTTTATTCGTTGTTATAGCGATTCTAAATAACCTTCAGTTTGAAGATAAATATTATTTTAAGATAAATATATTTCAACAAAAAATTATTTATAATTAAAATTTACAAATATTATATTTGGAAAATTAAGGGGAAAATATTAGACGTATCTGTTTGCGTACACCCCACAAACTCATATATATCAACATATAAATTGAAGATATATATATTATGATTCAATATGTATATATATATATATATATATATATATATATATATATATATATATATATATATATATATATATATATATATATATAAATTGAAGCATATTATATACCAACTAAATTGTATTTACAAAGTAACACTTTATGAGGGAAAATTAGGAAACTTCTAAATATAATGAATTTTTTATTTGCTTCTTATTAAATGCTATAAATCAAATTTGACTCCTTCCAAATATCATACATTTTAAGCAGTACTATTTAATAATCAACTAATAAAAAGTGATGAATTATTAGCAATAACTTTTATTAATAAAGGAATTTCATAAATGGATTTTTCAATTTTTCTTTGTCTGCCGGCCAATTTGTCTAGTGGTCAGCGTGCCTGATTGCGGACGTCTTGGGTTCAAATCCTGGTTCAGACATGGATGTACTTTGTGTCTCTCTCTCTATCCTGTCTTTCCTTTCCTTGTGTGTGTGAATGAAATATGAATGATGCCTACCCTATAAACGGATCCCTATGGCTTATGTGATGGTGCGATGGTAGTCCGCCCGGGGCAACACCTCGGAGGCTAAGAGGTCGCTGTGTCTGGCCGGTTCCTTGGTACCAGGGAACAATAGATTAATAAACTCTGTTACAGTAGTAACTGTCTACAATCTTTCATTGGAAAAAATCTTTCTTTGTCTTATCGCTGGATCTTGATTATTAATTTTAAGAAGCTTCGTCACACTCTTTAAAGAGTGTATTACAAATCAGTTAAAAATTATTTTTCAAAAAATATATATTGAAGGTACATAGAAGCTTATATTAAGTATAATATATTTTCAAGCAAAACTAAATAGCAAGAGAATAGGATAATATTTCTCGAGGACCAGACATTACGAGTAAATCATTATTACTGCCTGCAATAATTCTAACCTGAAAAAACTATTAGGTAGAAAATAAAATTCGTCCTAAGGGATAATGATATCTTGACAACGTCTTCTTGCATACTCTGATGAAACGAAGATTCCATCTGAGAAGTTTTCTCTTGACCATTCCTTTACGACAAATTTTGTTTGTACTTAATATACTTCCTGATTTTCATCTGGAGAAGAAATGGTATAATTAATTCTTCGCTTTCTAAGGAATTTAAATTGCTTTGGATATTTATGGTACACATTTAAATAAATATCATGCAATTCTTTTTGCCTACTGCAAACTTCCCCGTAGGGTGCGATTTAACACCAGATATTGCATATTAGTGATTTCACACATATTTTATAGTCTCGATTAAATTTAGGCTTTCATTTCCTATATTTTACTTTTATCGCAATGAAATTTTAATTTTATGATTAAAAATTGAAATACGAATTAAAAAATAAAGGAAACAAACTTAAGCAAATTTGCAATATTTATTAAATATTTGCTGATTAAAAATAGTTGATGGGATAAACGCTAGAGCCAAAAATCGTATAAAATGCTTAATAACAATATATTGCTCAAATATACCAAGAATATAAAAATAAGGACAATAATTATAGCACTAGTAAAACAAAATATGACATAATTCTTTATTGTCTCATCAAATGCTTTCATTCATTTTAACTATTTTTCATTAATAAAATAATTCACTTCTAAAAATATCTCTTATTCACATTTTAATTTCCATATTCATAATTTTTGACGCATTCATACAATACATTTGAAAATTATATTTCTTCATAAAACTCTAACCTTTATATAATATTTCTAAATTTAGTTAGATTAAAAATTTTGACTGAATAAATATGGAGATGTTTTGTACCTTGTTTCCACGTAGTAAAACATTTCCAATAAAATATAAAATCTCTTCCAAAACTTCTTAAGAGACATGATGTCAACAACATCTTTTATAATTTAATAATATACAATAAAATTGAAAACCACATAAAATAGCTTTCACACAGTTGCAAATA
This sequence comes from Latrodectus elegans, assembly GCA_030067965.1. NCBI lineage: Eukaryota > Metazoa > Arthropoda > Arachnida > Araneae > Theridiidae > Latrodectus > Latrodectus elegans. Next base: position 92,399,696 of record CM057814.1, on the reverse strand, counting down.
TTAAGCTTCAAACTTAAAAAAAAAACATTACATAATAAGATAGTTATTTGAAACATAACTTATGAAATGAAAATTATCAACAAAAAACTAGTTACACTAAATATAAACTAAGGTTAACATTTTAATATTCAAGAATACAGTCTTTAAATTTTTAAACAGAATTTATCTGTAGAAATTTACTTGAAAACTCCATAAATTTATTTTTGTAAAATGTATTTTTATTTTTTGAAAAGAAAATTTTATAATATTCTCAAAATATTTACAAAAATTATACAATAGTTTTATGCATCAAAATATAATAACAAATGCAAAATAAGAAAAAAATAGATAATTATGACAAATAGTTATATAATAATTATTTAAACAGTAATCATAATGTATCAAAATAAAAACTGCAAAGAATTCAGTTTTCTTTTAATAGATTTATTTGAACTCCGTTACATGGCACTACAAGAGGCCTATAGATATAAGTGGCAACAGCACAAACATAAATATAATCACACACATAATCAACATAATATAAATTATATAAACAAAAGGAATGAAAATTTAAGCAGCATGCACAGTTATGTAAAATACTTTGGCTTTCAGCACTATAGGCAAATAAAAACTAAATCAGTGAGAAGAAATGTGCAGAGGTTTAATAAATCATTTTTCCAATTTTCTCACTTTCAGTTTATATAAATGGCAATAAAACAAAACGTGTTCTGAAATTTACGACCCTAACAACATATATATATATATATATATATATATATATATATATATATATATATATTTGAAACAAAACTTATGAATTCCCATGACCTGAATGGATGTCAGTTAACTTAAGGCCAGTAAAATATTCTTGCATTTCAGCCGCAGAAAATTATTGGAAAATACTTTTTAGAGCCCACGAAGCTTTCATTCAATGTGGTCAAACATGCTGCATTTCAATTAAAAATAATTATTTTTAATTGAAATGCAGCATGTTACTTCTGTTTTAACTTCATGTTACTTTTGCTGTTGAAATTACACTTCATGTCTATAATGAGGTGATGGGATGGATATTGAAACATCTTCTCTTGTTTTCAATTTAGTTTGTGCAAATGTGTCTTATAGTGCTTAAATTACTCACTATTTGAAGAACCTGCATTCAGAAACAAGCTCAGATTTTGGTGTGGTTAAACTTTCAGAATGTTACATGATATTTTGTGGTATAAATCTGGTTAGTTGTAATTACATAATTTAGCAAAGTTAAAAAAGTAAATATTATTAAACAAGTAAAATAAAATGGCATTCCAATCTGGAAAAAATATCTACCGGAACACATCTAATGCTGTAGAAACTGTATGGAAAAATGAAAAATGTTTCTGAGGTCGCATGGCTGTTATCAATTGCTGCCAAATTTTCAAGAATGGAAGGGTTTGAAAAGCAATGAAATCTTTATCGGTTTGAGAAGTGATTGTTCACCAAAATAAATCACAAAAGTAATATTTCATTAAAGGACCAGTTTGTTTAATCCTTACTCTATGAGCCCATGACTGCTGCCAACAAAACTAATTGAATCTTAACAGAAGATTTAATGAAAAACAAGATTTAAGGTAATTTTGCGGCACATTTGGGGTGATTTTGACTTCCAAAGAGGTCTTCATGCTTACCAGGTTTATTTCCAACTTAAAATGACTTATTCTTCAAATTTAATTTCCGTCCAATGGCTGAAAGCTTTCATGTTATTTAAAAGATTCAAATGGATAGGATTATTTGATATACCTTCCAAATACATTTTTCAAAAAGTATTTTGATGATTGTGGAATTCGTTATGAAAATATTGTTGAATATAATATTCAAATAAACACACAAAAATAAATATTTTCTTTTCAATTCTTTGCTTCTATTTAGGGAAAGAATACTGAAATTTTGAGTACAGATTGTGTGTATATATTCAGTACAAAACAATAAAAGGAATATCTATAACTTATTGATAAATAGATTAAAAATCTTCTCAGAATAAGTATTCTTTTAACATCACTGCAATATGCAAGCAGTCTAATATATTCATTTACTAATTTCATTATTTTTTCTGATATTTCCTCATAAGTAACTTCACATTTCAAATATAAAAAAAAAAATAAGAAAGGACATTTTTATAATCAAAATACTCCAAATATATCTTCAATTGATTTTCAATAGTGCATGAAATAACATTGGAATAACATGAAATAACATGGGAAATAACATTGGAAATAACAAAGTAAAAATTGATAAATCCATGAAATTTCCAGAATTTTTTTAAGATCTCATTCAGATCAAAATTCTTAAAATTATCATCTTAAGATTGTAATTATTTCACCAGTTGATAGCGGTATAAATTTGTCAAATTCTATTAATCATACTTTAATTTTACAGAAGAGTTAAAAATATTTTTTCCCTTATAACTATAAAAATAATTTTCAAAATTTCTATTGAAGGTTATATTGAAATTGCATAAATGAGATTTCTTAAATTCGCAGAATTATTTCTCTGCATATGTAAGCAAAATTATGAAATAATTTACATACATATATATATATATATATATATATATATATATATATATATATATATATATATATATATATATATATATATATATATTCTTTAATAATAAATATCGGGATTAAACTATGTATGTATATTTCTATTTTTTTATAAAAATATTAACTTGCTAAATAGTTACACTAACACATACCTTCAATTTATAGCAATGTATCAAATTTAAATTAAACACAAAGAAGTTATTATTTCTAGTTAAATATACTTCGGAATTGGTTACAGTTAAAAAATACATGCATTTAGACGAACTATTGGATGAAATAAAACCACTGAAAAATTATAAAATGTATCAAACTGTGAAATTACTCTTTGACCTTAATTCAGTAGAAATGAAATGTGAAACTACGTTTGGGAATAAAATAGAACTAGATTCCTAAATCAACAACAAGCAACCTAAAAACCTCAGCAGGAGGAAACATTCTGCACTAGTAGTAAAACTGGTAAATGTGTTTGATTTATCCAATAAAGTAGAAAAATAGGACAGTATAGTGGTTATTATGAGATAAACTAACATTAAATTTATTTATCTTATTTATTCGGGAGGAATGGAAATTTTTATACATAAAAGTAGGAAGGGATAAACGCAAAAGTTCTGATTTATGAAAACATTTTCAAAATTTATCTAATTTTAAAGAGAAAGGAATTTGAAATAGAATGAAAGATACGTGTTATATATATATATATATATATATATATATATATATATATATATATATATATAAACATTTTATTTTTATAAGATGACTTAAATAAGAATCGCATTCTTGAATATTTTAAATAACTAACCTTTTAAAAATTTTAATTATGCATTGTAAAACATGGTTTTACTAAAAGGTGAAATTTAATAAAAACAAAATTGCTGATTAAAACAAAAAAACTTTGATTTAAAAAAAACTATAAGGTATAAAGTTAAACAATACTATTCTATTTTCTCTCATTACATACATGATAATACACTATTTATATAACTTAAAAATGATATTTTATCCGATAGATATGCGTTATCAAAAATTTCCTTGGAACATTTGCAACAATTGCAAATTGTTTCGCTTAGCAGTAAATCCTTAAAATTCTTGTATAATTTTTCATGGTTTATGCAGATTTTATGTATTCAGGTGGATCAGTGAGGAATTAAGTATAAATAAATAGAAAATCTCAAAGTTTATTGACTGGATTAAAATAAGTGAAATACCATGGCCACACCCTACATAGTTTACCATCGCGTTTCATAAATTCTTTAATTATTTCTGTTTTATATTCATTTACAAGAATTTTAACAAAAACCATTTGTACCAGATATAAGTTTAACGGTGTGTTTTTGGTGTCATCCCGCTTAAGGTCATTTTGCACATCTACGGAAATAATCCCAATCATTCTCCTATGACATTTTTAAAACGTAATCACAATAGCATTCTAAACATGTGATACTTAGAAATAATTTACATATAATTACATTTTTGATCATTTTTAGAACCATTACTCGATAATCCTGTTATTCTAAATAAAATCTGAATTTCTAACTTTACCGCATTTTACAAAATTAATGAAGTATCTACAGTAGTTTTAATCTGGTTTCTCAAGATTTAAGTGTATTGAATAAGAAAAGAGCGAAATAATGAAGTCATTGACATCAGTTTTCACGTATCTTTTGAAAATTAATGTAATCGTATAAAAATACATGTTGAATTCGATTCCCGAATGTAAACAATGTATTTTCCTTGGATAAGGTAACAATATTTGATGTACTAAATATAGATATCAGACTAAGAGATTGATTTGCTTGGAATTTAATTAAAATTAAAGAAAGAGAATAAGATAAATTCACCAAAAAGAATAAATGACTATCCTGCTCCGTACGTGCTAAATCTTACTTAATTAGTCATTGAACTAAATTAGTATTATCAATCAAAACAATCCTCTGCAAAAGTGACATTTTTCATTTTAAATTATATGAATGAAGCTGTTCATAATCTTCAGCATATTAATGATTCAGTAGCTAATATGTCCAAATAAAGTGACATAATTCAAAATCTGGACATTTTGAGTTATGAACATAGTAAAATAATAAACTAAAAGTGTTCAGCCAAACGAAAATGTATTCCTTTTGTTTTGGATGTAACAATTATAACGAAATCATGACTTTCATTAAAACAAAATTATGACACTGATGATAAAGGCATTCTTAATTATAACAAACTTATAAAATTTACACCATTAAGGAAGGAAACGATATATCATTTACGTAAATGGTGTACATATGAAAAATTACCAACCTTAGTCTGTCTTCATCCCGATGAAATGCAAATGGTGGCAGATAATAATAGCATCTTGCACAAGTGTCCTGTCGATATTCATCGAGAGACAAATAGAAGCCTCTCTCTGTTCGGCATGCCATGGCATAGAACAATTCCGTTTCATTATCTGATATCACCACTTCAAAGGGGTGGCTCCGATGCAACTGAAAAATAATGTCTTCTTCAAATATTACAGGTAAATTTCGTGCTATCATAAAAAATAAAATACTCAGCACATACATATAAAAAAAGAAACGTCATTTTATTTACCTTTTTTATGATAAAAAATTTTTAATTAGTGTATTCTTTAATGTATGAAATATATATTATAAGTAAAAACAAAGGTAATAATCGAATTTGAAATACTCAAATTTCCAAAATATATTTTTAAAAAGTCATTTGTGCTTAAATATTAAATTAAACAATCGTTTAATCACCTAAATCATTTGTAATTTAATTATGATTCAGAAACGAAAATTTCATTTTTGCATTTATGGCACGGTGTCTTTTTTGTGCAACATAACTTAGGTTATGATACACACTGCAAGACTTGTCAATTTATAGTATTTAGTAATAACCTTTTATACTCGAACACGTATTTTTTCAGACAAATTTACTTCATGGTTCTGGTATGCGAGTTAAATAAAATTAATTAGGCTTCTTTTATATAATATATTATAAAATTACATTATTTTGTTTTTAAAATAATTATTTTGAATATAATAATCTTCAGTTTAATATTTTAAGAGTTTTTCTTTGAATATTATTAATCAAGTTTTTTAACATTAGTTAATAAAACACTACCTATATTACCAGTTATTTTCTCATTATAATTATATCTCTATTTTTAAACTGCGTAACTTACAAATGTTTCTAAGATTTTGTTATTATTATATCAAAAAAGTTTAAAATTGAATCTATATTCTAAATTTTAAAAAGTAATTTTAATTAAAAATACCATCACATGTCTCTTTAACTCCCTTTAATCATAATTATTTTATATATTTTTAAAGAGATAAAATTTTTGAAGAATAGTAATTAAGAATTGCAAATCTGAAAACTTATTATTAAAAGTGAATCTAAGTTTTAATAAATTAAATGTATTAATTTTATACTTATAAATAATTTCCATCTTAGTTTTATTATTAACCGAATATTTATGTTGAGAATTCATTTATTAAGTACAAGCTATTTTCCTTTTATTTGCATTATAAATGAAGGATATTATTTTTAATAAATAAATTTATAATTATTATCTTACTTATAAATGTCTTCTGTTGTACATTTATTAATACTATAATTGTTCTTTTCAAGAAAATCAAATATCAATACATTAAGCGCTTAGTTACATTTCTCAATAATGACATAAAAAGCAAACACTGTATAAATCTGAAATTCAATATAAATATATGAAATTATTCAACATGTTAAAATTATGTATTTGTTATGTTAGTTTTATAATTAAATAATATTTAATCCTTTCAAAAATTTAAATATGTTTATTTATTAAGTCTTAAAGACTAAAGTGAAAAGCTCATACAATTATAATACAAAGATCATTTGCCCTTTAAAAAATTATTTGTGCCTTAAGAAATGTATAATTTTATATTATTTATAATACTAGAAAATATTCATTCTTAGAAATGTATTAAAGAACAATTAAAAATTATCAATTTTTCAAGTATAATAATTACATCAAAATCACAAATATGTAAGAATTATTGATGTGGAATTTTAAAGAATAATAGTTAAAATGAGTAATTTAAATGTTTTAGTTAGCGAAATAAATTGAAATTGTATATTCAAAATTCCATTATTCTTCTATTTACTTTGGTGCTACAAAGTTTTGGACTGAGTTATAATCTCATTTCCTAGAATTCTTCGGTTAAATATTCATGAGTCACGCAACATTTAAGAACTACAGAATGTGAACTTTACACATTCCTTCTGAACATAGATTTGATGTTATTTACGGTTGAAGTTACTAGAAGTAATCTTTGAAATGTCTAGAATTATTCCATTTCAAGAAAGATATTGGGTTACCAAAAGCTCTGGTATAAATTGGACGAATTTATCATCCGTCAGCTCAATTTTGCATTTAGCATCATTGCCCAATTTTTAATAATATTTATTTTCATTGAATGAAATTTAGTTTCATTGCTTAATTTTAGTCAAGTATTTCCTTAATAAAATATTTTTGAATTTTGATTCGAAACTCCAAATTTATTTAATTAATATTAAATGTATGTTAAAAATTTTCACTATGTAGAAATGAATAATATAAAAAATATATTCAGATTTCTATGTGCTAGCAATTTCTGAGGTTTTACTCATATTATATGAATTAAATGAATATTAATGTTAGGTAAATAATTTATTAATTATATTCACGTAATTATTAACAATATAATTAAAATTACATAAGGTTCTTCTTTTATGCATCTTTTAAGAAATAGTACTGGGTTTCATCAGTCATCAGGAATTTTAAACACACTTAACAGAAGATATTTAACCGGAGATTTTTTTCTTAATGAATTTGTATATTCTATGTTCATTCAAATATGGTTATTCTTTTCTGATTCACAATTCAGGAAGAAACTTAATTAACTCTTATAATTAATAAATGATCGCATTTACATTTTCTTAATTTTAAAACACATCATTCTTTCGTATTTTGTGTTTATGTATTCTAAGTTTTATAAGGTTGTTTTGATAGATATTAATAAGGAACTTTTGTATTTTTAAAATAAAAAAGTTGGCTTATGTTCATGCAAATGTGGTTATTCATATATTATTTCATATTAAAAGGAAAGTTTAATTAACTTCTATAGTAAGTTAGTTTCTTATCAACAATTCTGAGATTTTTGAAAAAATAACATTCTTGCGTCTTTGAGACTATACATTTTAGGAACAAGGGAGATATTATGATAAAAATAAAGAACTTCTGGGATTAATACTCAATTTTAAGTATTTAATTCACGTTAATGTATGTATAACACATCATTTCTGATTTTCAATTAAAGTGTAAGCTCAACTGACTTCATTAATTAATTAATTTTCACACCATTGATTTCACACCTTCAATCATTAAAAAAATCTACGATTCTTTCATTTTAGAAAAAGTGCTATATTTGCGCTTATAGATTTTTGAGCTATGATGAGGGAATAATAAATCATCATAATATATGATGGCATATATTTTAATGGAAAGGGAATTGTGATTCTTTAAAATGAGAAGACTTGTTTATGGTCATGAAAATCGAGTAATTAATATTCGTGTTCGCATTTCTTTTATTTTAATATCATATTAATTTTTATGAGTATTTTCACAGCCGTAAAAATTTAATAAAATATTTGAAACCTGAGATTTTTCTAATGAAAGAATTTAACACATTTTCATGAATGTATAGCAATTCATTTCTTATTCACAATTCAAATTAAAATACAGGTAATTTAAATAATAAATTTATTATCATTATCGGCCGACATTTTTTTAGATATAAAAAAAAACTAAATTTCTTGCTTTTATATTTAGATTTTAAGAAAAAGGGGAATATTTACAGCATCTCGCTAATTTAACCTGGTTTTTCCTGGTCAATATAAGATACTGTTATGCATGTTCAAGCAAATATAGCAATTAATTTCCTTTATAAATAACTGAATTCCAAAAATATTTATTAATGAAAAATTAGCTTCCAAAAACTATGAAACAGTTTTGAGTCCATATATTTATGATTTTGGAAATGAAAAAAATCCCTTCTTTATGCATTTTTATATTTAGTATTTATGAAGAAAATGTAAGTAAAAGAAGAGAAAGAAGGATTTTTTTATATATTAAAATTGAGTCGTTCAAGATTCATGCAAATATAATATTTAAATATGTATTCGCTATAAAAGGAGTAACTTTTTTAATTCTAAGAATATACATATTGAGATAAAACACAAAAATGAACATCATAATACACGTTCAGAACACATGTAGCCTAATTTTCCCAAATGATAAATTCAACCTTTTTAAACTTCCAGAAGTTCGTCTTATCAAGAACACGTGCGATAAACTTTACGACTTAAAAATTAAACAGACAATATATTACAAAAGAGGCTCCGCTGCAAACATCTTCACGGTCATCAATTCGATTAAATTACAACGATAACTAATGGCTGCGTCTCGCCAGCCAAGTGTCAGGTCTTTTAATATATGTAGAATCTGACACGGCTGCGGTATCATCCATTATAGTTGGCAGACGATTCAGTCAGTGATGCCAACATCAGAATAGCAAAACCTTTTAAATGACATGCACAATTATTTGACATCTTCGCGTGAAGAAAGAAAGCAGCCACTTATATAAAAATGTACCGAAATGTAAATAAATACTTTCACCCTCACAGCTGCAACTTTGTTTAAAGTGACAGTTTATAAATCATGCTTGTTTAAAAGTTCAAAAGTCCTGTGAAAGGTGTCGGCGTTGTGTATAATATCATCTGTAAGAAAAGGATATTCTGGGAAAAGTACTTTGAAAAAAAAAGGAGCAATGATTTTGTATGACTTCTAATAATACACTTAATGCTCGATTAAACATAAAAATAAATATTCTCTTTCATTCTCGGTAGATTAATTTTTCCTCTAATTTATGAGCTGCTATTCATAGAAAATAATCTTCTTCATGATATTTAAGTTCTGTGTTTTATAATTGATAAAATTATAATTATTTACATGCCTAAGTTATCCTCGACAACAGTTTATTATTCTATAAATGATTGTTCATTCAAAATTCTATGTGCACAAATACCTGAGAGCTATTAATTTCAAATGCCCAATTAACTGACCGATACGTAATTAAATTTTACTGATTGGTAACAGCAGCAAAAACAATGGCATTTCTTATAGTTGGTCACCCACTTATTCTGCCATCATAGCTACGAGAGTGGTTATAATTTAGGTATAGTTTGGTCAAAATTTAGAATCAGAAATCAAAGGATCTTTGAATTGATTGGTGTTACTATGCTTACAGATTGCGAGAATACCTTTCCCAAGCGCGATTCCCTTTCTTCAATAACTATTCAAGTTTCCTTTCGAGAAGTATGAAAATACATATGATTTCATATTAAAATCTAAGGTTACCAAAAATTTTCAATATTAATAACATTGATAGAATATCAAACTCGAAAAGAGTACCAAATCTCACAAAAACAAAATTAAAAGAGTAGCAAAGTAAAACTGAAAAAATTAAGTTTAATAATTCAATAAATGTTAAATTTTAATTTTTAGATTATAAATATTTTCGACACGTTGTTTATGTAAGATGTATATTTTTCAAACATTTAAATGAGTTACTGGAAAATAGCTAATAAATTTTGTATATTTGTCTCTTATATGTCATCCTCAGGAAATATTCATTTATAACATTTAGTTTTGATGAAGTTACAGGAATACTTTAATATTATTTTACTATCTTATAAAATTCATAAAAACTTTTGTTAAAAGGTAACACTGCATGCTATAGTTACAATGAAAAAAAACAATGCTGTAAGTACTTTTTGAATCAATATTAGCACAGGATAAGATAGTCTCCTAATGTTGTAAACATTTAGAACTTCTATGTTTGATTTTATGACCAAAAATATAATTTTTTCATTTTTCAATATAAGTTATGTGGTAACTTAATTTCAAGTTTAGAAATTTTAATCTTATTTTTTTTAAATATTATGTACGTAGTATTTGTGTCAGATTCGATGTTTCATGTTAGGAAATATAAAATATTTTAATCATAAAACTTATTTTATTCTTTCTGTCTCGAAAAACAACTAAGCAATGAATCATTCGTATTACCAAGTAATTTTGAAAAACCAATTTTTGTTATAAATGAGTAATAAAATATTTTTTTCTAATATTTTAAAATTCATTTGTAAGAATGTATTTCTAATTAAAAATAGAAAATTCTGAACTTTTAGTTTTCGACCCCATATTAGTTTTGCAGCACACAATTAATAAAACTTATATATAGTAATAAATACTTTTTAATTATATGATTTTAGAATAAGAAAAAGGAATTTGGGTGTGCTTGTGTATACAAGTGACCTTAAAGAAAAGTTTTACCAAAAAATTGTTCTGTGTGAATAAAAATGGAGATAAGTCATATTAAAATGAATGTTTCTGGATTTTATATCTGCTTTAGCAAACACGCAGTATCTGTAGTATAATATGAGAATCATCTGAAAGATATTTCAAAAGTTAACTTTATGATTATCGCGTAAAATATTCAAAAATATTGAAACAGCTTCACTCAATATTCATTTATAACATTTGGTTTTGATGAAGTTTTATTTCTAGGATTAAAAATATTCGAATTTTTGTGAAAATAGTTTAAAATTTATCATAATAAAGTTAATAGAAACCTTAATCAAATTTTATTTCTATCTTCAGGTGAAAAGGAAAAATAAATTGCATTTAAATCAATTCGTATGACTTTAGTATATTAGATATCAAAAAAACTATTAATTTTTATTAATTAATTATTTTTATGTCGAATGGTAATCACGCATCTTTATAATTTTTCAATTAAAAGTAAGAAACTTTTGCTTTAGATAAAAATAAAAAAAATAGTCATAATCTCTAACTTTTGATGCTTTCAATCTTAAATTTCATACTTCATACATAAATATCATGTACCACAATATAAGGCATGCATAACACAATCTGCGTTTCTCTTATTTTAAACTCTTAAATCACAAATAAACTGTACTGTCATTAGTTTCTCAATTTCATCATTTTAGTTTTTAATTTTACATTACAAATATGACATGATTGGATTGTTCGTCGCTCAACGGTCATTTTTTGCTCACGAAGACTAATTAGACCGGGACCTACGGTTTAAAGTGGATTCCGAACCACTACAAACATCCATGCCCAAGGGGGGATTCGAACCCACGAACTGTTGAACAGAAGGCAAGAGCGCTAACCATTCGGCTGCCAGCTCGGCTTACAAATATGACATGCTGAATTATGAGAACAACATAACAGAAAGAATCACTGCATTATTTTAATTGTTTTGAACTATTAAACCATATTTTATAATAACTTAATAAAAAATTATAATAAAAAAGGAAATACTTCTTTACGATCCATTTTAATAATATCCTCCTACAGTGTTTACTTTAGATTTAAAAATTATTGAGATTTAAATAACTGAATTTTAAAAAATTGACTGAATTATCTAAGTATTTATTTCTTTTAATAAAGATTTTTAACATTGGAATATTAACTATAGTAACTGTTACATTCACAATCAGTTGAAGCATGTGAAATGCTTCTTTTTTATAGACCGATCATTTTATTTAATCAATTATTAGTTAAGAATAAAATAAAAACTAAAAAATCATTATTATATAATTTTATCAAAATTAACTAAAAGAACAATTCCACAAAGCCATAAACAAGCAGAAAACATATACATTTTATATTTACATGACACGTCAATTTAAATATATAATCACCAAGTTGAAGGAAGAAAGTTTAATGATATGATTTTTAATCCAACGAGTCATATATTTAATTCCCACATCGGTCGGTGATGTTTGTAGTTATTTCGAGTTTACTATAAACCATCTTTCTTTTGTGTTCATTTAATTTCATGGTAAGAATATGAATGTACAGCTGATGAAACTGTAGTTATAGAATGACAAATCAGCCAATTATATTATCAAATGACCTATCATATGACTTTTAGTTATATCAGTAATATTTTTTTCGGAAACGAAATCGTTCTAGCAATATGATGTACATATGAAACCTTATAGAACTAACTTTTCTAAAAGTAAATATCTCTTTATAACGAACTGCTAAGCTGAAAACTAAATGATTAGAGCTCATTCTTTAAGTTAGAGAGTTCATAGGTCCAATCCCATCTCAGGCGTTCATAATATGTTGGCAGTCATTCGGAATCCTTTTAAACGTAAATGGGATTAATTATTTTCGAGATGATGAATCAGTTACTTTTCTGTAGAAAATTACGCCACGTAATGTAGCTCAGAGCTGGTAGCAGAATGGTAAGTTCTGTGGTCTACAGTTCATGGGTTCGATTCGCTCCCCGGCTTTGCCTACTAGTAATGATTTCGGAATCCTATTTAAATTATCGCTCATGACCCAATTAGTTTCGATGGGACACTTATTTACAACTTTTTATACTAATACTTTTCTTAAAGTAAATTTCTTCTTTTAATTAAGTATTTAAATGGCAGCACTATAGTTACCCCTCTAGCTTTGGGCCAAACAATTTGTTGTTGTACTATAATATACTTCCTGGTAGCTAAATCAGAGTTGGTATTTACCAGTTAGTGGAACCATCCAGGTCGGAATTTTGTCATTTAAAAGCAAGAACTAAGCAGATGTACTGTCATACTAGCAATATTTGACCAGACTACAATAGAATTATTATTTCACTTAGAAGACATTACAATCACGAGCTATTTAATGTGGCCCAACCCTTTTAGTGAACACGATACATCTTCAGTTAAGCCGGACTCAAACACACCACCTTTCGATAGTGAGATTGACGCCATCATTGAAAAGCCACCGCGACCACCTGTTTTAATCATATCATGTAGTAAATGTTTGTAACTGTTCAAAGGAATCCTATTTTAAATATAGGTCATGTAATATAAACCCTCGTATAAAATTATCTTGACAGAATATGCAGCTAAAACATTATAGTCAATTTTCCTACAGCTAATTTCTCGCTAAAATCAAATATCGAGTTGGCATTTGATTGTGAACGTTTTGGATTGTATTTCAACATACCATGGGTTTGATTCTCCTCTTGATTATGAATATTTTTGTCTGATGAAAATGCTCCTTTAAATGTCAATCCCTGATGTATGTATTAGCCATCGTGTCCAACAATGACTTTGGGACTACAACTAAACTTTTTAACGAAATATAGTTAATGAAACGCAAATTGGCTGTGATACCATAAAACATCTTCTAAATGACGCTGGACATAATCTTCAGGAGTTAAACCCAGATATTTATGAAACTTCGCTTCAAAAATAATTTTGAAATTGTTACTGTTTAAAATAAAATTAAATATTTATTTTTGTAACAACCAGAAATACATCCTGAAAAAGGATTTTCCGCGTAAATAGCTCTTTTACACAAGATCTGTGATCCATTTCTATCCATTGAAAATAACAATTTTGATGAAATGCCAGACAGTTTGAGGGTAAATTGCTCACTCGCCGACGCGCAAAAGTGTGAAATTTTCAAACGTGTTACATTGTGGCTGAGTCTATTTTAGGCTTCCTCTTTCATAACATTTAAACTTTAACAAGAAAATATAAATATGGAATGCAAAATTTTACAACAATCTTCAGCATAAATACGTATTAGTGTTATCTATTACTTCAAATGTTGAAATTTTTTTCTTATTTGAATTTCTTATTTCTAGGGTAAAATTTCATACAAATTTTACAAAAATGTTTTTTCGAAAGTTTGATTTTTAAAGATTAAAACTTTTGAAAAAAAATTGTAATCACAGAAAGAGTGGAACCATTGAAATTGTGTAATCATTGAAAAACGAGAACATAAAGAATGTAAAGCTTTTACTGTTTTTGCTTCTTTTTAATTAAAAATAAAGTGGTCATAAATTAATAAATTTATAACAATCATTTGCTCTACATATGTATAATTTTCTTATTGCCTTTAGTTGTTTGTTTATTACAAAATCTCGCTCCATTTACTTCTTAAGTGAAATTCTAAAAAAGCAGCTACAGATTTATTTTAAAATCCAAAATTATTATGATATACGTATTTGCTAAAAAAAACTACCTAAGCAAATACAATATAGATTCATTATGTGAGTTTACATAACTAACTTTTAAATATAATATTCTATCGAAAGAAATGATTTCGTTATAAGTGAGGTTATGGCAGAAGTAAAATCAGTTAATATTTCACTGATTTTTTGTTCATTTCTTGTAATTTTGGAATTGTTTCGTCTGGTATAATTTATTATTACCCAATTATATCTTTTCGTGACTTTTTGATTTAAGAATCTACAGAGTAAACACACTCGGAGACTAGGACATTTGAAACATTTAAATATTCGCGAAATATATTGAACGTTTTATTATAACATTAGTTTCATTATAACATTTCCTTATTCGAACAACCTATTTCGTTATGAAAACCGTCTACCTTACTAATAAAATCAAATTGTTTTCGTTTTGTCTGCACTCGTTTCGACACTGCAGTGTTTGGTGTATAATCTGCAGAAGTTGGATATCGTTTCAGACATCATTTTAGGGCCGACAATCACTGCGAAGAATAAAAGGCAAGAGAAGCTAAGAAGTGATATATTACCACATCTGAACGCTATTTTCAGTGGCAACTTGAAACCACTAACGCAGATTGATATCCCCTTTTCTGGGTTCTAACGATATTCTTGGTTATAATAAGACTATTACCATCAAGGTCCAATATTTTCTCTCTTTTATCTCAGCAAGGTTAGAGCCAGCAACCCATTATTTCTAAGAAACACTGAATAAACCTGGGAAATATAAGACCTATGAAAATAATTACATTGATACAACCTTATCAGGTACATTTGGCTGCTACTTTTGTTTCATTTTTACTCTCCATTTACTTCATTTTCGGACAGTTTTTTTCTTTTATTTTTTTTCTCAAAATTAGTGGAAAATGGCTGAGTTGAATTAAAAAATTAATATATGTTTACGTTATTTTTAACTTTTTAATTTTTACATGTTATTTTAATCACACTATTTTTTACTTGTTATTTACGACATTATTTTGTTTATGATTAAAAACATAATTTTTCTAATATGTTACAGTTACATACATTTAGAATTTTGATATTTGAATAAAATACAACTCTTTTTGTAAAATATTTTGAGATGAATATATAATTTGATATAGAGTTAGTCTTCATTCTATAGGAAGAGGTAATTTTGAGAATTTTTCGTCTAGAATTGATAATGTTTCATAAAAAATTAGTATTTAAGAAACTAAAACCCAAATAGTTTAAATGTAATTGTTTTCAGATGAGTGATTTTTCTTAAAATGAAAATAGTATAAAATCAATAATACAGTACTTAAAAATATAATTATAAATAATTATCTTATTAAAATACTATGAGATTTTTTAATGAAATAATTTATCTTTATTTTATCATTAATCAATCATTTTTTTTATAACAGTGCAGATAATTTAAACTTTTCTATAAAAATCAATAGTAAATATTTGGCATTGTCATGAAAAGAACTCGAAATAATCATGCTATTAAAATATATAATATTTTTAAATTGAAAATTACTATTAAATTATTTGTTTTTGAGATTGAATGCCTATAGTTTAAGAATAAATATCGAGATGAACCCAAACAATATAGTTAGGTTTAGTTACAAAATCATAAAATGCTGACATTAAAAAATTTGTCTTTAATATTGAAATGAAAAAAATGAGTAAATACATGTCATTAAATCAAAAACAATATTTAAAAATGTTATTGCGAAAATAATAAAATTTATCATTGTTATTAGGAAAAGATAAAAAATAAATATGCAATGCTGTAAAACACAAATATTTGCATCCTAAACTTACAAACGTTTATTATGCAAATTGAATTAAATCGATAATTTAGTTTAGTTAGACAATGTTTACTTTTTGCACACGAAGGCTAATTAGACAAGGACTTAAGATTTAAAGTGGATTCTGAACCACAACAAACATGTATGACTAAAGTGAGACTTAAATGCATGAATTGTTGACCGCAGCTAAAAATGCTAACTAAATTAAATCGAAAAACTCGCAATTAATGATATTCAAAAATGATGAAATAAAATGCAGAATGTTTATTATTTTAAGATCAACATTTTGAATACATTAAATTCAAAATATATATACTTGATGTTTTCATACTAGTAAAAGTCATCATTTAAAAACTCCTTACACATTACTACATATAAGAAATACGGATTCCACATAGATCTACTTTTTGATATTATATTGACATTATTTTGAATGATACATTAACTGATGTTTCATTTCAATTTATTTAGTATGCAAGTTTATTTGATAATATTTAAGATGTAACTAAGAGTAGTTAAGTATAATTCTTATACTATACAATCCATACATAACCGAAATCATTGCAAGAAAAATTTCTTGACATCATTATAAAAATAATTATTTGAAACACTTTTAGATAAATAATAATTCTTAAAATCACTTGCATTGTTTCTTTTATTTAGGTTGTTTATTTGGTATATTACATTTGATGATCAGCATTTTATGAATAAAAAATAAGTCAGCATTTTTGTAGTTAAGATATCACAATTCATAATTTTCTATAGAAACCGGGACGTCATCTAGAAGTGCAATAAATCTATTTAAATAGCGGAAAATAATAATTAAATATAACCAATGAAGTATTCATTCAAATTAAACTTTGATGTCTTTTCTTTCTTTTATATATATAAACAGATAGGCTTCGGCATGCTGAAACATATTACTCCAAACTTTCCTGCTATTGGTTTTAAAATCTCTTTTATTCTCACATCGATTAATATTTTTGGTTTGTATAATCAAACTATCGTTTTTGGGTCTTCCTTTGAGACTTTGGTTCAACGATGTCCAGTTTTCAGTTTTTCAATTATTTCAATACTCCCAACACTTCTAAACGCCTATATTTAATATGTCGAACAATCATCTCGTTTGATTGCATGATCTGATCAAGTTTATTATTGCTTCTGCTTCTCGACTGCGAGCTATTTATTTTTATTACTTTAAAAGTTATTTTTTTCAAAGTTAAATGAAGTAGAACTCCATTGATCCTAATCAATTGGGACAGGACTCCATTCGGATTGTCTAAATAATTTTTAATTGGATTTTTCGAAAAAGAGTCGATTTCAATTAATTAGAGAGAAAAACAACACACTTTTAAGGAAAAATAACTTTTAATTAATTAAGCGAAAAGGCAATATTTTTACATGTTAAAGCACTTGCAAGTGCTGTACATTAATACAGTTATTGAATAGTGTGTGTAGGTGAAAGTCACTGCTTGTTGAACATTTCATTCAAAGAAAGTTGTCTTCTTGTGTTTCCGCTCATCCAAGTCACGCCTCCGCCGGACAGTGAGATTTTTCATGTGGTCACACACAGGCTGAAGCTCCATCCACTTCAAAGCTGTTTCAAAGTTTTCAAATGCTTCACTAGCCTATGGTCCCGTGTCTACTTCAACGTGGACATTAAGTTCATCCTCTTTCTCAACACTTTCAATAATTTTACCACCAATACATCAATTGAAATTTGAAATTCAGAGTCTGATTCATAATCCCTTCTTTTGATATAAGCACAAACTTATGAACATCCCGGAATTTTCACGCACACACACAAAAGAATATTTCTGAATTTCTCAAGTAGCATGTTGGTCTCATCTTTTCTCTTCTGTTTCCTGGAGTTTCTTCATTTCCCCCGTTTTCTGTCTCTTCTGTGTTTTATTTATTTTTTCTAAAATTTTGAAAGCGATTCGGATAGTTCTACTGCACAAGTCTCACATGATAAGTTTAAAGATCCTGATTTTACGCTCTTTGAAAAGAAGTTTAAGTAAGAATTTGTATAAATAATAATGTTTAGTTTCTTTTGGAAAATTTTGATACACCGAATAAATTTTATCTAAGGAATAATCCCTTTCTTCACTGGTTTGCTTTAAAAAGAACATGTATTTCAATTACTTATCAGGAAGAATTTGAGATATCCAAATGAAATTAAAATCATGAGACATTTATGATATATATATATATATATATACATCAAATTCATAAAGCAAAATCTATACAATTACGTGAAAAAAACTTTGAATAACTATTTCATAACTAAATATATTCGGCAAAATAAAAGATATCGAATTTAAAATTAATTTTAAACAGAATAACAGGTCATGTAAATTTCTCATTATAAATTTTACTAATGAAAGTTTATCAGAATATTTCATCTTATTTTTCTAGTGAGGACTAAAATTGTTCTAATCAGAAATAAAAATTAATCAGCAAATTCTTAAGTTTCAAGTATATTTTTTCTTCTTCAATTAATAAGCTATATTCATTAAGAGTATTTGCAAATTTTACACAGATTTATTTCATACTATATACTTTATTAATGAAAACTATATAATAAAATCATTTTATATATTATCAAAAAATTCAACATAACATATGGGTTATTTTGATTTTTTTTCTTTCTAAAAAAAAATATTTTAAAAAGTGTACTACAAATTTTTTGCCAAGCATTAAATTTTGAAAGACAATGAAAATGTAATTTTGTTTTCCACTTATAGACAGCATTACGAAAGTGTGTTTTCTTGACGATCCCATAAAATACTTTATCTCTCAATTGTATTTTATTAATCATTTTCACTAATATTCTAACTACAGAATATTAAAATAATGAATTACTTAGCTATTACATATATCAAAATAAAGAAGAGCTCAAGGGGCTCATTGTAGCTTCATGTCATTTCTCTTTAGGATCAGCAAAGTACGACAGCATTTACCATGGACAGTGATTGGGAGAGTGACCACGTTCCTCCTCATTGAATCACAGGAGTTCCTCTGATTTGAGACGTATCCACGTTTATCTTGAATTCCTTCCGCTAGCGTGGGGTGGAAGAGGGTGCCAGCTCAGCAGTGACCTAATCAACTGATCTTGATTTAAAATAACGAGGCGCTAAGTGATGGTCGAGTATTCTAAACCCGTTTCTCTTAACATACAGTTGGGACTTGTCTGCATCGCTTTGTATGTTTCCTAATAAGGAAAAAGATGAGCAATTGTTTCGCTCACTTAGGAGCGAGGTAATGTGATATGATTGAGCGATTGTTTTTAAAGAAAGCAAACTTGTTGATGTGGATGGGTTTCTTATTACAAATATAATAAATAAAATTAATACACTTCCACGATAGGGATTCCCTGGTTATATTAAGTACTACAAGTTTTATTCTTCAATGAATTCAAAAACACAATAATCTTTTCAATATTTTTAAAATTGTAGACACAAAATAATAAAACAGAAGTTAATAATTCTAATCAAATACTTGACTAATCTAATACTTTTTTTCGTCACGTTGTATGCGATTCTATGGGAATATATATTTTAAAATGGATTACAATAATCCTCATGCCGTGATGAGAGTTTTATTTGCGAGTATTGAAATACAAAAGGAAAATTTATTTCATTATTCAAGCTTTACGTCATATCATGCATCTCAGCATTTTAGTTTTCTTTTTTTTTTCATGGTTCAATTCTAGTATACACAACACAGAGAATTTGGCGACATTTCTGAGAGCTATAAAATTCGCAATCTGTGGGTGTTGATTTTATGTGGTTCGGTGGATTTTTGAAGGTTAACTGTTTTGCATTAGCTATTTTAGCTACTTTCATTTCATAATCATTGAAATTTATAAATGTTTCCGTTTTTAAATTTTTATTTATGATTTATATGCTTTTTCTATGATCTGTCTATTGTATTTGTCATTTGGAGATGATAATTTCCTTTGTTTTTGCTTATACTAATGCTTGGTGACAAATATGAAAAATCTTCAATCATTGGTGGTAACAGTTTGGTGACAAATGCTAATTCTTTATCTTAGGGCAGGTGATATTTTTGAAAATTGTTCCAAATGTGTTACGTTTACTAAGATTTTACACTTCCCTTTTTTAAATAAAACAATAAGCTCCTTCAAATATTTAGAATGCTAATCGATTACCATGATTCTCAGAGATGAAAATAAGGATACTTTTGGTTCAACAGGTCATGGGTTCAAATCCTATGTCTGCTTTGATGATTTTAGTGTCCGAATTTACTTTAAATTGTACATTTTTGTCTAATTAACCATTCTCTGAAGTTAGTAATATTTATCAATCTACAAATCAAACAGAAGAAAAAAAAGATATACCTATAATAGTACTTTAAAATTAATTTAACATATCCCATTAAAAAGAACTCATTTTGAAAAGAATCATCAGTTGAAAAATATTCTCATTTTCATGAACTTATGGTGTTCACATGTTATAACCTTCATTAGTAAGCTAAGATAACTGATAATTAGGTGGATCATTTTTAATGAGCAAGAGGGAAATAATAAATGGCCTGCTAAAATTTTAAAACCTCTTATTAAATTCAGAATTCCATAAATTTTACTCATTAGAGATTTAAAGTTCTTCTCGGAAAAGACATCAATTAGAGCTTATAACGACACATTTTATTTTTGCAGAAAGGAACATGAGCAGTTTTACGCAAACAATAATTGATTAAACATTGGTTATTATATGAAAAATCTGCCCGAAATTTGTTAATGCCTATTAATTTACGAAACGCAATTTGACAGGTGTCAAATTGCGTTTCGTAAATTGTGAACAATTGAGTATATGAGTAAATTACCTTTAATTTTAATTTATGCTTAAATTCTCTTTTGTGTAAATATTTGTATTCGATTAAATTTTCCCTTTTGTAAATACATGTGTGCCATATAAACTATTTTTTGAAATCTTAACAGCATCTCTATAATTTATGAAAACATTTCTCTTAGAAATATGTATCTAAAAAGTTACTTTATAACAATTATTCATGTCGTTATATAATTGAACTCATAATATTGAACTGGAGGGCAAAGTTAATGTTTTTTACACACACAAATTCCTTAATTCAGTTGTAATTATCACAGAATTTCCAAGATTTATGCTGTGTTTAAGAATGTTTCTTAGTTTGATTTTACCTGGACAATGAATGTTTTTTTTATCTAATAATTCTGATTATATACATAAATAGAACTCAATAACTAAGTATTTGTTAGTAATAAGACGCGCCATAGACAGAACGCATACTTGAATAGGTAGTTGAAGTGGCAACAAAACAGATGCTAATTTTTCTGAACAGAATCCGTTATAAACAATTCATGTAAAATAATAATAATGTGAATAATATAGAGATAAAACACACAAATAATAAATTATTTTTTAATGTTTTTTTTTTAGTAAAACTGAGATTAGAGTGCCAAAACAACTATTGTTTGGATAAACACTGAAAGCTTAAAAACAAAATCACTTTGATCAATAAAAAAATCAAAGTAAAATAAAATAATATCAGAATTTATCAATATCATGTTATATTATCTCAAATGCATTGTTTCTGTGAATCACATTGCATGTACTTGTAATAGATTTGACATGCAGATAACACGCATGGCAATGATGGTTCGCTCAGCACATCACGAACCATAGCACAGCACATTCAGTCTGTAATGCATCCTCCAGTGTCTCCGCGTCCCATTCGACCACGCCTAACTGGACACACAGTTGTCCGTGGTCTAATTGGCAGTGATTCGACGATGTTTACAAAAGAGTGGTTTGTCCAAAAGTCATCCATTGCTTCGTTACTGGATGGACGTAAAAACACCTTAAAATAGCCTTAGATCATAAAGCAGTCCACAATGAAGGGTTAAATTACCCGGCATTTATAAATCAACAAAGATTTATGTGGCATTTCTTTATCTACATCGTATTGCTTTTACTAGAAAATTTTGTAGACAGATTTCTGTATTCATGTGTCTTAAAGATTTTCCAAGCACCCCACTGCCTAATTATATGTAATAAATGAGTATTCAGTTCATATCGTTCAACAGTTCTTGGTATCGAGTCTTACAGCTTTCACTTTGAAGAGTGTAACCCCTGATAAGCTGTTAAGCATTCGTAAGAGCGACGCATAGAATTAACATTACACGAAAAATAAAAGTTGCAATAATTGTATATACAAAACGAATTTCAATGATTTTAATGTAAATAATAATAAAATTAATTATGAGATGATGAAAGCATCATAAAACCAGATTAAAATAATTATTAATGACAACTAATCATCATCAATAATACGATGTTAACATATGCATTCATAGAAAGCTTAACATATTTCAGTTATATTTTATTATGAACTCACATGATGAGGAACAAATTATAAAATAAACGAATAAAATATCGGTAAAATTAAATTCATATATGCTTTGATTAAAACCAAATTAATGAATTAACGAAGTAATGAAATGCAATTCCCCGAATTTCAGTTTTTACTACTTATAAAATTTTATGTTTGAATACTCATTTTTATTATTTAAATCATTTATTCAATATGCGTTTAGGATCAATTTAATAATTTACTGTCAAAATGCTTTAAATCATTTATTCAATCATATTATGCAATTACCATGCAATTAAATCATTTATTCAATATGCCTTTAGGACCAATTTGATAATTTATTCTCAATATGCTTTAAATACTTTATTCAATTATGCAAAATTAAATCATTTATTCAATATGCCTTTAGGACCAATTTAATAAAAATTAGCCTTATTTAAACTAATTTTTGTCTTTCTATAAGCAATCTAATATTAATAAGACTTTTATACTATGCATAAATTCAACAAAAAGTTGCATCATCACTTATATTAAAAATACATCATTTATTTCTCTAAATTTAAATATTTTCTTCAATAATCCATTATTTATCAAATAAATACATAAAAAGACTTTTTCGTCGTTATTACATAAACATGCTTTCTGATTCATTATTTTATTTATTTTCAGAACAATTTCTAATTAGAGCTTCCTTAACTACTAGAAGTCGAAATAAAAATTAGTTTAAATATAAAAAAAACTCTAGTTAAAGAAGCTTGTAAAATAAAACAAATGATTTGCTTATTGTTGAAATTTAATAATATTTATATCATCAATTATTCAATGCAATTAAAGTCTTTAAAATAAATATTAGAATGGTTTATACTTAAGCGCACGTTGTGCAGAAAGGTTCACCTTGAAAAAAAAGTCAGTTAATAAAATATGTTATCATATACATTGTTTACAATTCATGGTACTAAGATCAATAAATAATAAATACGATATGTAAGCAAAATATGACTAAACTAAAAGCGTGATAAAAATAAGAGTTTTCAATTAATGAGGAAATACTTCCAAAAATAGTAGTTTGTATTGGGTCATTTATTGACTCTTCTATTTATAGTTAAAGTCACCTAAACAAGGTTTCCAATTAAGAGAAACATGCAACAAATGCGAACTCATTCCAGCAATCGTTATCTTCCCTGCTTGGGGAAATTGATTCACTTTTTCCCCATTCCATATCTGGTTCCGTCTGATAAGAGGGATATAAAGATGATCACACAATGATCCAAAATAAACTGGAGTCTATATTGGATCTTGAAACTTGCATTGTGTTTCTTAAAAAAGGGGACAAAAACACAAACATCGAAATCATCAAAAGGGATTTCCCTTTCTACAGCCATTGTCTGCAAACAAAAGAAAACAACACACAAAATCTAAAAAAAAAGTATTAGGTAGAAAAATGGTTTCTTTTTCCCAGAGAAGACACAAAATGTGTCGTTGGAATAAAAATGGCGAAAATATTTATTTTGATACAATGACGAACAAAAAAATCATGGATGGTATTTGTAACTTAAATGTATAAAATCTTTGCATTGTTTGAAAGATTTTTTTTGCACTCACAAACAAACAAAAAAGAAATAGATATATTTTAATTATATTAATACGAAGTTAAATGTATAATAACACGATAACTTGAGTTATATGTTTTAATTATGTATATAGAGGAATTCTTTGAAAATTATTATAATATGAATATTTCTTAACTATAAAACGAGAAATCTTTTTTTATAATTTGGAAAGCTATAGTTTTCCAGTTGATAAAATTGTCACTATACAGATCAGCCTGAAGAAAATAAGTGCGACCACCTAACTTAAGAAGCTTCATAGTTGCTGTTCCGATTTTAAATCCTGCGGTAAGATACTAACCAATAAGCAACTAACTTCTTTTTCAAATATATCATTTATTATATTTTAACAGCTTATTTATTGTCTATAAAATACATTTCTAATAAATATAAAATATGAAATCAAATTTAATAATAATGTATACAATTAAACGGGAAAAATATTGAATGGTACAGCAAAAATTAAAATTTAGCAATAAATAACAAAATAAATTACAGATTCTTTAATATATTAGAGTTATAATTAAGAACAAATTTCCAAATTTCAATGAATATCAAGAAATATGTATGTGTTAACTCATATTGTTACACATATAATAAAAATTATTAATTTTACATTTTTCTATGCTGTATCATATTTAAATAATTTCACTTAAATTTGTTTAGAAAGCAGATTTTCTATACAAATTGTTTCTCTATTAACTTTCTTTTTTATACACATAACAAAATTAATCAGGAAGATTTAATTAATGACAAAAGTATTATATTTAAAGTAGTTATTAATTCATTCAAATATTATTAATTCCTATTAATTATTCATGAATAATTTCATTTATTATATGAATTAATGTATATTAATTCTAAATTTAAATAAATATTTTAGCTCAATAATTCGTATCCACACTTTAAAAGTAATTTCTAAAACTAATTAATGATAATCAATTAATTTACTATAAAAATTTATTACAAAGAATAATATTTTCTTCAGACGATAAAATACAAATATATCATTTCTTGTTGCTGATACTGAAAGAACCAGACTGTGAATTAACGTACTATATAGATACTGGAGATTAATTTTGAAATTGTTTAATAATACATTTTAACCTACATTCAAAATTAGAATGATTGAATAATATTTCAATACACTTTGCATTAAGTAATATCGTTATGATAAAAGATCAAATGAATTTTTTACATTTGGCAAAAATTTAACGTCTATCTTGCTTTATTATGTGAACTGTTCAAACGCTTTTAGTATTTTTAAGAGTGCTTCTGCTATTATTAGTGCTTTTGCTATTCCCATAAATATTTTTTGTGAAACGCTTGAAATTAATTATCATACACCCCCGCTTCTGAAGTATCATTCAAGAAGATCTTCACGAATTCCTTCCTAATGAACTCCATAATCAATTTTAACTCATTTTGTCGACATTCACGTTGATTTTACAAGAATGTAAGAAATGATCTGTGATCTTCAAGTGATCAAAAATAAGTTCTCGAGAATTATTCTCTTTTGTAATAATAAATTACACATAATTTAACGATCTACGTGAATGTGTGTGTTATCTTAATTTTTCATCTCTTCCTCTTAGAAGTGACTATCTGGTATGGAAGAATATAATGAGTTAATAAGAAAAAGATCTTACAAGATAGTAATTAAGAAAAAGAAAGAATAAGCATGGTGCTCAATTTAATTAAATATAAAATAAAAATAAATTATCAGTATTAGTATTTAATGCACACATTTTTAAAAAAAAATCAAAAAATAATTTTGTTTTCAAAAACATAATTTGAAAAGATGAATGCAATAATTAACATTGCTAATTTATAAACAAACTTGCTTTTAAATTTCAATTCTCCGGTGTAAATTTTCTAAGTACATGATTTTTATAACGCACACGTATTAAAATAATTATTTTATTTCATGCACGCATTTATAATCATTTTATTTATTTTCAAATTAAAGCAAACTCGTAATTAATGTAAATATTATAATTCTTTGATAAATGACTTCTCTTTTCAAACAATTTATTTTTTTATAATAGATGCATATTTATGTTTAATAAAAGGCCCTGTTTCCAAATAATAAGCGTGACAAAATAAATGCAATAATAATTAATATTAATATTAAAATATTGTTCAAATGAAATGAAGTTTCATAAATATTATCGAACTTGGAAACTGGAAATAAATTCTAAAACAGCATTTAATAACAATAATTTTTGTGATTCTGATCTTCGCTTATGATTCATTAAATTGAAGTAAAATGAATTTGGTAAAGAATTAGATAAAAATATATCTTCTGGTAAACAAGCATATTGATAGAATCTTTAAATTAGGAAAATAAACAAGCGCAAAAAGAATATCACGACCAATAAAAAAAATTTCACGACCAATATAACAGAAAATTCAAATTCTATTTAAGCAGGAAATTCTAGTTTTTGAAAATCCATTTTTTTAAGTACAAAGCAAGGAAAATTTTAGTTGATCGTGATATTTTTTTCAACTTTATATCTTACTTGCATGTTAAACTCTAACAATGCCTATGTATTAACCCTGAATTCAACTGGAATGTTATAACTTGTAAACTATTGGATTTGAAAGCTCCAACTAAATCATATAAAGCACAACATTTAATAACAACAATATTAATGGTTCCTATATTTACGTGTTACAAAAATAAATTAAAAGAGTTTCGATAATAATTTGGTGAAAAAAATACCTTCTGAGTGTGTGTGTACGTGCGTGCGTGTGTGTGTGTGTGTACGTGCGTGCGTGTGTGTGTGTGTGTACGTGCGTGCGTGTGTGTGTGTGTACGTGCGTGCGTGCGTGTGTGTGTGTGTGTGTACGTGCGTGCGTGTGTGTGTGTGTACGTGCGTGCGTGTGTGTGTGTGTGTACGTGCGTGCGTGTGTGTGTGTACGTGCGTGCGTGCGTGTGTGTGTGTACGTGCGTGCGTGTGTGTGTGTTCGTGCGTGCGTGTGTGTGTGTGTGTTCGTGCGTGCGTGTGTGTGTGTGTTCGTGCGTGCGTGTGTGTGTGTGTGTGTACGTGCGTGCGTGTGTGTGTGTGAGTGCGTGCGTGTGTGTGTGTGTGTGCGTGCGTGCGTGTGTGTGTGTGTACGTGTGTGTGTGTGTACGTGCGTGCGTGTGTGTGTGTGTGTACGTGCGTGCGTGTGTGTGTGTGTACGTGCGTGCGTGTGTGTGTACGTGCGTGCGTGTGTGTGTGTACGTGCGTGCGTGTGTGTGTGTGTACGTGCGTGCGTGTGTGTGTGTGTGTACGTGGGTGTGTGTGTGTGTGTACGTGCGTGTGTGTGTGTACGTGCGTGCGTGTGTGTGTGTACGTGCGTGCGTGTGTGTGTGTACGTGCGTGCGTGTGTGTGTGTACGTGCGTGCGTGCGTGTGTGTGTGTGTACGTGCGTGCGTGTGTGTGTGTGTGTACGTGCGTGCGTGTGTGTGTACGTGCGTGCGTGTGTGTGTGTACGTGCGTGCGTGTGTGTGTGTACGTGCGTGCGTGTGTGTGTGTGTGTGTACGTGCGTGCGTGTGTGCGAGAGAGAGAGAAATAAATAATCACAACTTAGAATTCTGGTTACCATCTAAAGCTTGGAACATAATTTAGTGCTTTCTGCATGCAGAAAGTTAAAGGTCTAACCTCGAATCATGTATTAGAAATTTTTAATTTGACAGAGAAGGATATCAGCGTCGAATCTTCAGTACTTGAGAGTGACCTAATATGTATCATCATTGTTAAGATTCCATAAGATCAATCTAAAATGTTTGAAATTGGTATACAATTCACATTTTTTGTAGTAAATATTCTGGTTAGTGATATACATCCTGACTATGAAACTTGACCAGATAAAATATGTTACCGTTTAAACTAACTAATCTGCAGTTTAATAATGGATAAATTTTCCTTCAAAATATTAATAAATGCCAGAGAAAGTATGGTAACAGAAGAGTGTCAAAATAACAGATACTAATTTTAAGGCTTCGTTTTAAGTACAGAGCTCCTGGTTTCATAAAGATGAACAGATACATTTCATAACCCACCGTCTTTTCTTAAGTATAAATAAATGAAAAAATTTCAAAATGATAAATAAAATTATTAAAGTGTCTAATCCATAGTCGAAATCACCAGAATAATTTTAATAAATTCATGTCTGATATTGAAGGTCAAAACTACAAAAAATCTGAAGACAGTCGAGGAAGATGCCTTTCCTTGTCTTTAAAGCAACTGCCTCAAAAAAAGAAAAGTATAAAATAATTTTCACATTCATTTTTCAATATATCTTCCTCACTTTAAAAGTCTGTAATCATGCCCATCGTGAGAGTTTAATACTACTTTCTCTGAAAAGAGAATTAATTCCTCTTTCTCGGTGTAAAAAATAAATATATTTATATAATCTACTTTAAATCTTATGAAGCATCCAGTAAGAGTTCTGAAATATTTTGCATCATAATTTTAACAGGAATTTTCTCTTTTTTGAAAATATGTAACTAATTCTTCTTTATTATTCGTGGTGAATCACTTTGATACATTTACTTTTTGGACAAAATATTCGGGTTATAAAACGCGAATATTATACCGCACATGGTTATAAGCTTGTAAATCTATAAATATATATGTTATAAATTCAAACATCATAAGACTGATTTTCTTCATGTATTTGTGAAATTAGAATCATTAAAAAAATACTTGAAAAGTTAAAATACTTCAATTAATTTATTATTTAAATTTATGAATTATAGACATTACTTGAAGCATATTGAAGACATGGTGCTAATATAATATCACAGAATTAAATTGTGTGAAAAATAATTTTAAAGATTTTTAATTGCAGATAAATGAATAATAAAATGGGGGGTTTAATAATTGAAATAATCTTTTACATAGAATATTCAACTGTCACTAAATTACAATGCGAGTAGATCTCAAACTTAAAATGACAAAAAAAATTGAGGTTAAAAATTATTATGTTTTAATAAAAATTTATTAAAGTAGTTTCATGTCTAGTTTAACTCGTGAAAAATTATCACATTTAATAAATAGTTTTTAAAGCATGTTGATAATGTAATAACTTTTCATAAGTTAAAATTCAGTAAGTTAAAATTTTTTCAACTTTTTCAAATAACGATCTAATTTGCAAATTCAAATTAAAGAGACACAATACACTACTCTATCTGATGTTAGTAACAAGAATGATATTGCATTCAAGGTTTCTTATTCATCAATTTTCTTGATTCATAATGAATTAAGAGATACTTCTGAATTGCAAAAATATTTGTAATTAATTACATAAATATAATTTATAAACAATTATCAAATCACATAAGCTTTTCAATAATATTATTTGTTTGTAGCATACTTTTTTAAATACAAATATATATTACCATTTAATTTCAATCATATCATTTGATACGTCTATCTTAATTCCTCTTAAATATAATCAGCAAAGAGCCAAATATAACCAAGTTTATTTTTAAAGATATCTAAGCACATGAAATGTCAAATATCTTTCTATTTTCTTGCTGATGGAGATTGAAAAGCAAACAATGAATAGAAGATCAATTCATATCCAGGTGTGCACAAAGCGTGTAAATATACTTGTCTAGATTCAAAGAGAAATAGAGTTAAGATTAAATTGATCGCTGATTTAATTGATGAATAAACTAATTGATTCCTACTTATAAATGAATAACATTAATATTCATTTTTATCTCGTTAAACAAATGAAGGAATGAAGCCGCACTTCTCACGAGAAGGTCATCATGTAACTACCAGGACTGGAATGTACTGGTCGAAAGACCAATTGATTGGAAAGAATGTTTTTTAAACTTAAAAAAAGAGGATTTGTAGAATGAATTTAACACAGTTGATTTTAGCTAGGTGTAATATCTTTCTTAATAAAGATAATTATATTTTAAGTGACTGAATTTCTTGTATAAATATTACAAGCTAATAATTAGTAACCAAAAACAATAAAACAATTATCAAGTATTTTCACCAAAGAGCGACATAAATTTTATTTTATATTCATTAAGGAATAAATATAATTGTATTTTAAAACTAAAAATAATAAATCTTGTGTAAAAATTAAATGAATATTAATCGTGTACTCTAAACTCTGCGGCCCAACAGACCCAAGACCTACAGTGGTCATCACTGTTCTCTTGAGCGAGAGAGTCAGAGGTGCGAAGCTTATGTCCCAATTAGGTTGTCAGCCTATTGTGAATCCCCCAGCGTTTAATTCACAAGCATGCTTTTGATACTCAGTGTATCGACTTATTATAGGGATAAAAGGCTCAGTTTACTTTTGCCAGGCCGAGGTACAAACTGCGGACCTGTGACTCTTAGTAGCTGTACCTAGTAGAGTGAAACGCTACCACTAACCACATGGCTTCTATTAATTTTATGTCTCAATTATGAGTTTGGTTAAGTTATATTAAAAATTCTAACACATGTAATAAATCTGATAAATAACAAATTTAACATAAAAACAATTTTCTGAAAGAAGATGTTAGATGTATACAGAGTACATGCACAGATGAGATTTATTACATGATTATATGTAATAAATCTCATCTGTGTATAAAGAAAACTCTTCCATATAAATAATATGTGACTCATATTTTAAATATTAAAAATTATACTTGAATAAATGATATAAATTTATAAGTGCTTTATTATTTTTATTTTATGAATGCAAAAAATAAAAACTAATTTCAAAACAAATGAATAAATATAGAATTAAATATGCTTTGAAAACTATTAATAAAAATTATATAGCTACGCATTTCTTCCAGAAACCCTTTGATTTCTGTTATTTACGTAAACATGAAATTCAAATACATAAAATAATTCAAATTATCTTATAGAAAGCTAATTACATTCATATATATTTAAAATATTTAGAATCTGTTCATAAAAATTAAAAACATTCTTTTTCTGGGGAAATTCGGAAAAGCAGTTGGAAAATATATTTATAAATTATTAATTAACTGAATAATATTAAAATCTAAAATTTTGTTTGCCTTTCAGCCAAGATTTTATCAGAATACAATTATTTTTGAGTTTCTTTATAGAATTATTTCCATTAATAATGAAGTAATATTTATAATATTTATATGGTCTTTTATTACATTTATGCTATAAAAAGGCATGGAAGCGTTATACATATTTTGAAATTTACGATAAGTAAATCGCATTTACCTGCTTGAAATCGCTGCCTTTTAAGGAAAAAAGGTTTACTGGCAACAAGTATTTGAGTTAGATGATGTGCATTTTAATTATGTAGGAAGAATTTCTTTTTGTATCTAGAGTGTAAATTCCACTAGCTGTATGGTTTTTACGAACTAACCGTATTCTATAGTGTAAATCTTAGTTCTGACCAAGGATTAATTTATTAGAAAATGTTGAGTTTAAATTTTTCAATTTTATTTTTATGTGGAATTCAGGATTGGGCTAATATGTGTCATTTAAGCTTCAGTGTGTAAATGTCAAAATACAGAAAACTGAATTAATGCATTACTTTTCCATTAATTGAATTAATGAATTACTTTTCCATTAATTTTCCTACATTTTATATAATTTATATAATTGTATAACCTTATATTTCTCTTAATTATGCAATTTATATATAGACATATATATATATATATATATATACATACATATATATATATATATATATATATATATATATATATATATATATATATTATATATTATATATATATATATATATATATATATATATATATATATATATATATATATATATATATATATATATATATATATATATATATATATATATATATATATATATATATATATGTATGTATTTATATATATATATATATATATATTCATAAGCGATTTTTTTCATTCATTCTAAATTTCTCCCCATCACATTTCCTAGAAATAATATGTAAGATATTTTTTACAAAAATTTGGCCTTTCAATTCTATTTTTATCACTGTGAGAATTTTAATGTGTAACAGTTACATAAATAGAACAGTTACTTTCACAAATATTTATATTTTGAATTTCTGCTGACTCGTGTCCAGTATTGTAGGGATTTCTGAATCTTACCCACTTGTTAACCACTATCTAGAAATTACAAAACAGATGTCTTCAAATTATTCATATTCTTTCTTTAATCTTTTGAAAACATTTATTGCCTTCAAATTCAGAAATGTTGTCTCTAAATGAACTCATTTTCTCGTTAGAAAAATGATTGAAATGGGTCAATCCAGAAACAAGAAATGCATCAAAATATATTTAATTTCAATTATTATGATGTATATTACGAATTTATTAAGGATTCACATTCAGATTTCAATGCAATTATAAAAGGAGTTATATCATAACAAATTAAATAAGCATTTTATGTTTGTACTTGCAGAAATTAATTATTGTGCGTATGCTGTACACCTCAAACTAACATCAGTATTTTTTTTTCCATTATGCCTTGTCATTCTGAGGGACATTCAAGTGGTATAGTCGATATTTGAGCTTTCACCTCCTCTTCACTGACAGTAGATAGAATAGGATGTGATAATCCAAAGAATACATTACATTTCTACTTGATCCCTATAAACGATAGTACCTGATTGGTACTGCGAAGATCAAACGGGATCAACTCATCTACCAAACAGATTGCCGTATATTCATGTTATTAGTAGCATCAGAAGGGAGAGATGTTATGCTTTCCTTTATCCCAAATATCAACAGCAGTCATAAATATTTGACTTTGGGTGTCAAATGAGGAACGATATCAACGGCTATGATCTTCATAGATATCCATAAAGGGTACTGAAACTCTTTGACTTAATATTTATTGGATAAATTGTATTTTTCTCAAATACCCCTGCATTTATTGCTTTAACTTATTTGATTTCATTGTGAATATTTAGATATACTTATATCTTCATTAGTGTAATATACATACTTTAGTTGCATTTTTCTCTGATATATAAATTGAGAATATCAGCTAATGTAAATCTAACCTCATTAAATATGTTGGGCTAAAATCATCAATTCTAGATGAGATCTCCTCTTATAGGAGAGTGACTTTGCTCCATTGTACTAGATACTTAACCTTTATAACTTAAAGATACATAAATCTGGAATTACACACTCAATTTAATGAAAACTTAAAATCACAAACTTGATAAGTTTCCTCGTTTCTTTGTTTAGTATATGTAAAATATACTAAAGTTTTGATTTCATAATATGATACAATCTACGGCGAATACAACTCCCTATATATGAAAGTTATTTCAGAAAGATAATACGCAATGGATGTTAATAAAGGTCACTGCAGCTTACTTTTATTAGGTTACACTCTATCTCATGTCGCATCGGTGCATTATGTAATTATTCATAATTCATGCACCTATTCAATCTAATTCAAAAATCGAAACAAACAATACACCCAATAAGCAATAACATTTTCTTAGTAAGTTAGGAATTCAGAAAACATTTTCAACTATTATAAGCTAAAAGTATGAAAATTAATATAACTGTATGGAGCCATATTATTGTATATAAATAACAAAGTAACATATTAATTTCCTACTTATGATAATATTTAACAGAAAAATGAGACTGATGTAAAATTTTAATTATATTCTTGACATTCGATCTTATTATTTACGATTAACTTACCTAATTCAGAAACTTATATTGACACGTTTATTATAATATATGTAGGCGTAATTTAATTTATATACCTTAACACATTTTACAATATTTTTACGTGTGTAACAGATTTTCAATATCCATATCACAAATTAAAATTTACTTTTCTATTCTTTAAGCATCAGCAAAAAATTCGCCACTTTTAATAATGAGTTCCAAGTCAGTGTTACTTCTTACGCTACCATGAAATAACTTTTATAATTTTATTGAACAAAGGACGATATCTTTAGCGGAATGCAATCTGTTACATGAAAGATTTTAGTCATTTTAATATCCGAGAAAAAGAAAATAATATTTTTGAAAAGGCTGTTCAGAAAGAAAAAAAATATGAATTCTTTCCCCATAAGAGAATAATAAAACGTTTCATATGTTAAGTTTAATAAAATATATTGTAGTTTTCGATTTTCTGTAATGCGAATAATAACATTTTAATCTAACTTCTTTTCATACATTAATATAAAATGCCATCTAATGTATAAATGTGAGAATGCACTCAATATTTTTTTTCCTTCTTCTTCTTCCAAAAGATGTCGATGATCCGAAATTTTCAGACAGTAAATTGATTATATTTACTGTACGTAATATAATACCTATTTTAATATAATATAAAGAACAAGAACAGGTGTTGGCAACGAACGGCCTGCGTGCCAGATTTACCACACAGGTCATTCAAATACATGAAACAGTTTTCATCATTTTATGAAATTATCACTTAAAGTTAAATCATTTATCATCACTTTATTGACAATTTACTTTGTTGTACACAAAAATTTTTCTTTTGTAGTATAGTTAATCAGAGGATATCATGATTATGTGAAGTGCAGAATTAAGAAAGTTGAAAATTTTCCGATCTCTTGTCTATAGTTATCTATAGATTCAACATTATATTTCCGCTAAGAAAATAATCACTGTTCAATGAGTATGACGTTCAGTGATACAGATTAGCATTTTATTTTATTTTAAAATATATCTTAAGATAACTTTCCTATAATAGCAATGTGGAAGTACTTTTGTAGAATTCAATAGCAGTTTCTAACTGAAATGTAGATTCCTGAATTACATCGGTTATTGTTGCTGAAGAAAAATTTTTCATGATCTTGAGCATTATCATAAGTTATTCAAGTGTGATATTTTATTTGATGGGAAATAATCACCGTGTTTAAATGGGTCAAAATCCAAACCATTTCACTGCTATTGGAAACTTATCCCTATTGTATCTTAAATGAGTTGGTATGCCTTGATCCAGTTAGTGATCACTATAACTTAAATCGACTGTAATCCATACCCTTTCACAGCTATTGGTGGCTTACGTCAACAGTAAATTACAAGAGTGATTTTTGTTGATATGTGTCTGCCTAATCAGTGACCACCATGTTAAAAGCATTGCGCGTTTTAAATATAAATCGAGCTTGATCCAACAGATCATGGTGGTTTTGCCGAATTTGAAAAACTGTGTTTTAGCTATATCATTTTATTCCAATGGTGGACACTTGGGTGACAAACCCTATGCCACAACAAGGCCAGAAACTGCTACTCATTTCTCGTTACCCAGCGGGCACCTGTGAACCAAGTCACGGAGGCGAGTAGTGTTGCTAGTGCCGTACCATCACAAACTCGTTTATGGGGTGGGCCATATTTATGCATAATCACAGAAGAAAGGACAGGGGAACACAGAACAAAGAAAGAAAGTAAAATCTATGATTGATCCGGGATTCGAAACCGGGAGCCAAATCTCAGGAGAGATTTTTA
Organism: Latrodectus elegans; assembly: GCA_030067965.1. Taxonomy (NCBI): domain Eukaryota; kingdom Metazoa; phylum Arthropoda; class Arachnida; order Araneae; family Theridiidae; genus Latrodectus; species Latrodectus elegans. Next base: position 92,363,787 of record CM057814.1, on the reverse strand, counting down.
CGAACTAATGGCTAGGCCCTTTCTTGACACCGTAGGCTCGATGATATTTTTAACTGCCATTTACCGATTAAAATTTTGAGAAATTTCTTTTTTGCGAACTTTCGTTTCTAACAAACAGTTTTCTTTTCCGTGTTTTTTTTATGTTTATAATTTTTATTTTTTCACTTTTTTATGATTATTTTTTATATAACATCTAAAAATTTGGTTCATTCATGAACTAGGAAGTGACACGTGCTGGCATTCCAGACATTATGAGAACAGTAGTCGGAGACACATATTGGAAGTAGATATCAAACATCGGAAGGGAAAAAACTATGGTGCAGAATGCGACTACTGTCCTTCCCATATGTAAGAACATAGAAAGAGGAAAATACCTCTCCTTTCCGTTGGTAAGAGCAAAGAAGGGTTAAACAACTACAAAGAACTCCTTTGCTGTCTAAATTTTTTTCGTATATTTTTTGAATATAGAATTAAATGTAGTATGTTCTGCAGAAAGAAAGGATGATGAAAATATTGATAAAAATAAAAGAAGAGAACTCGCGCGCAAAAACAAAGCTTTCAGATATCGAACAAGAGAATGATACAATGCAATGACCACCATCAAATCGAGCGGTTGAATGTTGAATATGTAACAATTCTAAAGTACTTTTATGAGGAAGAAACAGCAAAATGATTTTATACATTGTAAAAATTTAAAAATATATTTTAAAAAAAATGTAGTTTTTAAATAATAATAGGTAATTATACTTTGACTGATTTTCATCAATAAAGCGAAAGTATGTACTGTTTTTAAGTCTGAATTCTATTTTCATGTATTTCTTATAGTGCATTCTAAATAGTTTTTTCTATTATATTACTTTATTTAAAAACAAACAGTAGTTTGGTAAAAAAAATCAGATCTTAATAGTCTAAAACGTTATTTTTCTATTTCATAAACTGTTTTACCGATCCTTACGAGTTCGTAAAAACGATCATCTACTGTACATATGTTTAATTTATCATAAATATGAAATTCTTATAATTTTTCTAGAAATCTAAAAAATTAGGCATGTTAACTAATTTTCATCAATCAGCTTAAAAGAAAAATACACGAGAGAAGAAATTTTCTCACAAAATTTGAAAATTGAAAATTTCTGATTTTTTTTAAAAAAAATTGAATGTAAAAATTTTAAATGAAAATTGTTCAATGTAATGACAGCAAGACTGTAATAGTATAATTAATAATTCTATACTTTAAAATGAGAAAAAAACAAAGTTTCTCAAACTTTCAAGTAAATTAAAAATTATTTTAAGAATTTTTAAAAAAATGTATTGTATAATTTTCTTTTTTTAATATAAATATGAAAAAAGTTAACAATAAAAAGCCTATATAAATTCAAAAGAGAATAAAAGAAAACTGTGCTAACAAAGAACACTTAAAATAAAATTAGGATCAATTTATTAGAACCATCACAAATACGAAATCTAAAAAATACATTAAATTATAGGTTAACAACTCTTTTTTGTATAGCGAAAGCAAATACTTGAGAAAATTAAAGTATAGTTTCAAACAGCATTATTAAGACATTAATAATTTTAAGAATACATTTTGAGTAACAAAAAATTAAAAGAGCTATGATGACTTAATAAACCGAGTCCTTTTATGAAATCTTTTATAATACTCATTATTTTAAAAAACACTTCTAAGATAAAATAATCAGAATTTAAAAAAAAGAAACTTAAAAAAGTCTTAGTAATTCCTCGAGAAAGTATAATCCACATTTAGAAAAACATAAAAGAAATAAACTATTTTAAGGATATAATTACTTATAAATTAATTACCATTATTTTTTTATCAAATACTTAAAAATTAATTTTTTTCTATTTTGTAAGGAAATTAATAAGAGGCAAATAATAACTCATGAGTTTATCTCAATTTAAAAGACATATACTTGACTAAATTCAATTAGAAATTTAATTATCAACCTTTAACTACGTATTTGTTAAATATTTCCATTAATATTCGGAGCTAGAATACATTTTAATGTTCCAATGATAATTCCGATACATTTATACGGAAATTATATTCTTCAAAAATGAAATGTACACTAATATTTATGTGAATAGTTGTATCTTCAATGAACACAATTAAGGATTTGAAAATAATTTTTTTGTAAATCATATAAATAGATAAGGGTGATTGTTATACAACTTTATGTAATACTTTAAAAGAATAAATGAGAGGACATGATTACTTGACTAGCTAAATTTAAAAGTTGTGATTTATATGTCAAACAGGTAGTCTAAATATAAAATGCCCATAATTTAATCCGAAAGACTAAGAATGATAATTGGGAATGTCTATCAACTTATTATTTATTAAATTGGCAATGGTAACCTGGCTGGTTATGGCGTTTGTTCTCGTTATTGGGAGGTAGTGAGTTCAAAACAGGAGCCAAATGAAAATACGTTGTGTGCGCTAATGGCTGCTGGAGGTATGTTAAATAATTCGTAGTCATTGCGATCCGGTCCTCCTTGTGAAATGATACCTGCGGGTGGCTAACCAGTCTTGGGGACGTTTGCTTGGTCCCTACTTCTACATTTTGAAGACCCGCCTTATTTCGGAGCCTTGAAGGCACAGTCCTTAGAATTCCCCACTGCATGAGGTGCTATCACTTCTGCTCTCCTTGAAGTGCTAATAAAGGTGCTGGGTGTTATTAAAATATTAATAAAATATCTATACGAAAGTAAAACACGTATGGATCATTTTGCTTCTGCATGGATGCACATAAAATCTATTATTAATACAAAGTATTAAACTAAGGTGCTGGCATCTTTAGTAAATTTTTTTGTTTTCGTTTTCCGTTTGGTAAACTTTCACTATTCTAAAAAGAATTATAGATTTTAAAGATCTGAATATTTCCTTTAAAATAAAAAAAATTCTGTGTACTTAAATCGCTGATAAATATAAGTGAAAGAAATAGATTAAAACGTATTATTGAGTTACGGTGAAGGGGGCATTATCCAGTTTACTTTAAGGAAACACAAAATTGCTTGCAAAATTATATAGTTACAGTAACTTCTTTGAAAATTCCACAAAACAATGATTAGAATTGAAGAAATTCACATTACAAAATTGTTATGATCACGCAATCTTTCGTGGTCAAAGGAAATATTGTAAATATAAAAAAAAAAAAACAAGCATTTCTTTATATTTTTTAAGTAATTTTAGGAAGTATAATCTTGAAGTATAAACGAGATTTTACATTCAATTGCTGAAAGTTTTATTTGCGTCATACGAAAGATTTTTTTTTACGTTAAAGTAAATGATTTCTTGACAGTGGTATATCTGAGAGAAACGTAACCAAATATTTTTCTATAACAGTATTTTCCGCATTAAAAATTATGAATTTTGGACAAAATGCTTTATTTAGAAATCTTTTATTCTATAATTCATAAGCAATTTTTTTTTATTTGAAACTAAATACTATAACAAAAAAATAAAAATATCAGTAAAGAAAATCCTTAAGTTTCCTTTATAATCTGAAATATATACAAATCCTTAAATACAATTTTTGAGAAATGGCACTTTCAACATTAATTTTTCTCCTTGCTACAAAAGAAATATATAATCTATTGTTCCAGTAAATGATTGTAATATCTTTGGGTTTTCACCAAACAAAGGTAATGCAGACAGTAGAAATCCAAATCACCGAATCATTTTCAGAATTTCAGAAAAAAATTGAGTGAAGATGAGAAGAAAAAATTAAGGAGAAAATAGTAAAAGTTCAAGAAAAGAAAGATATGAAAAGAAAGAAGAGCAGAATGATACGTCTCTTGAAGAATTTAGAAGCATTCTTTTGAAAATTCCTGAACGTTCAGAAGTTTGTGCTGAAGACATGGGGGAATGGATCTTGAATCAGACCTTAGATTTTCAAATTACAAATGATAGTAAATTATTGAAAGCGTATAAGAAGAAGATGACCTTAATGTGTCCGAGTTGAAGCAGACACTGGGCCATCAGCTGGGGATAGAAATTCCGGTTTTGAAACTGCTTTGAATTGTATGGAGCGTCAGTTAATGTGGGACAACTTGCAAATTCTCACTTGGCAACTTGAGGGGATAAAAGCGACTTAACTGGAGAAAAATGGATAATAGCGGTGGAAAAGCTTAGTCTGACCAATGATGATCAGCAAGTGCTGACTTTCCTTTAAAGCATTGTACATATATACTGCATTAATGTACAGTACTTGTAAATACTTTAACAAGTGATGCTTTATCTTTTAATTGATATAAATGCTATTTTCCTTTAAAAAATATATAGTTTTTCTCCCTTTTATCATGTTAATTAAAATGGACCATTTTTCCGATAAATCCAATTATCCGAATGAGGTTTAGTTTCCATTATACATTTAATTTTCCAAAATGATTAGCATTTATTTTTAATTAAAAAGTAAGAAATGTTTTATATTCATAATTAAGTTAAATGCACTTGTTAGAGTTTTCTGAGAAATTATTATTATTATTATTTCTTCATAATTTTTATCAATTATGTTTTTATCAGTCATTGTAATTAATATAATTTATATAAATTTTGTGAAATACAATGCAAATACATGCAAATGAATTCTCAGTTCTTAGTTAAAAACTTCTTCAGAAGTTTTACTGTAATATTTAAAGCAAAATTATAGCCTAAGAAATATTAAGCTTGGTACACTAATTTATAATAAAAGTCTGGTTTCTAAACAAAAGCAACATTTTTATGCAAATTTTATATTTTTAAAATCTTTTATAAAATTGTAATTGCATCAAAAATATTAAACATTCTTTTCATGTGCTTAATATTGAATCTAAGAAATTATTAATACTTATTTTTCAAATGAATTTTTTTAATTTAAAAAAAAAATATTATTAACAATATTAATATAGTCTTGATAAATCTTAGAAGCTCAAAATCCTGACATTGAAATACACAAAAAACTATTAATAAATAAAACTATCTGATATTTTTAACAGAAAGCTATGAATCTTCAAAAAAGAATGTATTGTGTTTAATTAATTGATATTAATTAAAGTAATAAAGATAAAGGGAAAAATTCTTTTTCAAAGACAAAAATATCTAAAATAAAGAAAAATATAAAGTTTCTTGCAAATTCGTTTTCATAATATATATTAATTTGTATAATTAAAACAAGGAGTAATTATTTACGTTGAATATTTTCTACGCGATAAATAAATTTTTTGTTTTAAATGGATTTATTCTTAAGAGAACTATCTGCTTTATGCAAGTCACTTTTTACTAATTATGATTTCATATGACAATATATTCTTTCCTGCCCACCAAAATTTATTTCACCATGCTGAATGAATTTATTATTTTAAACATGTTACGGGAAAATAATTTTTACGTGATCTCATTTGTCTCAGTAAACTAATATCATTAAAGGAGTTGAAATATACCATGTATTTAAACCTGTTGGAGATTTGAATACTAATTATTATTAAAAAGACTATTCTTTTTTAGAGAGGCTGAAATCATTTTCAACCAGACTGAATTAATGTATTTTATGTTTTAGCTAATCAGCAATATATTTTACGATGTAAGCAATTGTACAAAAAAATTAATATCAAAGCCACCTAGGGAAAAGTTAAATTAGGAATATTTTACACAATTCTAATTTTTTTATTTTCTTTCATTATATATTTTCTTTCATTATATATATATATATATATAGATAGATAGATAGATAGATACACACTCACTTCCAAAAGTTAAGCACGAAGATGTAAAATTGTAAAATGCAAAAATATCAATAAATAATCCTTTGATTGACACATAATTTGGCAGAAAAGTAGCATATTTATTTATGCATAAAATTAAATCAATAATTATATACAGAAATAAAAACAATTTTTAATTTTTGTAAGTTATCAGATAATGAAATACTGCATATTTAAATATAATTATGTATAAAGTGAAAATAAACAGCATAAAATGAAGAAAGGGTATTAATAGGGTATGCGAACCCCCCTCATCGGTATACAAAATTTACACCTTGCGATTAGGTGGTCAACCATCGCAGAATTAAGCAATAGTCATTCTTCTCGTAGAGCAGTTTCCAGCTCAATAGAGTGGCTGGAGATGGGAAACGTGAAGATACTGCTCAGCCGAGAGCCTCCTAAAGATTTTCAGTGGGATTAATATCAGTAGAATATGCTGGCCATGCCATACGCGCCATCCCTTCACTCTCCAAGTAGTCATCGACGATATCTGCTCTATGGGGACGCCCGTTATCATCCATTAAAACAAAAGTAAGGCCAACTGCTGCAGCGTACAATCTCACAATGGGTTCTAGGATTTCATCTCGATACCGGAGAGCCGTCACAGAACCTCGTTTAAAGATGTGCAGGTCGATGTGGTATCCTCGTGAAATCCCTGCCCACACCATAATGCTTCTGCCTTGGAATGCGTGATGTTCGGTGATGTTTTGGGGCTGATTGCGTGTTCCTTGTTCACGCCATATCCTTATGCACTTGTCATCTGGCTCCCAAGCAAATCGTGACTCATCAGTAAACATGACATTGCCCAAGTCAGACACAGTTCAATTGACATGTTCCGATACCACTTTAATCATGCCCCTCTTGATTGGAAGGATAGACAAACACAAACTCGAGGTACCTGGGCGTAGAGTTCATTCATATGTAATCCTCGGCGTACAGTAGCTGAAGATATCACCTTACCAACGGACGCTATAACCATAGATGTCACACGTGTGGAGTTCGCTCTACTATTCCGCTTGTCTAAAATTGCAATATATCGATCTTCCGCGGGGTTTGTAATCCTTGGGCGACCGGATACGGACCTTCGAACAACTGTCTGTGTAGTTTGGAATTGTTTCCATAAACGTGAAACTACAGAATGATGAACGCTGAAGAAAAGAGCAACATGTGAGATTGACTGTCATGCTTTAATGCACCCCACAGCACGTCAGAGCTCAGAATCTTCCATTCGTCTTCTATAAGTCACAGGAACACGTATGTCTGGAAAACAAGTTGTACGAAAGTTTTAAACACCTTCGATCAGACTTATAATCAACTTCTGTAACCCTTTATAAAGCTGGTGTCTTATGACTGCCTTTTTTTCATATTTCTTGACATGAAAGCGCGATTGCTGTTACCTAACATATTTGCATACTTCCATCTACCTCTGAAGCGATTTGCATCCTCTTCAATTCTGATAGGCTTCCGAAAATTTGCTATATTTTAAGTAAACATAAGTTCAGTATTTTAAGTCCATTAACTCAAGAGAAACTGAACCCATTTTAAAAAATTTAATGCTAGACTTAATTTAAGCATATTTTCCAAATGTTTAAGAATTAATTACATTAGAAAACATTTTCTATTCACACACACACACACAATAAGAAGAGGGTATAAATATTTTTAAGAAACAATAATTATATAGATATTAGTATATTGTATATATTTCTGATATAACCGTTAAATATACCAATATATATATATATATATATATATATATATATATATATATATATATATATATATATATATATAGTGTTTAATATTCAATGAATTTGTGGATTTAATTGTGGATATTATATGAACTTTATAATAGTATAATTTCTCTCATTTCATTCACTTTCGTTTTTTCAATTCTGCAACTTTTATATTTACACTTACTAATAGAAAAATTTTTTAAGCATGAAATAGATGTTGAAATTGGACGCACCTCTTCATTTTCAGAATATAATTTATTAAATTGCGAAATAATTAAAAGACAGACATTTGCTACATATCAACCTTTGTTTAGTTTAGTTTTATGGAATGTAAGCATCTGTATATGAAAAATTTTGTGCAAGAATTTTAATATCTTATCGTAACTTAAACTTATCCAAATTTTTACTCTCTGCATAAATAAGCTTTGAAATGACTTCGGGGAATATAGTTAGCTGTAAAGTCGCAGTTTAATAGTTTCAAATAGCTAATAAAGATGAAGTAATGATCAAGTATTAACTTTATTTTCCCAGAGTTTGTCGTTGAAAAGTGAATGAAATTTTGAAAGCTTTATCAATATTTTACAATATATTTCATTTAATTATATATATATATATATATATATATATATATATATATATATATATATATATATATATATATATATATATATATATATATATATATATATATATATATACCTCCATAATATAAATGTAATGAATTGATTTATGTAATAAAAAGATATTTATTATAAGTATATCAAATATGCAAAACAGGAATTTCCTTATATAAAATTTTAGCTGTATAAAATTATTATAATTCACAGTTTAATTTCCTATTTTTTTTTTATAATAAATAAGTTTTAGAAGCCTAAACATGTTGTATTTATAAATAAGCTGGTTCACGTTTAAATGCTTGAAAATATCAGTAATATAAATTTGTGTGTTTTAATGAAAATAATAATTTCAATTATATAGTTAAGATTTCTTAAAACATGTCATCACTTGAATTTAGATAAATAATTAGATTGATATCTTCAGGAACTATATAAAACTGCCAATAAAATTTAGTTACATCTGGTATTGCTAGGTAAAACTTTTACAATAAATTTATCTAATTTTATAATTTGTATAATAATATTTTATTATAAATTTTCATACACATATTCATTTTATAATAAATTTATAAAGGAACCAACTAATAAAAAAAATTAAGAAAAGTGTGGAGACATTATTATAAAATTTAACTTGTAATACAGTTTTTAAAGCAATGAGCTTATATATATATAATTGTTTACGAGGATTTTATAGCTTCAGAAATAGAAAATGATGATGTATAAATTTAAAAAAAAAAAAACAACTCTTTAGCAATATTTTTAGCAAGTCTCCGGATTTAACAATATTTAACGTCTTAAAATAGATTATCAGGTATTATTTAAACGTGATTATCAGGTGTTATTTAAACGTGTGTAAATTCATGAAGAAATAAACAATTTATAAATGTTAAGCGCGGTATTGCTATATTTACCTTAAATCTCTACTTTATATGAATATTTATTTGTTCACTCACATTATCAAATTTATTTAACAAATGGAAAACGTACATTAATGTTCTAAAAGTTCAAATATTTCATAAGTATTTTTAATATTATTATGCTGATTTGTTAAAATGTGTTTGCAGTTTTATTAATTCTTCTAGCCAAGATAACATTGTTCTCACTTACATTTTTTTTTAATAGTAAGCGCCTGTTTACACTCAGAATATTAGATATAATGCAAATCATAAAGATATAATGAAAACAATAAACATAATACATTTTAGAGCCATTTCCATTAATTAAGATAAATTATTTTAAGCCATGCAATTGATCTTGTTCCATCATAATTCAAACCAAATGATCGTAGGAATGTAAACCAGGAAAACAGCTGATCATCTTCAGTGATAGGAGATTAAAAAACTAAACAGCTAACCATGTGTAAATTCATAATTCTAGGAAACTTCAGTGAATATTCATCAATTTTTTTCTTATAATAGGTAATGAATGAGTTTTTTTTCACATAAATAACTTTTCATTAATTTTCAGTGCACTCTTCTTTGTTTATAAGAATAAAAGGATGATGTAAATTACGACTAATTGACCAGCATTTATTTAAACTAATTTTGAATACTTGTAGACGATATACATACATACATACATATATATACGTGCGTGCGTGTGTGCGTGTGTGCGTGTGCGTGTGTGTGTGTGTGCGTGTGTGCGTGTGCGTGTGTGTGTGTGTATTAGCAAATGTCTTCTTTTATGATCATACTATTCAATTTATTGATATAATTTTATAATAATTCAAGACTCTCTTAGAAGTTACAATGTAACAAAATTGTTTAAAATTTGTTATCCCCAAAATAGCAACTCTATCTTTTCCAATTATATAGCGGACGTTCAGAAATTTAAATTATATTTCTTCCATAAGAGATGGCATCATAGCGAAAGAAGAGCGAAGTTTGCATAAATGATAATTGAGTTGCATGGCAATTTCCTGTAGCAATTTCATTCTGATTGTTTGCACTATTGCTGCGGAGTACGAGAAAGAAATTTTGCTTCAAGTAGAAACTTATAGAACGTTGAACTTCATGAAACAGTACATTTTTGCAGGAAAAATTTTAACGAGTAATGGAGATTTATCGTGAAATATGGGCCACGTGTAATCTCACGTCCAACCATTGTGAGATGGTGGCAACAGTTGCACAACTGCCGCACAAACTTAAGGAAGGCAAACAACAATGAGAGCATCGGATTTGATGAAAAAAGAGTGGAAGGCATTATTCTCACCAATCGCAGAGTGAGCCTAGCACACATTGCGCAGAAGTTCCAAATATCCGTCGGTAGTGATCATTCCATAATATGTTACCAACTAGATTACCGCAAATTGTGTTCTCTATGGGTTCCTTATTCTTTGAGTTCCAAGCACAAAACAGAAAGGTTTTCAGCTTCCTTGAGGTTCCTTCAACCTTATTCTGCCGTAGGCAATGATTCCTTAACCCTCATTATTTACGGGTGATGAGACATGAGTGGATCACTTCACACAGGAAACCGGGCAAGTGTCGATAGAGTGATGACACACATCTTCACCTGTGAAAACAAAATCCAAAGTTCCTCCATCAGTGACTAAAATCATGGCTACTGATTTTTTCTATTCGGAAAGATTATCTACATCGAGTTTATATGGAAGAGCATAATCATTAATGATAAGTCCTGCTGAGAAATACGAAGCTGTGAAAAATATGCGACGTGGAATGTTAAGTGAATGCGGTGTCCTCTAGAATTCAAAAGGACAGCACAATACAAAGATTTGGTTCCCAGATTTGAATAGAGGGAGGTCATATATATATATATATATATATATATATATATATGTTTGTATGTATGTATATATATATATAGTTAAAAAAATTCGAAAATAATTATAATTTTAGAGAAAAAATGTTTTTATTTGTTTTAAATAATGAATTTGTTAAAAACAAATGAAATTAAATTATATTGAATTTCAAATTATTTTGATAAAAATTTACAAAAAATATAACTTAAACATGTTCTATATGCGACATATTTCTTCCATTTACTTTTACTAGAAACTTCTCAATATTTTTTCCATTCATTTGAGTTTCTAACTTCCTTTAACTTTTATATTGACTTGGAAAAGAGTAAACCTTTTTCTGTCCTTCCTTAAAATAGTTAGGAGGATAAAACGAGTTTTCACTTTGTTTTAATAGATTAGATGGGTTTTTTTTCCAAAAAAAAAACAATTACAGGAATTTACTTTTTATGCCTTCAATCAACTTTTTTCTAGTCCTTGTTGATAAATTTACTTAAATAATAAAATATAAATAATATAATTTGAATATAAATAATAAGAATATAAGATTAAATAAAAATCTTACCAATCACCATTTTTTCCATTCGGTGTCATTTACTTCTAAAAGAACATAATTTTTTTCATTTGAGAAATAAGAAAAAGTTAAAAAAACAAATGCTGCGTTTGAGATAATATACTTATTGAAGTTATTATAAAGCGGAGGTCTAACTTTATACTAATCAGATGCAACGGAGATTCGAAAAAGCAAAAGCATAAACATGGGTTTTATTTCAATTATTTCTGTGCTCGACAGAATGCGTCAACATCATCCAAGACCAACACAGCCCATTCATCAGAAAAACGCTGAAGTCATTATTCATGACGAACTCTTCTGGTAGCAATAAATCCAGCAACCACCATTTGTTAGAGGTTAATTTTCAATGGGCGGAACTGTTGCTCAAACAGTAACATCATTAGTGTTGCATGTTAGCTCGGGTTTTATACTAGAGGTTTCCTAAGTTTTCCATTATCTGCACATGAACACGGCCAACCCTAGAGAGCCTACAACCCCAGCCGGCAACTGTAATTTTGTCATTCTCTGCGAGGGCGTCACTGGGCAAATAGGCTAAGTCTCGTAGTTTGATTTTCATCGAATAAAAACGGTAAGTGCATCCAAGTTCTGTAGATGAAGTTGTTTGTCTGGTTTGTTCCAATACTGAACCGAGTGTCTTTTTCGAGTTTCACGGCCAATCAGCATCGACCAATCAGGGCATTATCTCGTCCGGACTGAGAAGCTATGGCTAGAACTGCTGTATTTTTCTGGTCTGACCGGGGTTATCTGTGATCCCTCAGATATGGGTTTTTACCCGGCAGTGGACACTTACAGCCTCAAACTCGCTTCGCCATTGGATAAATTTTCGGCGTGCTAAACTATCATTTTTTTATCTAGACTTTATTAACCTCAACAGAAATATTCGAATTTGTCTAAGATTTGTCAAGTATTGTAATGGATTAATTCCATAAGATAATTTTCATTAACGTAATCACATGATTTCAAATACTCATCTTTTTTACCATGCTAACTTAATAGTTGCAACAATATTTTCTGGATGTAAAGTGAAATATTAGAATTAAGATTCTAGTGATCCTATGCAATAATAAACCAAGTAAATTTGAATTTAAACTGGCATGGAAGTTGCTTCTGCTTGTATTTGTGTTGTTGCTGGGTTGTACCGAAAAATTATTAGATCATATTAGCTCTAGAAAGTTATTGACTGCTAAGAAAATATATAAAAAACAAGTGGATTAAACTATAAGTCCATCTTTAGAAAGTCCGATGAAACTCATAAAAAGTAATCCAATAAATCTGGTTGATTGAAGCAATTTTTAAAAGCAGCATAACTTTTTCTGCACATCAAAGAAAAGACACTTAAATTGGTCACTTGTCAGTAGGTTAAACAGAACAGTTTGAGAGTCACAGACACATTTGATTTCGAGCAGAATTTAAGGAGATATTTTAGTGTATCAATAGTATGTAGATGGAATATGTCATGTTGAATTGAGTTAAGATACTTTTGAGTATAGATTTTATTAAGTCAGCAAAGAGACAGGGGCCATTTTGTTCTAACTAGTCTGTTTTGTCATTTTATCAGCGATTTTATTACCACCAATGTTGACATTTGATAGGTTCTATTGAAAGTGGACATTGTGAACCCCAAACAGCTTCTCAGTTTGGGCTGTACAGATATACGAGTTCCATCGCTTGCAGAGCATTAACCACTAATATACAATGATACACTGAGGTTAAGTCCGATAAAATCCAAAATCACAATCATAAGACATATCAAAACCTACATTAATCAAAATTAAATCATTCCAGAAGACAAAATAAGTACCAAAATTGCATTTCTTTATAGCAGTCTCAAGGTGAGCCTAATGCAGCTGTAAAGCACTTTAATGTACATTACATAAACATTCATTTGGGAGTAGTTATCAGAGATAGTGGGAAATCCAAAACATTTCTACACACACTTTACATAAGGTGCCAGGAAAAGACAGGAATGTAAAATTCCTCTCCCGTTTTTTTATACAGTGGCATGGATCAAATAAGGGACGATCGGGATTAGAAATCACTGTCCTATTACTAGGTTATGGTGGGTTTTAAGAGGAAACCAATGGCATACATTATCCCCAGGTCTTGCTCAGTATCCTAATTACTGATTGCACGATTATGTCTGATTTCGGATATTTAATATTATGACAGCCGATCACCCTATCTAGTGGTCGGAGTGCCTAACTGCGGATAAGGAGGGCCTTGGTTCGAATTCCGGTTCCACATGGATTTACTTTCTCTCTCTATCTATCCTGTCTTTGTCCTTTCTGTGTATGAATGAGGTGTGAGTGGTTGCCTACCTTATAAACGGGTCCCTGTGCCATGTGTTCACTGAAGCAGTCGGAATCCACACCAAATATGGATCACTATGAAAAAGTGAAGCAACGCATCCAATATTGTCAGCCTAGCTGGCACAAGACAAAAAAAAATAATATGACAAATATTTCTTAGATTAATCATAAAATTTACATGCATGGGATAAATCATTTACACAGAGATGGATAATTCACGCTGATAGCACAAATGTGCTTACAGTGTGAATGATCCATCTAATAAAAAAGTGCACCAAGCTTGTTGACTTCGGTGATTGTAAGAAAATCCATATTTTCATCATTAAATGGGAATTGACAACAGTTTTCCGTATTTATAATCTAATATATATATGGCTATTCACCTTTCGTATATATATATAAACATAAGAAAAAAATTATTGCTCTTAAAATATGTATTTTTATCAAGCAAATATCTGTTTTTATTGATATTATTAATGTTAAAGGAATATCCACACTAGAAGATTGTGGCATTTATTTATTTTGAATTAATCGAGCACGTACTATATCCATATTATTTTAGAAAGTGGTTATCTTCTTACCCTAATTTATAAAATCAAGATATTCACATAAATTTTCTTCTATACCATAATTTCCTGTAAATTATATGCGTATATTGCAGCCTGTACAGAAAATTAACATGTGTCATTTAATAATCAGAAATAAATTAATAATAGTAAAAAAAATAGTAAAAAAAAAAAAAAAAAAAAAAAAAAAAAAAAAAACATGTCACAAAATTTTCGAATTATTTAGAACCTTAATTTACATAGTAAGTTTTCTCATTGCAAAACTGATCAATGAACTTTATATCTTTATAGCATTATAAAAATAAGTACATATATAAATTAGTTCATGTAATTCTGTTATTCTAGGATAAAATAACTTGTATATATATAAATAAATTTTTTAGTAATATAGTAATGATATCAGTAATAATATAAGTAATAATATTAACGTTACTAAATAAAGTAAAGTGAAATATTAATTGAATTATTATTGCTTTATTTCCTAAGTTTATATTTGAAAAATCATAACTTTGACAATTTATTAAATCATACAGAGCATCAAAAGGAAGTTTTTTATTATTTGCTAAGAAACATAATTTCTTGAAGAATTATGTTTCCTAACAAACAATAAAAGGTTTTGTAAGAATAAAAATTTGTCACAGTAAAAATGCAACCCTAGAATAAAAATTGACTCTCTCTTTTTATACATAGAAATTCCCATTTTTTTTTAACATTATACTGCTGAGGATAAAGTTGAACCGAAACTTAAAAAGAATTCTGAATAAAAAGAAAAAACAACTTAAAAGAAATCATTCTTTCTAAAATTATTTATGTTGCAGTCGTAAAACACAGAAGGGTTCTCTAAAGTTTGCAATATATATATATATATATATATATATATATATATATATATATATATATATATATATATATATATATATATATATATATATATATTTAAGGAAATTCCATTACGATCAACACATATGAACTTTTGTAAATTAAAACTTACGATATGAAGTTACTGATATGAAGTTCTCCTTTGAAATCATGACAATAAAGTAAACCCAGAACTGATGTTAAATGTAACGGAAAAACTAAAACATTAATTGAATCTTGCAGATGAGCTTAGCATATTACAAAATCAATATTTGCTTTTATCTGATTTCATTTACATCGGCCAAAAATAAACGTCAATTTTTTTCTTTTTTCTGTGTGCTGAAAAAAATGCTTTAAAATTACATAATAATATTAAAATTTAATTAGTGTATTTGGTGCTACACACTTTTTCATTGTAAGATCATTTCTCTTTATATTAGATAATTTACCCCAATATACCTAATTTAATGTTAATGTTATTAATAATAATAATTAACCAAAAATGATTATATTTCTTCTGAAGAAAAATAACTATCTATGTTGATATATATTTTATTGACAGAATTGTTTTAATTGTTAAATTTAAAATTTGTTCACAAACATTAGTTATTGAAACAGACCGATGTAAGTGATTACGAGGGTTACTCTGAAATTTTTGAGCTAAGCTCAGACGAGAATTTACAAAATAATCATAACAGTTTAATTTTAAAATACAAAGTATTTTAACACAGAAGACGAATTTTTACTGACTTACTTCAACTTGTTTAGCGTAGAATAAAGTTTAAACAGAAGACATAATGGAGTTGACGCGAAAACATTTTCACGCTATGATTTTCTGCGATTTTAAAGCAGGATTAGATCAAAAATAATGTGATCAACGGTTGCAATAAGCATTTAGTGATGAATCTCCAGCTCGTGCTACTGTATTCAGATGGTTTAGAGAATTTAGAAAAGGTCGCAATTTTCTTCAGGATAATGAACACACAAGAAGGCCGCCGTCGGCAGTAATCCCGGATATTGTGTCTGCCATACGAAAAATGTTAATGGATGATAATCGCTGTACCTATCAAATGATACAGAAGGAACTTAACATTGGATCCGCAGCCATACACGAAATCATTCATGAAGAATTACACATGAAAAAAGTAGTTGGCCGTTGGGTTCCCCATAATCTAACTGAGCCCTAAAAAGAGGAGAGTGTCAGAATCAGTAAAAACTCTTAAATTGCTAAATGATGGTAGCCACCGCATCATTTCTAAAATTGTAACAGGTGGTGAAACGTACATACCATTTTTTGACGTTCCAACATGTCAAGAAAGCAAAGTATGGGTCTTTGAGGAGGATCGCACGACGACAAGGGCAGAAGACAGTAACAGCAAACTGGTATACCACTAAATGTCTTCCAGAAATTCTAGAAGAACTGAATGTTAGGGGACTAATGCTTCACATTGACAATGAATCTTCACATACAACCGGATTAACAGATGAGTTTCTTAAGAAAAAACAAATTAAAGTGATCGAACATCCGTCGTATTCCCCGGATGCTATGTGCGACTTTTAGTTTTTCTTTAATCTAAAAAAGATTATGTGATCCAAGTTTTAGAATAATTGAAAACAAAATAAAGCAAAATGTTTTTTCGATAAAAATCAATCATTTTTAAATTTCATTAATGCATTCCTTACAATTCATAAGGTTTTTATTTAATTTTTGCATCGTACTTTTTAATTTTAGTTTCGGTTTAAAAAAATTTAGAAATAAAACGTAATGATAATTTCAAAAAAAAATACTCAGCAGCATTATAATGTTTTCCATGTATATTTCTTTTTTCCAGTTGAATATTTTTCCTTTATTCCTATTAACAAGATATAGGAAACATATTGGTCAGTATTTTATGTCATAATGTGTATCTAACGAAGTTAAATTGATTTCTAATAAATGAAGGAAACTTTTAACTAAATATTATTTAATTTTTAATAATTAGTCAAAAATGTTTGACTACTTGCAGCCTGTAGTCAAATACAATAATGGAATGTTCAAACGAATTTTCCTAAATTATAATAAAGTGTGTAGGCGTATTCCAATATTTCGCTCTGTCTAAAAGACTGTCTGGTCGACCTCACTTAGAAGATACTGAGCATTCTATTTTCATTTCCTCTGAAAATCTATTCAAAAATTTTCTTATTAACTGCATCATCATTTACATGTATATATTCTGCATATACGGTATATAAACTGTCAGTAAATATTATCATATATTAATTACACGACCGTTTATGTGTATTTTTAAGCATACGAATAACTATTTGATTGCTTGGATGCAATTTTATTTTATTCTATTATTGTTCGACATTTACGGCTACTTTTCTGACCAGTTACAAAAAGAAGCCTACTGTCTCTTAGTTTTAAACTTCAAAATCTGTTTTCAAGTAAATTTGATACGTGTGTAGGGAAAATTTTATTTGAAAAAATACCATGATAAATTACGCAATTGAATTATGAACGCATAAACATGGCAGTGAATTGCGGTCTTTATCACGAAGGATTTTTAAAAGTAAACGTGTGCACATGCTATTGTTTCCTTAAGGATAGAACATAACACTGCCCAACATTTAAAATTCAACACCAAGAAGGATTCGCCAGAATAATATGCAAATTCCAGGGTATGCACCTTACGGAATTATGCAAATGATGTGAAATCGCAACTCTCCAGCGCACATAGGATAAAAAATAAGACGAGCAACCGGCAGAGTGGGCAATATTCGCGCCGTTATTGCTGCTTCAAAAATAATCGTTGAAAGTTTCTTTTTATTATCAATGACGACTTTAATTCCAGATAATACCAGGATAACATTGATGGAGTCAGTTCAAGAAGAAAGGCGAGTTTATGAGGGAAAGGGGATAGGACTGAGAAGGGCAGATTATTCTTTACGGCAAATTGCAGCTGATAGACACCTGGGCGTTTCTGCTGTGCCGGTGCAGCCAGAGTGACGTCAGCACGCTTGGATCTACGTATCCGACGGGAGGTGGAGGCGACGCCATAAAATACATCTACTAAAATTATGTAGAATGTGCAAGTCACCTTAAATGCTCTCATATCAAACAGAACGATTTTCCGTCGATTGGTTGCTAGTGGTGAGTGCTCATAGCGTCCATTAAAAAGATTGCCATTCACCCAACGTCATAAGTACGTCGAACCCAATGTATGGAATGGTGCCACATCAGAGTGATGTGGACTACAATGTTCTTGCGTTACTCATCAGAGAGGATTAGATCATCTTCTTCTGATGAATAACACAAGAAGCAATTTTATTCATGTTCAAAGATAATTTACTTCAAACAGAATTCGCCACGAAAGGGTATGAAATGAGGTATGACCAAAGAGTGCACCTGGACATTAAAAATAATTCATGGGGAAAATACAAATGACAAAATGATATTTACTGGACAGTGTATTATACTGGAAATATATGTTGATGTTCAAGAAATTCGTGATTAAAAAAACTGATTAGATGTTCAAGAAATTCGAAAACATAGATTCTGAGAAATCAGTATCCATAACAACTACATATGATAACAATAAAAATATTTATACATCTTTGTATTGAATCAAACATATATTGGATGGTTTATTTATTTGAAACCACTATTATTGTATGACCAGTGTTGTTCTCCAACCATCTTCAAAACGATGGCACAATTCAATGATTGTAATAAAATGCGCGTAAGGCATTAAAGTCAATCTGATGTCATTGACGAGAAGTTTTCACTAGGTGAAAAACCCAGAAAACATACTCATCATGGTAACAAAAAAATAAGCAATTTTTTGCATCAAGGACAATCCATATAAATAACTTTCTGAAAATCATAATTTTAAATGATTTGAATTAAAATTCATTGGCCCTTAACAAATTAGAAATCGAAATGATGTTAGTGGGAATTGCTTAAAAAGGCATCAGTATGAACAAAAAAAAATTATTAAGACATGCAGCCAAAACAAACACATACTGTCAATATATGAAGTGTCCGTATCACGTGTCAGTATGATGATGTCGAATACATGCAGGCAATGTGCGTCATCAAACATGTTGTAGACAAAATTAAATTTGGAAACATATGTCAAGACAATACTGGTACTATTTGTACCTCTAATTACTCTATTGAAGGCATTACTATCTTTAATGTGGCGCCTGTGATAGCTGTAACCATAATCACTAAGTTAATAATCTATGTTGTTGACAACATCGACAAACTCTTCGTGCAGACGGTTGTTATCTTGCAAACGATTTTGTTTCTTGACTTAGGGTTCCTGATATGACTGTACAGACTTGAAGTAATATGTTTGTTTTTAGGGTTGTTATAAATTGGAGGTATCTGAGGTTTAGCATGAAGTTCAGTATAACGATTCTTGACTCAAATGTTCCATAGTCTGAATACAGTCATGAGTTTCGACCCATATGACAGCCATGCAACGATACAATGCACTGTAGTTAATGCAATGCAATCTCTGTAAAGGTTACAGTTCAACTCGTCAAAATCAATAAATATATTGAATATTTTTTAGTTTTGTAGAAGGCACCACAACAACTTTTCTCTGGGTAACAGAATGTGAAGTTGAAATTCATTATTGTGGAATGTTTTCCATGAATATACTAAAGTGTCGCTATCACCACCCATTGTTTACTATGCATACGTTATAAAACTTATTTGAACATCACAATTCCTATATTTTCTTATTAAGGTAGCAATCTGCATCATTATTCAAATTTATGAATTTTTGAATCAGTATTCAACATGACCGACAGTATTTTCCATCTTGGTGGATGTAAGAGAAATTTCAATATTTTTTCCATTTTATCACTGAATTTACAACGCTTTTAGAAAATTTTGCTAACTTTCTTTAAAAAGTAAACTGTTTTCTATGTTTTATCTATTTTAATAGACTTACGCGAATTGTGAAGCACATATACTACATAAAACGATTAATCTTTTCTTAAGTAAATTCACTTCCTGCAATTCAAAACCATTAGTTTGAGTAAGCGTAAATTCAAATTGAACTGTCTAGAAAAAAGGGATAAAAATGGGTGTACTATTGATTACTATCTAAGGATTCAGCCAGAAATGCTTTTAATTTAATGGATTCGCGTTTTTAATAAAAAATTTATTAATAACGAATGAACTAATAAAACTTGAAAATATTTTAGTAAAATAACCCTCAGAAATGTGTTTATTAACTTTAGAAAAAGAGAGGGGATAGAGAATAGTAGACTCATTGATAATTGAATTATAATATAGTATCGATGATGAGATTTCAAATTAATTCATTTTTTTATAAAAGACAAAGCAAATCATTTTAAAAGTATGAAGAAACATGTGTTTTTGATAATATTGTAAAAGCGAATATATAAAAATGTATATTAACACTACGAATTTCGCTTGTTGCTCTGAAACAATTTTTTCCTTGGGATGAGGATCGAACCTACGAACTACTAAGCTGAATCCATAATGCAGCTTCCAACTTGGCTAAAAAATAACTTGGCTGACAATTTTCTATTTAAAAAATATCCAGTTGAGATGTACATGTTATTTAATTATATCAGTTTTATCGCAATAAGTTACAATAATCATTTTAATCTGTGTTTGCAGTCTAACATCCTACCCAAATGCTTTGATATAAGTGAAAACTTGAGAAAACTGATCAAAATAGATGAGATAAAGAGAAATCCATAAACGAATGATATATATTTCGCTTCAGTAAATATATTTTATGGGAACTTATCAAAAATGTGGTTTATACCGTGATAAATTTCAAATATGCCATATCGATAAATAAAGTCACTAAAATTGTATGCAATCACATAAGGCAATTATTTTATATTTTAATTCTTATGTATTACAATTAGGAATCTTTAGAAAAAGTTATATTAATGGAAATTAATTAATGGAATTCATATTAAAATTTCTTTAATTTTTGATCTGGAGATTCAACAATAGTCAAACATATTTTTTTTTTAAATTTATTATATAAATTTTACAATAAATTAATGTTGTGTCGATTTGAATTTAACCAATTTTATTATGCTAGGATAGAAAAGGATTAAAACGGTAAAAAATTTCTTACCTTAAATTTACTATATTGTTTTAATTTAAACAAAATAATGCAATATTTTATTTTTAAAGTAAAAATATTAAATAATGTAATCTAATCATATTTGAGGAACAAAGAAATAATAAAATTTTCAATTTATCAGAACACACTAAAAGCAAAAGAATTTTAAATTTTTCCTTTTCTCGCTTTATTTATTATTTTTATTAAAATTGTTTCATATCTTATACAAAACAGTCAATAATTTATAGCAAAAAAGAACGTTTCTGAAACATAATTTATTATTGAAGAAAATATCAAGTTTTTTACATAAGTAAAAAAAGTTTGTATTTATTTACTACTAATTTCACCTTAACTTTTCTCAAAAGAAATTAAATTCTGGATTAAAGCAGAGAAAATTCAATTAAATGAAGAAATTATTTTACTCTAACAGCATTTAATCTTCTATAACAAATTAATTTTACCAACCATTTTTCAATATATACAGGCATTTTCTGTTTCCAAAGGAATTAATATTTTATATTAAAATTAGTTGCAAAAAATTATTATTATAAAGTTAATTTAAAATACCAATTAATAATGTCTATAAAAAGATGAACTTTAAACTTTTGAAATTATGAAAAAATTGGTTTTGTTAGCGATGCGTGTGTATCTCTGCGTGTTAAAATAAATCTACTGCGTTATCACCATATAAAGTTAATTTAAAAATGTCTCTATAATAAACATTTACTGATATGCAATTTAATCGCTAACTTTCCGAGATACATTTTATATTTTTGGAGGAAAACTGCAAAAACCAAACCTAATTTTATTTACTTCTTATACTGACTTTTTATCCATTAAACAAGATAAATATATACTGAAGTCAAATTGCTTCAAAAGTTTTAAAATTGAAATCTTCTATGGATTATATCTATTTGTATGGATATGCGTCCCTTTGACGTGGTCTTGATAAAATTTTCAATAAATTGAATTTAAAATAAAAAATTCAACAATAAAAAATTTGAATATCAGACTGTAAGTGCCGTTATCTCAAATGAAATAAGCTAGATAAGCAACGGTAAAAAGAACAAAATGCAGAATTTGAATTGTAATTAATGTGAACATGTGTAAAAGATGCGTTTAAAAATGAGGCACAGGTGCCGTATAATCCACGATTCTTAATTCTGAATTTTTTTGGCGATGAAGAAATATTGCCAAGATAACGTATCGTGAAGTGCACGATGACGTAAATACTCTAGAGTTACCAAAATAGAATTTTCTACATAATTCTTATAGGTCTCCATATGTATGACGTAACAAAAACAAAGTTGCCAGATGCATAAAAAATCCGCCAAAAATCGCCAATCTCAGAATTTGGTGCATGGATTATACGGCACTTGTGCCAAAAATGAATGTATAATTTTGAAGTGATGTGCTAAAATATCACTAAATAACTTACATACATGAAAAAAAAACTTACAAATATATGTTTTATTTTTTCATTTATTTACTTCCAGTGTTTTAACATATAGCTTTCTC
The DNA here is from genome assembly GCA_030067965.1 of Latrodectus elegans. Taxonomy (NCBI): domain Eukaryota; kingdom Metazoa; phylum Arthropoda; class Arachnida; order Araneae; family Theridiidae; genus Latrodectus; species Latrodectus elegans. The sequence continues at coordinate 92,340,987 of CM057814.1, read as the reverse complement.
AGTAGTTGTTATTCTTCATTCATAGACAACTAATGTAGTATAAAAAATCCAAAATGTGAGGTGAGTTATGTTATTGAGATAAGTTATTTGCTGCCTTTTTTGATGATATATGTTACTCAACGCAGATTCCCAATTTTAAATCAAGATCAAATAACGAATTCTGTACCTGAGCTGGCACTTTTTCTCCGTGTCATTCCCCGTTAAAAAAATATATTAGATATTCTAGAGCTCTAAGCTTTTACAGGGTTCCACATCAAGAATCGTTGATTGACTTCTATGATGAATTCGATTCTTAATTTAAGGTGTATTAAAATACACGTGAGCAAAACGTCCAAGCAAATAAATTTTCTTGAGATCAAAATTCAAAAAAGAATATAAATGTAGACATTAAGATTCTTCCTTTACGGCCTCAATCGTGAAATTCTATTGTTCAGTTTTTCTTTTGAGAAAACTGTATAAAAAAATTCTTCCATCCAAGAAAAGATGTATTTGATTCCTGGTATTAGATTTAATATTTCAATGCATCCTTAGAAGCTTTAAGTCTAATAGAACATAAAGAAATATCGTAAATGCTACTAGAGAGAGGAAAGAAGTTGCTTTTGAATCTGTGAAATTATGAGGAGAAATTGGAATTAATTGACTATGACCAAAACGAGATCATCGACATATTAAACAAAAATTCGTGACCGAAATATTCTATGAAATGACCATGTAGGCAAAACAGGTAAAGATTGTCATTTACAATTGCGTTTTCTTTTAGTAGCCAAAATGCAAGTCCTCAAATAAAATAATCGAAAATAGTCTTAATTAAATGATCTTTATACATCCAAATTTATCGTGTAATATTCTAATAATATGAAAAAACAGTACTTTTCCATTATTCCCCTGCTTGTGATCTTAAGAAATATCATGTTTCTTATGAAAATAACATAACGTAGAAATGTGATTTTAATGTTTGTGGCTCAATTTTTTTATATAAATATATTCCAATCAATCTTTTTGCGCAAAATTTTACTGAAGAGTAATAAACAAACTAAATGCTAAACAAAGCTAAATAAGTTGGTGCAGAAGATGGATCAGTCCGTTAAAAGAAGCATTATGATCACAAGTCACCAATGGTAAAAAACAGTTAAATGCAGCAAAATTTAATTTTATTTTACTAAATAAAGGTATTAATATATTATATGTACAGAATGGATCATCGATACGATTGTTAATTAGTTTCTACCTAAGTTTGGCGTTTAGATAGGTTTTGTCTATAAGAGATAATTATTTAATTCATAAAATAATGCAAATAAAAGGTTTTTTCTTTTAGTTTTTTCTAAAAATATAAACCCATTTAAACAATACTGGATATCAATAGAATATTTGCGACAGAAATTTACGAATTTTTTTTCACCGGTATGGAGATTATTGAAAGGTACTGAAAAAAACTCTGCATAAGTGTTTGAAGTTAAGTTGCAAAACAACGTAAATGAATACAAAATCAATGAAACCAAGTTTTGTTCACTGATAAATCCTAATGTTATTCAATTCATCAAATTTATTTTGATATAGAGTTAAATAGGTATATAACACAAGACGTCTATCTTTCGGGAAAAGTCATATCACCGATAAGATAGACCTATAATATGGTCTAAAATTAATGTAATATGCGTACAGTCTTTATTATAATTAAAGATGTCAATTTTTTACCTAAAAATACATAAAAGAGAGATGTGAAATATATAAAAGACATTACAGAGAAAATGTACCTATAGCATGGCCTAGAATTATTAAATGTATGCTTAAAATCTTTAATATAATTTCAGATCTCAATTTTTTTTTTTTGACTCAAAAATATTTAAGAGACATTATGACTTTTTACAAGTACTTTCTGCTGTAATGAGAAATCATTCATATTTTAATGTGTGATAATGCTAAATCTTACACGACTTGCCAGGTGGTGACAAGCTAAAAGCTGAAAAAAACCATGCATTGAGTATTCAACATGTTTTTTGCGGAACATAAGAGGAAATATATTCACAATACGCACGGACGATACGTTTATGCCAATAAAATCTTTTCATAAGCTAGAATACGTCACACACACACAATCATTTTTTTTTTCTTTTTTAAAAAATAATTTCTAAATTATAATCACATTTACATAAAATAAACGTTAATTAGTTTTAAATTTTCAAGAAAAACTATACTCGATATTAATCCTCTTACAACTTTTTTAAGCAAAATGTTTTTTTTTTTTCGGTCATTTATATGTAAAAATTTTGTTTCCGTGAGGTATTTTTCTATCCATATTTAATGTAACTATTGTCAATCATTATCATGTAAGAAGCTTCTTCTATTGTTGAACTAATTAAAATATTAAACTTAAAAAAACTAAATAAAAATATCTATGAAATTTTTCTAATTAATTACATTATTATTATTATCATGTCATTTGATTAAATTTATTCATAAAAATGTAAATTTCCTACAATTATTTTACTATGCGCATACTATTTACAATAAGTCACACAAGACGCACACACATAACGATTGTAATATTTTGCAATCAACTTATCGAAGTATTTTGCTAAATAATTTCAAAAATACAAAATAACGTTAAATAAAAGTAATTCTATAAAATAAAAAAAAAATTAACCTAAGCATCTGGAGTTTATTTGTGCCTTTTGAAAATCATAATGACAACATTTCATGTAATGTGTGATATATTCATCAGCCTTTATAGCACTTTTTTTTATTTTTATTTTTTTTTTATCGTTGAACATGATATTCCACACTTACAGATAATTGTGAAGAATAAAAACAAGAATTTCCTCATATTTTACTAGTTTTACTGGAATGAAAATTGTTTGAATGAAATGCTTGACTACATAACTCTAACTATCAACTATGTCTTAAAAGTAAAAGAAAAAGCATACAACTAACAGAAATTATGCAGAGAACATTCATTCGCCAAGGAAAAAAATTGTAAAATTTGGAAAAAAAAATACTTGTTATTTTAACACGCAATCTTCCCATTGCGTGTTTACCTCATCCATTTTCATTGAAAAAACTCTTTGATATTATTCTTACATTTATATGTTATAAAAATAAATTTCCCTCTGGATGTTTCACCACGAAATCCTATTAAAGGAAAGGTTTTGCTGTTTGTATTTGTAAAATGGCATACATTAAACTTGCCCATTGTAAGCAACATATTAATACATTTTGAACAATAGTTTCAAAACTGCAAAATGACAATATGATATAATTTTTTAAAATAAAAATTTTTAACTTGAGAATCATTTTTAACAATAATTTTTTTTTTATTTTATCCCTATACAATTTTAATGACAGCAAATTTTAAAAATTTGAGAGGCTGATTCAACTAATACGATTATGTAATAAAAGATATCATCTACAAGAACTAAATTTGATGAGATCACTGTAAAAAACGAACTTTATGGATTAGGTGAAATCAGGCTCCGTTAAACCTTTTCCCTAAACCAAAAACGTTCAATCTTTTTTGGTCGCTTCACAATTTTCATGATTTTAAAATTTGGTGACTCACAAAGAAATAAATACGATTAAAAAATGCCTATTTTCCAATAATACACAGTGTAAAGAAAGATAAGGTTAAAAGTTGCTTATTTTCCAACAATACACTGTGTAAAGTAGTCATTGGTAATACATCTCAATTCAAAATAAAACGATAAGTACCACAAAAAACAATGCATTTATTACTTTACTCGTAATGAAAAAAACCATAATTTTTACTACATGCATTTCTAACAATTGGCTAACCACTTTAAGAATGTGCCAGAAGATAAAATTGAAGCAGCACAGTGATTGAGAATCATTGTCCTAATCAATAGAAATTGTTCAGGAATAGAATTATAAAAAGAAATTGTTCAGATACTAAATGTCATTGGGTTTCTATTTCTCCTTATACATTTGCTAAGGCAATGGCTTATAGTTTATCAAGGTTTTTGCTTGTGCTACACGTAAACAGTAAATATAGTCAGTTGCCTATGAAAAAGCACTTCTATAAAATGTATAGATATTTAAATGCCTTAGATGTAGACTTCTTTTCAGTGTGCAGTGTATCCATTTGATGACATCAAAGACGTAAGATTTTCTTATTAGAATTTTGTTTTCTAAATTTATTCCTAAGAAAAGTATCATCTCTATATAAACTTCGAATCAAAATACATATCAATAATTTATTCAACCCCTTCACTCCAGAACAGGTGGTACCTCTGCATTAACATTATTCTAGAGCAACATCATTGATAAAATTCTAGGATATGGATTGAGCTATCTCTAGAGACTTTGCTTAGGAATTATAATCAAATGACTAGTCAATATCATTTGATTAATCATTTCTCGTTCCACTACAAACTTTTATGTATATATATATATATATAAGCTACACCAATAAAGAAATATTTATACCTTCTAAAGCCAGTTGATGGCTGAGTGGTTAACATGCCTGAGCTCTTGGTCTCGGGTTTGAGTCCCATGTCGAGCTTGGAGATGTTCCTTTACCCCCTTTTCCCCTTGTCTTTTATTCTGAGATAATGAATGAATATAGTTTGCCCTATAAATGGTTTTGCGGTGGAGTTATATTGTTAAGATTACTCGCCTCCATGACTTGGTTCACAAGTGCCCACCGATTAATTGTAAATATGTAGCAGTTTTTGGTCTTGTTCCTGTGAAGAGTTAGTCACCCAGCCCCACCGTTGGAAAAAAATACCTTATTTACTCAACGTCTTATCAACATAAAAATTTCTGAATAAGGCCATTTCGATCTCAATGTCTTCAAATCATAAGCATATGCCTTAAAAAAATGATGAAAAAATCAAATATCAAATAATAAGGTAATAACTTGATTGAAATGTAATATTCGATTATATTTATTCCATGAATATGGAAATAATCAAATTCATTTCTAGTTTATTTCAATAAACATCTCTGAAATAATACAATTATTTTATTCATTTTAAATAGGACTTAACACAGTTAATTGAAATTAAGCATAATTGTATTGAATTAGAAATGACTGAAACATACTTAACCATATAATATAGTATAGACCTAATTGATTTGGATGTGCATCGTTAAGCGGAACTCTCTACACTAATGACTCAAACTAGTTACGTGGTGGTATTGTCATCATGGCTCTTTTACTCTCATCTAGTTTCCTATTACCTAAATGAGAATTGAGGGTAAAATTAAGTGAAACATATATTACAACACTTCAGTTAAAAGGATACTGTTGCCATTTATTGTTTGTAATACTGTCCAAAGAATGTATCTATAACGCATACTTTTTTTATTAAAAAAAGTGTTTTTTTTTTTATAGTGTATCTATTTTACAGGTGTATGAAGTCCTGACATAAGATATAGAAGGGAAAATGTTTTTTGTAGGATTGCAGACATTATTGACATTAATTGCAAATTATGCCGGTAATTATTGTTATTAATTGCATCAAATTCATATATACTAAAGAATTTTAATGTAACTTTTATAATTAACCAAATGAAAAAAGCCTTTGAGCTTTGTTCCATGTAATAACTCTTATTTTGTAAATACTTTTAATAGTCAATTTCTTTAGAGATAAAACAACGAAAAACAAAAAAATTTAGAAATTTTTTTTAACTTAATTAAATGATTCACTGAAGAAGAGCTACATTAACAGATACTGAACAAATCGACGCTGTTAAGTTAATACATAGTCTCCTCCAACCACTATAACACCAGTAGAGTTATAGTTATATTAAAACCCAAATATATAATCTTCATATTCATAAATCCTATTAAAAATAAAGTCTGCAAAGTTAAGTTAAAGTTTCAGAGGGCGAACCTGTAACTTGTCATAATGCAGTATATCCAAATATTAAGTTCCTTTATTCGTAGTTTGTCAGAACTTATTAATTTTATTTAATAAAAAATATTTATAATTTAAATCAAATAGTCGAAACATGATTAATTGTTTCAGTAAAAAATATATTTATATTTTATATTTTTTTCCAAAAATAATGTATTTAAATTTTCTCAAATTTATTTTAATTAACTAACTATAAAATATTTTAAAGAAATGTATAATTATTTTTGCAAAATAGGGGAGTATTTTTATTAAGATAAAATATAATATTCAATTCATTTGACGAAATATAAGATTTGAGTTACTGATAAATTTCTGAGAAAAGTCTAAACACATGGAAAACTTATTATAATTAGAAATATAGTAATTCAAACATATGAATATTATTAGAATTAGAAATATAGCAACTCAAATTTTGTTACTATATCTCTAATTATAATAGTTTTTGTTACGAAATAATTTATAAATCGCTACATTTATTTTTATTTCTGATATGTATAAAAATTGTAACGATAAAATTTTCTATCGATTATATCTTTATAAAAAAAGTTCAATCAGATGATAGCAGTATAGCAGTAACTCAAATAACAATATTTAGTTTAGACTTAAGATAAATCATGATGTCTCAATTAAAAAAAATTAACCTTCTGATTAAGGTGTACATTAATTCCTTAAACTAAAATAATAGTTTTAAGTTAATTGATGTTAATACTGGATTATTAAACTACATTCATAATTAGTGATTTAGAATCTAATGGGTATAAGCTCACTTAATTAATATGTAATGATGTTATATACCAATATAATTACAATAACATTAGTAAGTTTAATTAATTTGATTAAAAAATTGATTATATTAACTGACAAATTAAAAAATTGACGGATATTAATTTCATAAATTTGATAAATCTAATTTATAAATTATTCTTAATTTTAAATTTGTGTCGTTCATTTTCGAAATTTCATAATTTTTTTCTTATGAAAAATTAAATTACTTATATCTATTTATCTTTTAAACAAAGATATAAAGTTTAATAAGATAACAAAGTAGCATAAAAATTCAAAGTAAATACATAAAATAATCAAATTACTTTTTTAAGCTAATTATTATAAATTAAGAATGAAGACTAATTTATTTTTGCTAGATCGATACTCTTTGTGTGTTAAAAACTTAATAGAATTAAGCGTTGTCTTGTAAAAAACATTATTGCTTCCGATATATTGCTTGTTTTGAAAGTTATCTTTGTAGATTTTATGATGGGGAAAAAACAGAAAAAAATAATTTGCCAAGAATAGAAAATAAAAGAAATTTTTCAATATTTTGCTACAATCAAAAGCACATAAATCTGTTTTCTCTAAAGAATTTATTTTCCCGATAAAAGCACTCAAGACAACAAACATGACAAACATTTTAGTTTAAAAATTAAAATGCTTACTTCATCGATAAACTTCCAAAATATTATTTTTTCAAAAAATTGTCGAAACATGTTAAATTCTTACATTCCATACCTTTATATTTGTTTATTCTCGTTACTTTATAAAATGTTTTAATACTTTACAAAATTAATAAAAAATATTTAAAATCTGTCTTGGTATTTTAAATATTTTCTCCTTATTTCTTAGTATTTTAATTATTTTATTTGTAGAATGTCACCTTTTATTTGAAAAATTTTCAAGATCAAATATCAAATCACAGAAAAATGCAAAATGCGTATATTATTCAACTCAATGATTATTTATTTCGATTTATTAATCAAATATTTAATTTTTAATTTCATTAAAAGAGATATTAAATTAAATATCTTTTATAATCGCTTTACGTTGGAAACTTTTAAAATTTCTCAAATTATGTAGAAAGTAAGATAAAACATTGCGATATCAAATTAATTTACAACGACTTGTCATAATAATTAAAACTTTCGCAATTATTTTATGCAGTACTAACTTTAAACACAACCTTATCCAAATCCCAATATTTAAAGTTTTTGAAGTAACTGTATGAGTTTCCAAATATGAACGCGTTCTTAGAAACAACAAAAAGTAAATGTCTATTTACTTTACAACTAATGAATTAAAATAAGAATGATACTTTAATTTTCAAGTAAATTAACTGAAACGTTTGAAAGATTCCTTGTTAAATTATTTAAATCTAAATTATGCGAATTATTCGCTGTATTTTATAATTAGATGTAGATCAGACAATTTTCAGTTAGTATCGAATAAACATTAGATATTCATTGTGAATATTTCAGAAAAACTAAAAGAAGATAACACTGAATAAAAGTAAACATCATTACTATATGTAGATTTATATATAATGCATATTATTTATTAATTCTTAAATCAATAATAAAATTTATGCGTATAATGGCTTGAAGAAGTAAATCTGCTTGATACAGATTAAGGTAGCGGTAACTTGTTTCTTTTTTGTTATAAATATTTATGTGCTAAGTCCTATTAAGAATAAATTAGCATATAAAATCAAGAATGCAAGAGCCAGCTAGATATCATTATAATACAATTTACCATGAAAAGTGATCACATCAATCTAAGAGTTTTAATGAGGCAAGAATACTTTATAGCAATAGAATTAGAATATATTTAACTCTTTATGTAATATATTGCATTTTAATCCCATAAATATTGTCTCAGAAGTTATAATAAGAACAAAATGTTTCACAGCATGTCCCTTCTTGAAAAGATATTCTCAGATACTGATTTGCATACAAGAGTAGAAACAAGAAAATTCAGGCCTTTCTAAGGGCCAAATAAAATGCAGAGAGCGAATCCGGAACATTCATCTACCATTGTTTATTAGTGACAAGTAACAAGCTTAGAAACCTCTGCACTATTAACCCTGATTCTTTCTCACTATTACAATGAACGTTTTAGAGATATTCATTAAAAATGCGCCATTATTATAAAATGATTGTAAATGTATGAGTTTGTTACACTTTGTAATTTTTTCATACTTGGCTAAAATTGCAAAATACTAAAAATATACTTAAACACATCACTAAAATACCAAAATTCGCAATCAAATTTCCAAATGCAAAAAATACCGAAATTTGAAAGTTTAGAAGGATTCAGTTGATTCGTAGCGTATCGCTTGTTACATTTTGACAATGGGTAGAAAGCAACTTAATGATCATATTTTTGAGTAAGGTATTTCAATATCCACAGTGTAAATTACTTTTCAGAAAAAACTTTCATGGTCGAGGACTATATCCCTTTGTGACAAGAAAAAAACAAGGAAAACTCCCAAGCACCCACCTATCAGATAAATTTGATGAAGATAGAAATAGAACATTCATCTCCCGATTTTATCAGGGTACAGATCAGAACCGTAACCTTTTGATCTGAAGTGCATTGCCTTCCTAATAAGCATTTGCTATTTTATAACATTTTGGAATTTAGTAAATTCTCTCACATGTGAGTGTTGTACATGTATTTAAGTACTGATAAAATAAAGGAATGGCATCAACTGTGGACACATAAAAAATGCTTCCATTCAAGTGTTTCAAAATATATCCATATACATTTCGCAAAGTACAAGAGCCTACAGAATGATCTCATGCTCTTTAAAAATTCTAAAAGATTAATAGTTTATAGTTTTAATTTCTAAAAAAATCAAAGTTAAAAAACTAACACATATAAATAAAGCCAGATTTTATCTCTTTTTTTTTAAAGTAACTGTATGAATCTTTAAATATCTCTCGATCGAATAATAAATTCAAGAATAGTTTGAGATATATCTCCTGACCTGACAAACGTGAGAGAAGAAATGGCATTGCGCATTTATGGTTTTATTTGGGCGATAAAATGACTTTCTTCCAATAATTACGACGTCGGAATCTGGTAGCATTTCCTCGGAAACGAAAGCTTTCTGGAAAAGCGGTGGATTTACCTTTTTGTCATTTCCCCTTTCAGGGCCACTCTGAGTCGAGTCGTCGAGGCGGAAACGTTGCAGACATTAGTTTCCTCAATAGCGCGGAAATTTAATTTTCTGCCCTCGTAAGCACCGCACCGACACCTATGAGTCCATCTCGTTTGTCAGTCATTTAAATTTCATAATATACTGAAAGATTATTCAAAAATTAATTTTTAAAATTTACTTTTTGACGATAGAATATCGAAATCAGTACACAGTGATTTATAGAAATAGAAGTAAAATACATATCTATACAATACTTCTCTCCATAACTTGGGGTTTAATAATATACACACAAAAATTAAAGAAAGAATAAAATGCATCATTTGTTGAAAAAAGTTCGATTCAGTATATGGTATATGCAGCTACTCAGTTAAAATACATTTCTTTCGTCAGTCATGGAAATTTCATAATATAAACATAAACCAAAACAAATTCTAAAGAGTATAGTTTGAAGATAATATATGGTGGTTGTAGAAATGAGAAAAAAATTCAAAATTTTTAGGAATCTTAATAAAATTTCCAAATTCTAAGTTATTTTAGATTATATATCAGACTAATAAAAGTAAATATTAATATATTTATAATTTTTATTAAATAAATACCAATTGAAATAAATATAAATAATTAAATTAATTATTTTTAACAATAAAGCTTTAAAAATACTAATAAATGTATTTGAAAAATCATACTGATCAAATTTACCATTCATGTTAATACAGATACAATATTTTGCTTAATTAAGAGACTACATTTTTTTTATCATCTTCAATGTATAGAAATTTCCTATCTTAAATTTTCTATTATTTCTTATTTTCTAACAATGAATGTTGATTGCGAATATATTTCAAGAAATTTAACCTAACGTTATAAGCAAATTTATTAAAAAAAATATTTACAAACAAGATGAATTTTTCACGAAAATTGATTTTTATAAAAATAGCTGATGCTATAAGAATTTATAAATATGTGTTTTTTTATGACCAAGGAACATCTATGCAAGGGACAACTTTAAATTAAAATAGCTATAGACTATAACTATAAACATATCAAATTATTTAATGAAATAATTATGGATGTTAATTAATTAATTTTAATTGAGAGAGGGAAAGGCACTAAGATAACTATTTACAAATTATACTAAATTTATAAACTTATTTTTTTCAAGATCCTGTATGGGATAGTTCATTCTGATTTAAGTAAATAAAATAAATTAAATATTAATTTCGAATCTTATATATCATTATAAAGACAGATTAATTTCATTCACCAATTATAAGATCAGGAGACGAGAAATTTAAAAACTAAAAATTCTATAATTTACAACTTTTAATTAAACACAAATCAAAACGAAATCAAATTTATGAGAATATTTGATAACGAGATGGCAGAATTTATTTCCTTGCTCAAATGTAATTTTTTTTTTTTTTTTACGTAAATGATGATATTAAAATAGGGAAAATAAATATCTTAATGATATTGTTTGTTGAATAGTATTCGAGCATAGTGTCATTTTAAAGATATTTTTCCAAAATAGTATTAGCCATGTAACTCTAAATGCCATTAATGCTGCTAAATCCTGTTTCAAGAAAATATCAAATTTAATTGAAGAGTACACTTAACGCAATCGTTAATTATTCTTTGGAATAAATCTCATTAATTATGACTTATTTTACAATTTTCAAGAAATTTTGGATTGATTTTACACTTAAAAATTTAAGAAAGAGGTTGCATGATAAATCACGAGTATTGAAAAAACTTCAGAGTGGTATGATGACGTTTACGTTGTATAATTTTAGAAAATTCCTGCACATCGCTAATTTCTTCTTAAATGTTGGCATTAATAATCTCATAATATAGTAGTAAGTATTATTGAGATTGATAATGAGGTTGCGGTAGTTTGATTGAAAAACTGAAGTTCTCAATATCGTAAGATAGTTAGTTCGATTCCCAACTTAATCGAAGATCCGTCACGTTTTTGAATTGAGACTGAGGAGACATATTAAATAGGTGGGAGTCACGATGTTCTCTAAATGGAATAATACCTCTAGGGGTGGCTCAAAACTGAGAGTCTTTTATATGGGTCTTGTTTCTAAATTATGAAGACTCAACCACCTTAAAATATTTCTATTGAATGTCATATCTATAACGTTGATTGTCGGATCGACTCAATTCGTAATTTTGTTCATCAGTGTTTCACTAGATTTTACATAGTATAATGGTCTAAAATTTATCGTTAATACCTAGCTATCTTTACAGTTGATTCATAATATCATTTGCTGACACTTCTGTCAGGTCTCCAATTTTGGTTTATCTTGAGCGAAGTATATCTTTAACAGAAAGCAAACTTCATAGAATGGTACATATGTTAAGGTCTAGAGAATATCCCCATTTTCACCAGGATTTCAACAGACATTCTAAGGTTTTAATTATCTTAGATTGCAGATTCGTTCTTAAATTTTTAATGGGGTTTTTCCTCATATAAATGTCCTAAATACTTTTGTTTTTTAATCGTAATTTTATTTTAAGCCCTTAAAATGGACGTTTATGAATATTTGGAGGGATTTTTGTAATATTTTATTTATAATACTCGAAACTTGATGTCTTGATCTCTTTAATGTTTATTTGTTGATTGATTTCATAATTTTTTGTCAATCACCATAACTTCCTTATTTTCTTTACAAAATAAAATATATTGACATTTTAATTAAATTTTGACATAATATTATCATAATATATATTCCACAACAATTCATTTCCTTATGACTGTTAATTAATAACTAATTTAATTCATTTCATTAGTATAGAATAATAAATTTGAAGTCATTTGGTGTTAGCATTCAGTTACTTGTCTGAAACTTCAATTAATTTTGCCCTTTTTTCAAGAATTTACTCATTAATAAGTTTATGGTCAATTCCTTAACACTTAGCAAATATTTTACATTTTTATGTATATTACCGACGCACAAATCCTTTTATTTGTCTCTAAAAGCTTTCGATGCATTAAATGCTTTATATATCCTTCATTGTTATTTTAATTTTGTATAATTAATTACAAAAATAAACAAGTCTTATATAAAGCGTCAATTAATTATTATAAAACAGATTTTCAACAAAGATAAGCACACAAGGTAATAATTATTAATCTTCAGAATAATGAAATATTTACTATGTTCTACTTTGATTAAAAATAAAAAATGCATATTGAAATATTTTATATCATTTAATTTGTCTGTATGAAAGTGTGTAAATATTATTTTGGTTGAATATTTTGTAAACTCTTGATTAATGAATCAAGCCATCAGTTTGATTTTTTCCCTGTATTTAAAACATTTTTATAATTACTGTTTATTCTTTGAAAATCTATTTTTTAAACCCTCATTGAATAAATTTAAATTTTATGGCATAAAGTTTGAAAAAGACCTGCTCTCTCATAATGTTTGCTTTTATGAATAAAAAGTACAGTAAATTAATTTTAAATTTTATATAAATAAATAAAACTATTGAATGGAATGCTGAATAAATGCTTTCGTTTAGAAGACAAACTAAATCGTCACGAACTTAGCAATTTTAAATGGATTCAATTTGGTATTCCGCAAAATCGATCCTATAAAATATTAAACTGAGGTTCAGCTGACAATTTAGCTGGGACTCGGCATTTAAGGTAATAAATATCTAAATTATTTAATATTTATAGTCTAAATTTTAATTCAATTTATAAAGCTAAATTTCTTTATTTAAGTTTCAATGAATAACAATAACTAATTATGAAGAATGCATTATCCCAAAATCATATGTTGTTGTAGTGTGCCAGCTAGGCTGGCATTATGGGGCGCGCAGTTCCAATTTTCCAACTGAACTATATTTTGGTGTGGAGTCCGACATCCTCTGTACACACATGCCAAATGTACCGTTTACAGGATTAAGAGCCATTCACAACCCATTCATACAAGGAAAGGACAAAGACAAGCTAAATATAGAGAGAAAGTACATTCATACTCGAACCGGCATTCAAATCCAGGACCTCCCTATCCGCAGTCAGGCGCGCTGATCACTAGACAAGTTGGGCCCAAAATCATATCAAACAATCTATTACAATTATGTAAAATTTGGTTATTTTATTGGTATTCGTTACATGTTGAGTATTTCAGCCGACAGAAGCTTTAAAACTTAGTTAACCATTTCAAAATTTTAAACCACGTTTAAGAGACGTGGTCGATATCTGAGCAAGCATACTCCACTCGATATCAGACTAGTGATGATCTCTGCCTAACGTTTTGCATGCATGCGTTTCCTTGTGACAGTCTATCATGCAATATTGAATTCCGTTGTCTAAACTCTCGAACACACTATCAAAAGTGCAATTCAATTTTTCACTAGATTACAGAGTTATTCATGCTCTTAGGGAATATTTTGTTTCTTTACTAGCGCAAGCTTTTGACTATCTCTTTTCCCTAATAGAAGGTGGTAAATTCAACCACACCGTAAATTTGAACCACTATTATTTAACAAAAGTGAAACATGATGTATCGACTCTTCAAACTTTCATATCACACGAACTAAGGGACAGAACCATAATGAGCAAAACTAAACCATAGCGTATAAAACATACTCTATAAAACGGTTTGGTGAGGGGTCAAGTATCTAACATCATTACTCCCAGGCTATAATAACTCCCAGGCTCAGCTATAATTGTTAACCTATTCAAAAAATTTGCACTATAATTTTTCATTGTGTTTCAATCACATGCGTTTTCAATGCAATTTTGTATGAAATAATTCAATCTATGAATGCAGCATGTTAGAATATTTATTCCCGTTATTATAAAAGTAGCGAGATCAAATTCTAACCCAACCTAATATCCGTCGTGAGAGCTAATTACGTCTAGGCCTCGTAAAACTGGTCATGATTGTAATGCCCTCCATTTGAAATGATATTTCTGGAGGTGGCTGACAAAATATTGAGGAATCTTCTGTTTGGTTCCTGCTTTTAAGTTATGAAGAAATTGCCGGCAACTTCTAACAGGTAGACCCCAACTCAGGGATAGGTACAAGAAAATAAATTGCTGCAACAACAACAATGCTACTTCAATAGAAGTTTATGTTGATAATCTAGAAGAAGGCCATACAATATAAGAATCGAACTTAATAAGTCCCGAGTAACATATTTCTCAACCAGATAATCGCAATAGCTTTTAATTCTGTAATATATATTTGTTTTGCAAACATTGATTTTTTCGAAAAACAAAATATTTTGCATGTTGTTGATAATTAACATATACTTTATCCAAGTGCATATTTCTTAAATCTATATGAATGCTCAATAATTTCAGTTTTTTAACACGTTTTAGTTTTTAAAGACAAGTATTTTCAATGCAAAAAAGGCACCAGTCGTGAGAGTTATCTTAAAAATCCAACCACCATCCACAGTTAGATGAAGACACCATGCCTTCTTAAGGATTAAACTGCAAAGGAACTATCAGGAAAATCGTCTTTAGTTTGATCACTATCGAAATTGCAGCATTTTTATAGCATATCACTGTATTGACAAAGGATGAAGTTTACACCTGAGCTGGCTGACCCAACCCTGTAGAAGAGACGGGAAACTGAAACTTACTTAATTGGAAATAGTTCTCTGTGGAATTTTTCAAACGTTCATACGCTTCCTCACACATTCCTTTCAGAACGTTCTGCACTGGGCTCACTTAAAAAAATCACTCTTCAAAGTGAAAAATCACGGAATCTGTGCCAACTATTGTTGAACTTCCTCTCACTTCTATTTATATCTGGATGGCATTCACGTCTGTCTGGATAAACACTTGAAAATTTTCCAGATTTTCTCCCTTGCGACACATGAATGTGTCCTACTATGGATAACGAATACGCGATGGATGTTAAAATGCTTTACAACAACCTTATACTGTTAAGGGGACTCACAACGTGATGTCAAAGTAAGTATTCCCAAAATAACGAAAATACAACGATTTTAATTTTCTTTCTCTAATTAAAAAAAAGAACAGTTATAAGATAAAATTTGGAAATAAGATTTTGGAAATAAAATGTCTTACATAGTGTTTTTCATAGCGATAGGGGAGAACAAACCTCAGAGAGAAAAAGCAGTCATTTCAATGTTCAATGAAGCACATTTTGAAGACGAAGTAATTCAGATAAGGAAAGGATAAATACACTGTATAGTTATTTGACTCAATTAAATAATCACGTCTCTTGAAGAATGTTTATATGTTAGTAGAGCATTTTTTTAAAGCAAAAGAAACAAGCATTCACGCACTCTCTACTATACTGATATAAATAATGTAATTTAGAAAGCAAACATTCAGTTCATTATATAGTTGCTTACAAAAAGAAAGTTTAAATTTAAAAAGTAACGATTAATAAATGTTTTAAATTTCTCTTTCTGCCCTTTTTTCCTCATTTTTAAACTTAACATCTATGTCTTCTAATGAACAAGCTTAAAGTGACATATCAAGCTGAAAACTTTACATATTCATTTCTCAATAGTAGAAAATTTCTGCTTTCTTTACCTCACGTAGTACATATATTTTCTGAAAGCAAGATTTTATTTCGAAAATCCTATTTATTTCCAACTAATAGGTCAATGTTCGACCTGTTGCTCCTCAGAAGGGGTGAGGGTCGAGAAACGTGACTTTTATCACAATGGACTGTAATGGAAGCGTTTCCTGAATCTTGACAACAGATAATCCCAGAAATGGGAAGGAGAAACTACACTTTGAAATGACAGAAATCGAAAAGATTTTTTGTGCCTGCTAGAACAATACATTTTAGACACCCATATTATATGCGAATTATTCCAAATTAGAATTAAAAACGAAAAGTTTTAATTCAAAAGACATATTATTTTTTTTAAAAAAAAGGTTGCTAAAAGTTTATTTATTAGAAAAAAATTATATTTGCAGTGCAAATAAAAAGGTTTGCTTAATGCTTTAGTAATTAGTAATGAGTTTTTGTTGACTTTGTCGAAAGCCATGATGTTCAGAAAGCTAAAGAAAGCTAATTTCCCTTCAGCTTTTGTAGAATCCATTGTATTTCGCTTACAAGATTTGAAAGTTTACATAAAATAAAATGCTGATTGCATCTTTTGAACCTCATCGCACAAAAGTAATTCAGAATTACACATCAAATGGGTGTATATATAGTTAGTGGTTTCTTTCAAACAATCTGATAAAATAAATACAATAAATTTAAAATGAAATAAAATATTATTTTTTAAATGAAAAGCATTATGCGATACTTACAAAATATTTTTTATACTACGCCCGTCTTTGGAAAATCTGTCATTAGTTGACGAGCAGCCCAATAAAGTAATGAAGAAGCAGGAAAATAATTAAAACTAGCGTCTGACGAGTTGGTTTTCATCAAACATTAAAACAATAGGACAGTACCTGAGGTAATCCCATCTATATCTTTTTTTGTTGCCACAGAGGTCCATAAGACGAATTTTTGACTGCAAACAGATTTAAATGCTTCTGTAAATAGTCATCACTAAAACACAAATGACTGTAAACAACTCAAACAGATCGAGACAGACAACTGGGGATTATACTACTTTTATTGAGAAATACACTCCACTTATAACCTACAGTTGCATCACTATACACTCGGACTATACACACTTTTTAATTTACTATGAATAATTCATTTGACGCTACACAGAGACAGAGGAGAGTCAAATTGTGACATGAGAGATCCCTTCTTAGCAAGATTATCAACGTGCTCTATTCCAAAAACGTCACAATAGCTGGGAACCCACTGGAGAGCAAAGATATTTCCTAGACTTATTAAGCTTAATTAACTTCATTCTGCAGGAAGAAATTAATGGGTTTTCATCATACCTAGATTTTGTAAGTGACAAAATGCCAACTTGAGAATCAATAAGAAACACAATATTATAACATTCAGAACATCTTTCAAATTTATCCATCACAAATGATATTACCATTATATTACCGTCAAAGTTTTCACAGTACTTTCCAAAAGAATAACTAATACTGAAAGTATTTGAACAGTCTCCAACTATCTTTTTGAATTTGTAAATCTTTTTTAAAAATAGCTATATTGATAAATTTCCACATTTTTTTGAAAAATATACATGCTATATAAGTATTCAAATAAATCTTTTTTAAGTGTCACTGCGATTTTATCTCTATAGTATTAAATAAAAATATGCATAAAAATACAAGGATTCCTAAGTATTGTATGTTTTCATAATTTTAAATTTCTATTGCTTTCTATAAATAAATTTTAAGTCATTATATAATATAATGAACTATTTCTTCTGGTTTACAATTTAAAGAATCTTCAAAAGGAAAAATTATGAAAAATCTTTGTCAAGATTTCCAATGCCTTCATTGTTAAATAATATTGATGTAACCTTCAGCGATTAAAAATCGATAGTCAGTTAAATCTTACAAGTTCATGTATCTCAATCAATATTTTTGGAATTCTAGTTAAGAGTCATCTTTTAATTGGTAAAAAAAATAAAGCATAACAAAGGAAACAAATATGATAAGATTATATGAAGTAAAATTATTTCTCATTTTTATAGAATGGTATCTGTATTCAAATATTGAGAAATGAAGGCAAAATAATTTATAACTAAATCAATTAATTTAGAAATACGAAATAATATAAATGTAATCCTCAGCCCCATCTTGAAATTTATTATGTGGCCAAGTCCAAAATAAATGATGACTTTTCAAATTGTTAGTATAAATATTATGTTTTTGTAAATTATGTATATAAAACAGCAAATTATAAGGAATTAATTATTATATTGACATTAGTCATTATCATTCCATTTTGAAGTACCGTTGGCAGAATTTCGGAAGAATTCGGTAGATAATGATTTTCCAAGTAAAACTATTTGTGAAGATACCTTTCCTGTAAACAAATTAAATCATAAACTTTTCATCCATAAAAATTCTGTAGACGTAAAATCCATAGCAAGTGTTAAAATTTTTTTCATATGTGGAAAATCTTCAAATGTTTAGGTTTAACATAAACTATGCTATTTCTTTCTATTAACAAAATCATCACAGTAATAAATCAACATATTATAAAAAAATATACAGTTACATATCGATATATCTCTTTCTGTATATCATTTATTTCTAACTTGTTAGCTAATGCGTTAAATGTATTATAATAACTTATACATTAATAACGTTCATAACAGTTTGATAATATTTTTAAAGGCACTAAAATGAAATAGTAAATAGTATTCTTATATACGTAGAGAACCATTCATAAAGCAGAATCTTTTCCCATTCATAATAATGTGGTGCATGCCTTCAAATAATAGGACATAAGGGCTTTGCAACATTTTAGGAAAAAATACAGAACAATGCAAAACAATTTTAGCATACCTATTACGGATTTTGAAAGTTGGACTAAAAATCAAGAGTAAAACTTAAGTCTTTCCTTTTCACTTTGAGATTGTAAACAGTGTCGAAAGTAAGAGCTTGAAATTCGGGTAGTTTTACCATTCATTGTTACATCCATTCTTTGTTGGGGAATGATTTCCCTGGTGTTTGAACCACAAAACTTTCTTATGAATCAAGAATAGAATTTCAAAATGTGCACAGAGCAAGAAACAGCGAGGAAGTATAGCTTTGAAGTTTTGCCTACAAAGTTTAGATTTGAGCCCTCAGAGATTGAACCCTGATTTAAATTTGACATCAGACACGTTAAGAGGTAGTAAATTTTAAAAGCTGTTCCAAGCTGAATTGAAAGATACTCTCAAATAGAATTCCCATCTTCACTAACAAAGCTTTTTATTATAAGCACAAAGAAAATGCAGATCATTTCATCTCCAGATATTGAAATCACTGTAGAAGTATCTTTCTCTGGAATATGTGTTTGTGTTCGTGTGTGTGTGTACTCTCAAACAGAATACACTATGATTTAAGTTTGTTAATAATTCATACTCTAGTTCAATCTCGTGTATAATTTGTTGAATTCTCTTGCATAAGATCAATATTGTTATTTAATGTAATTTATATTTGTTGGTGTTTATCTCATTTTTATAATACTATTACATTTAATAATAATATTACTGTAAATGAATTTATATACGCTTTATGAAGAATAAAATAATACTGAGAAATAAAAAAATAAAAAATAAACTTCGTTAAAGGATAAAATCTTAAAAATATTTTGTTTCACAATAAGATTAAAAATTAACAAAAATACTTTGTTAATTGTGTTAATTAACAAAGAATTAATGAAATAAATATTTGCTTACTTTTACTTTTTTATTTTTTCTTATCTTGTTTAATAATATCTCAGATGAAAAATGAATGCTTTACTTTAAAGATCACTATAATAATATCGGTATATTCTGCATACCAAATTAAACCTTATTGAGTATGAACTCTGACTCATTTCTAATGATTAAAAATCATCCTAGATAATCTTGATTTGTTTCTTATTTCCAAACATAGGAATATGTATAATTTAAAAAAAAATTATTGTGCATCTTGGAAAACGTTTTTTGTTCTTAAAGATTCATTCTAATAAGCAATAAAATGCATAAAAGTACATTAATTTAAAAGCAATGTCATATTTTTTTATTTTTTAAAAACTTTACTTCATGTAAACCAAATTTATTTTCCCCTTTAGTCTAAAGTCCTTAAAGCAGGAAAAAGCAAACAAAATAATTTTTGCAACATATGGTTGTAGATTTATAAAATGACTTTGATTTGTATATATTGTTTATTCTATAATTACATTTGTTGCATATTTGAATAACATGTTTGATTTTACTATTTTTGAAACACAAAATTTGATATTTCGAAGCAACGTTCGCTTAGCATGTATTACATAGACAATTAAAGTACATATCTGCAAATACTTCATATTTTAAGCAAATAACTGCTATAACTCAATTTCAATGTATTTGATTTCTCTAAGAAATTATAAAATACATCTAATTTTACAAAAAGGTACAAAACTTAATACCTTGGCAATGATATAATGAGAAGAATATCAAAACTTATGACAATAAGAGATTATACTTTTCATTACCATAGTGAAAATTCCGATACATTTATCAAAGCATTGCGTTAAAATGAAATCAGTGGGTTGGAAGGGGCTCATTTAAATGAATTGAAATCTTTCCTTTTATGAAAGAATTGTAACAGTCAAGGACAATTGTTTAAATATGAGGAACTTAATAGTTAAGTGACATTAGCTGAAGTTGAAACTTTAAAAGAATATCAATGAAATTATTAATCTTGCTGAATAAATGATCAAACATCTTTCATTTCTTTCAGAAGTCATACGTGTCAAAGAAAGTTAGCTACGACTAGTGGATCCATGGTCATTGAAAGTTAAAATAATTTATTAATCTTTCAATATGTCATTTTACATTATTGATAGCGAAGAAAAGTTTAGTAAGAATCTCGATCGAAAGGAGAACATGTTTCAATGTTACAAATGCTTCGTACAAAAGGAATCGATTTAACTTCTTTAAAAATGTTGAATGAAATTTTTGTTAAAATATCTCAATATTTCAAATGAAAATTCATTGTGATTCATTGTCACAAAGAAAGAAAATATATATTTTAAACTTGAAATTTCACATTACATATGAACGGAATGTTCTTTGTTGACAATTTTTCTACTATTGTTTATAGGCATGTAGTGATCTACATTTAATAACTATGAATGATAATAATTAGATTCTGAAGATTCTACTACTACTAACTGATAATAACTACTACTAATAATAAATAAATAAATTTTCCTCACAATGTAAAAACTTAAAATATATACGTAGTTATTGTTCTTCTTGGTTGCATAAAATTTTTTTATTTCATTTGCCTTTATGAATTTTTGAATAATAGTTGTAAAAACAGTCAGCAAAATAAAACAAACAAAGAAATCACATATCGTTGTTTAAAAGTTGAGGTAAGAATCCATGAAACTTTTAACACAAAGTTAGCCAGGATACAAATCATTCAATTAAATACACATCTCCATTGCTAATTAATGTTTTGTCAGTTGTTGATCTCATATACTTGTTATAAGTGCAACTGTAAAATTCTAAAAAGTAATGTTTATTAAAGGTCATTGAACTTAATAAATAAATATTCAACTATCATAATATAACTTTTTATGCCCATTTTTCTTGCACTGTGATAAAAGTTTCTCTTCATTCAATATCACTTTAAAATAAAAATAAATAAAACATGATTAAAGTTGAATATGTTATGGAAGTCAGAATATTTTGAATCATATTCTGAGAAGACGGTTTTGGATTTTACAACATTTAAGCTTATTTTTCAACACATATGTTATTTTGAAGTGGTAACATATTAAGATGGACCCTTGTTTGGTTTGTTTATAGCTCAACAGTCATTTTTTTTGCATAAAAAGGTTGATTAGAGTGGAGTTAACAGTTTAAAGTAGAATCAACGTATTCAGAATTGTGACAGGAATGGCAGATGGCATGGACAAATTATAACACAATCTTCAACCAGAGTTTCTCTTAAACCAGTTTAAGCTATCCACTTTAGAAAGATTGTCAAAATATAATAATATTTTTGTTTAATTTCATAAGACAAATAAATTTATTTATACGCTAAATTTAAATTTAACCTAAGTCTACAGGATTTATTAAGGTGTACTAAAATAAAACTCCATTGTGAGTGAACAATATTTCGTCTGAAAAGTTTAAGCGTGCAGCGATACGTGACATTGGAGCCGCATTGTATGAAAGTCTAGAAAAATTCTTAATCATACCAAGGTTAGAGAAACAGGTTTTTTTTGGCTCTAAATAGAACATTTTTTACAAGCTATTATTTAATTAAAATAGCTATGAATGTAATAAATTGTATAAATATTCATGGAATCATCGTCATATTTCCAGGACTGAAAAAAACGTAAAAAATAATAAAAAAATTTCTTTAAATATGTTGTTAATACAAAGAGATAATATTTTTCATTCTTAATTAAATATAATAGAAAAAAGTTGATGAATGTTTTGTAAACTAGAAAATATAAACAAAAATATCAGATCACAACGAAACTAAACTCAAATAATAAGGTATTAATTAAATTTTAAGATGTATGACTAAAAAAAATACTTGCCATTAATACTAAAAAATTAAATGAGTACTTAAAAATTTTGTAACAAAAAAGCAATACTTAACGTTGGTATACTCCATGCTACCGTTAATAAAAAATTGCATCAACACTTCCAAAACATAGTTTGGGTTGTTTGTCATTCGATGATTTTTGCTCAAGAAGGCTAATTAGACCATGATAGACAGTTTATAGCGAATTCCGAACCTTTGCAAAATGTTGTCTGCGTCATACGCATTTAGTAAAAATTCAATTTTTGCTTTAAAATGCATGAAAAAACTTATTAAGTCAAAAAACAATTTCTTAGCTAGATTATGCATAAATAAATTGAATTGGACAGTATAAATTGGGAAGAAATGATTAACAGAACTAAAAATCAAAAATTGAAGATTCGAATTTTGTAATTACTTTCTCAAAACTATGGTTTTAAAATTTCACTGAACAAAATCAATTTTCTTAATGTATGACAAACAAATAAAAGTCATTATTTCTATTGTTTGTATAGAAGTATAATCAACACGTGTTTATATAAATAACCTCTAAGGAAAACAGCTAAAAAGTTTTTGAAATACTATTTGTTTATTCTTCTTAAATTTGGAAATAATTGCTTATATTTTAAGACTTATTATTTACTATTTTGTTCATATGTTATTTTAAATGTTACATAACAATGTAGGTCCTACATAATTACATACGCTAGATAACTTGAATGTGTCTACATTCAAGTTATCTAGCGTATGTCTATTTCAACAAGAAAGTGTCTAGATTCATTTAACAGGTTAATTGATATTTGTACATAATCTATCCTCCTTTTTTGTTGTTAGGATAACATTTTATTTTTTCTACATGTCAGCACATGAAGATTAGGTAGGAGTATAGAAATTAACATTTTGTTTTCAATTTTTATACACATGTTTCAATTAACTTGAACATTTTCTATAATCCCTATATCAATTAGGAATATTTTTGTACTCGAGTCAATATTCATGTGATAGGTATTCAAAAGAAATTTTTGGTCACTTTAAGAAATTTATTAGATATTTTAGAAATGTCTTAATTGATACTATAACATAAAGTTGAATTAAAAATCTGCTTCCTAAAATTCATTTCAGTAAACTCTCTGTAATTGTTTTTACCTAATATTATAAAATATAATCCATTAGTTCCTTCTTAAGCTTCAAAGCTTAATGTTTTCTAAGTAGTTCCTTTTTAAAGAATTATTATTTAAAAAGTTTAAACTACTCATGCAGAAATAATATTGAAATCGACGGAGTTTCCCTTTTTGTACCAACTGTCGCAACATTTACATAAAAATAAAAATATTGACTTTTCATGGTCTAGAAATTTTTCGGTGTGAAACTCCACATTAAAACCTATCTTTCTAATTTCTGGTTGAATAAGTATACTGCTTGATTTTTAACCACTAACTATAACCGACATAGGAGCAGCATTTTTCATAAGAAAATTTTTATCAATTTTATCTCAAACCTTCTACTATATGCTGCAGTACAAATATCGATAACAGGAGTTACAATTATTATAATGGAACTTCTATGATAAATTCATTATTTTTATAAAACTTTTTTTATACTGAAAACTATAAATTATTCAAAAAAATTTATTTACGCTAAAATAAATCCTGTTTACTTTAAAAGAATCTTTTTCTTTCTTTTTACTTTAATGCTAAAAAGGTTTAAGAAATTTGAATCTTGAATAAATAGAATTTTGTTTATATGACTATAATTCTCACTGAAGAAAAAAATTTAAGACCTAATTTTCTCTTATATTTCCAATTAATACAATACTAAATAATTTAAGGAATGTATTATAAATCTATCACAAAATGCAACAAAATAAACATTTTTCATACAAAATTCATTTTTCTCAATAATACAATCTTGGAAAGCATTTTCTAGGAAATATGGAATTGATTTATCGAACTCTTTAATCCCGTCTTTACTGAGAATCTTTAATTCCATTTTGACATTCATATTAAATGGATTGGATTCTAAACTGAGAAGTGAATTCTAAGCCATAACAATCAAGTATGTAAAGTGAAAGTCAAACCAGAAAAGCCTCATTTATCTTTATCAACTCACTATCTTTCAACTACGCTGCAAACCACCCAAATTGCAACACCAAGAAAGACAAGAGATATCACAATAAAATTTATTTGGTAGATAACATGTTGATCAAGTAGCAAATGATTAAATTTATACTTATGTGAACTATGGTTCCTGGCAAATCAGTAGCCAGAGTTACCACCATTGTTGGAGATCAGCACTGACACACGCCTCGACATTGATTCAAAGAGACTTTGGATGTGTCCTTAGGCTACAGTAGACCTAATAGCTTCCACACGTTGCCAAAATTGATCTGGTATGGCAGCAAGGGATGTAATCTGGGTCAATCGTGGATATGCCATAGACTACATGTTATTTATCAGCGAAAGATCCAGAGAGCTAACCAGCCAGGAAATCAATTCTATCTGACGATTGACGAAAAACCCTTGGACAATGCGTGCCATGTGTGGTCGTGCATTATTCCGTTGAAATATCGCTGTGAGCAAACCCTGAATATAGAGAAATACAACTGGCTTTAACACCTCAGAGATGTAGCGTTGGTTGCTTGAATTATCGGCAATGTGTACCAGAGGAGTGCAAGAGTGACATCCAAGACCGCCCTATATCATAATACCCGGTGCAGGACAAGTGTGGTTGTGCATAACGCAGCTGTTTAGCATCCTCTCCCCACGGTGTATATAGGTATAAATATTGACGCCCGGCATAGAAATTATTATGGGTGAAGCTGATCAGTCTTGAATGCTATTCTAGTTATGGAAGCCGTTTCTAGTTGTATTAGCTGAATTGAAACTGCGCAGTTGTGACTTTTACACCTGGAATTTTCAGTATTTGTAGAAATCGCTTCGAATAAAAAGTCTTGTGGTTTTAAGAGAAGGTTTTATCGATTCTCAATCAATACGAAACCTGTTGCGTGATACAACATAATTCTGCATATTTGCCAGGTATTTCGTTAGAACACGCCATCTTTGACCTTTCTTGGTATATTTAATAAAATAAACTTAGTGAACGAACATTTACTTTAATAATAACCTAACCTAAGAACTGTTGAACTGAAAACCAATGAACTGTCAAAGAGTTTGTTTAACCTCCAACTGTACATATGTTTTAAAATATTTATGCAAAATATAATTTTATATATAAATGACATATCAAGAATTTCTTACAATTATTAATAATAAGAAAAAGCATGTATTTTTCTAAAACTGTAAGTGATCATTAATGATACACATAATTAATTGAAACACTAAAAAATGTAAAATAAAAATAATACTAGCTATGTAAATAGATTATATCTCATAAACATTTAATATTACTTGCATAATTTATTAGAAATTCTTTTAAAGAGTTATTATTTAATATTAAATATACACTAATGGGCATCATTTATTTAATTAATTTCTTTGAAATTATAATATGTAAATTATTCTACACATACAATATTGTAGCTTACTATAATATTTTTTCTGGTATTTACATTTATGACTAAAATTACAAGATTCATGGTAAATAATGTACTGCGATTTCTAGTTCAGAAGTATGTACTGTATTTGAAGGCAGACTTCAAGGCACTTTAGATAGATGCATTCATTTTTTATAAGGAGGCACTGAACATGATCTCATCACCATAGAATTCACTTAAAGATCAACACAACAATTGTTGACTACACAGTTAGTGAATTCATTGTCAATCCATGAAACATATATTAGATTATTAGTCATGAGGTTATTGTCCTATCATTCAATTCCAGAAACCTTGAGTTACATTGCAAAGCCGGGTGTAGTTGGTTGCAGTAGTTCGATATAAAATTTTAACTTGATTAATTTGCCAAACGAGTCTTCGCTAGTGAAAAAGAGAAGCGATAGTAAACAATTTACAACCGATCTATTCAAATGTTAATTTATTTTCCAAAAGTTGCAGGTAATAGTAGAAAAGATGCAACATATTTTAACAATAGATAAATATACAATTTTGTATATTTCATTTAAGATATATTTTTTACACATAAAATTCTAATCAATATTGTCATGACGTTCCTCTTGAGCACGGGAAGTATCTTCGGTAACTTGATGTTGGTATACCAACCTCGTGAACACATTGAAATAATTTATAAATACCTTTTGTCCACACAAAATCTTATAAATTCAATAAATTAAGTTTTTATATAATGCATTTTTATTACATAAAATGATATTTTATTCTCTTGAATATAAGATTAGCATGATAATATTCACGAAAATAATTTAAAATACTTTTTTATTGTATTTGTCTTTAAATTGTTTTAGGACCAATTTATCAATGAATTGTATGTTGTCTGCAAAGCTTACTTTAATACTATTTATTTGATTTTCTTTTTTATTTTATGTATTTTGCGTGTTACACTAAATGACTTAAAATGCATCTTAAGTGTAAAATTTTCAGTTGGATGATTCTGAAGCCTATAATATAGTTGAGAAATCGCAATGTTCTACAGAAAGGTATTTAAATTTAAAGTTTTTATCATTATAAGATTAAATGAAGAAGCTTTGGAACATTCTAAGATCCACATTATTAAAACTTAGCTGGAGATTCATCACCAAATGCTAATTGCAACCGTTGAACGCATTTTTCTTGATTTAATCCAGCCTTAAAATCGTAGAAAATCATAGCGCGAAAATGTTCTCGCGTCAACTCCATTTTCTCTTCTGTTTAAAATTTATTCTACGCTAAACAAGTTGAAGTAAGTCAGTAAAAATCGTCTTCTGTGTTAAAATACTTTGTATTTTAAAATTAAACCGTTATTTTTATTTTGTAAATTCTCGTGTGCGCGTACCTCAAAAGTTTCAGAGTAACCTTCGTATTATATGTATTTAGTTCTATAGTTCATATACCGATTTTTGTAGAAAATTTCATACATTTATAATAAACTATACTATATTTCACATGATGATGAGTAAACAATATTTCGTATATTTATAAGCTATACTGCATATAAGGATAATCATACAACATTTCATATATTTATGATGAGCTATATTTCACATAATGATTAGTGTGAACAGTATTTCATGTATTTATTATAAACTATACTTCACATAATGCTTGAGTTACATTTCTTATATTTATGATGTACAATTCACATAATGATGAGTGAACAGCATTTTATATATTTATGATAAGCTATATTTCACATAATTATGATTGAACAATATATATATATATATATATATATATATATATATATATATATATATATTCAAAATTAAACTATAAGTTGGTTGTGATTGAGAGAGAGAGAGAATTGTCAATTATGATTTCATTTTCTCCTAACAAACTGGTTAAATTCTCTTCATAAAAGAAGTATAAATTGTGTTTAATTATTTTCTTAATATGGTTCATTATAGGAACAAAAGCAATCTATTACATTTCTAATAATATGAACGATCATCTTAGTTATACACCATAAATATTCACACATTTGTAAATAATTCAATATAGTATTTTAATCCAAATATTTGAGAAAATTTATACGTCCAATATTTTTCCAATGCTACAAGCATATGCGGAGAAAACACATGTTATAGATATGAGTTATTTTTTTTAATTACTTTATTGATAAATGTTGATAGAGAACATTTTATTCTTAGTTGTTGAATTTTCAAATTACTTTCTTGGAATGGAAATGGTTTCATATAAAAAATACAGATTGTTTATACTTTTTCCAATTGGAGTAATACAGGAATATATGCAAATTAAACAATAAATTAAGCTTTAATTTGTACACTCAAACTTTATTTTTTGTGAAGTCGGTTATTGCGCAATTTTTCAGTTAATTAAAATTTTTATATACCAAGGAAAATTTTACAGTTTGGGGGATAATTGAAGAAAATAAAAAGTCAAAGGGTTTGTTCAGTCATTGAGTTCTCAAAATTTTCAGATGTATTTCATTACATTGCATAAGTAATGAGTCAGCCATTTACGTTACATATGCATTGTTTACCCATTGCAAACGGGATTTATGTAACCAATGGTTTCAAGTTCTTAGCTTAGTATTGTTCTATTTAATTTTTCTTATCACTATATTTATTTAGCTTTCATTTGAAATGCTTGAAGCATTTGCATCAAGTTCGCTTTTCTGCTTTGCCATACAAGACATCTCTACCCTAATTGTATTAGCTTCATTTATTGATTTTGTTTAAAAAAAAATTCCTAGTTATTTCGTTAATTTTTGAGATATTTTTTTCACGAGATTTTTATGCAGTCCTAATTTACCACATAAAAAATACTTATGTGAATTCTGTTGCGGAAACAATTTTTTATAGCTTTACTCATGAAGTTCTTTGCGCTGTTTTTACGCGGTTCTTCGCACAAAAACTGGTTTAAACACAAATGTCAATAATGAATAAAATATTAAGTTGATTTGCAGTATGAAGATGAGTGAATAGTTAAAATATCTCATCAAAATTTTAATATGTGATTTCAAAATTCGCAGTTGAAATGATATTGCAGAATTGTACCATTTACTTTTTCATAGGAATTCTGAGTATAAAACTTAATAAATCCATCTGGGTAAAAAAAACATATGCTGAAATTAGCCACATGAGAGACATCAAAATTTTCTGGTCATACCTCTCAACTGTTAGATTTTACCGAGAATGGCAAAAATTATCGAACGAACAGAACAGCCTTGAGTCTCCGTTTACCAATCTCTATGTTTTTCAGATGTTCAGTTGCTTCTAACACATACCCATAAAATCAGCAAAGTAAATCATCGCTTATCATGGGCAACAAATAGCAGGGTGGTCACATTCTGGCACACAGATGTGGTAACATTTATCATATTCTATTTTGTGTCTGCAATTACTTTCCTTTCATTTTTTGTTATATACAGGATGACAACTCTTTTGTGATGCATTTGCGGAGCTTTATGATTTACTTTATTTGTTATAGATGAAACATTATAAAAATAAACAAAAGGGATGTATTAGGATGTACATGATTACATTATTATCATCATCCTTTCACAAGATCCTTTCACAAGCGGCTTCATGGACTGGAGATGTGTTTACATTAATTTATGATGCCCAAAACCTTTCCACTGCTATGGTGAGGATAAGAAAATGAATTGTGTTAACAGATTTGTCGGTCTCATCAGCCGATAGTAGCTCAAAATTACAAGACATTTAGTGATAATGGAAGATTCCAAAACAATTAACCTTATGAATAGTTCTTGGTCTGCAAGGACTGCTATGTATTAATGTATTTCACATGCTACTTTTCAACAAGATAATGTACAACCATCCATATAATATTATTATAGAATAGCGTGTAACAAATTTATTAAAATTTAAACCCGAGATGTAACCCTGTGGGAACACTTAAAACCAATCATTAGATAAATATTTCCTGAATCTTGCTGATTGATAGTTTTATATGGGATTTGCGAGATTTAGAAAACATCTTTTCATTGAGTTTACACGCTATCATTGTATTGCATTTTACTGGCTTCACTCAAGTTGGATATGATCTGTGAAATCGCCAATAGTATAGAATTGTCAGTTCATTTACGCACTTTTCAACAGTAAAACAATATCTTATATAATCAAAACTTTTCAGCACTTACTTATACCGTCATACTTGAAATTCTGATAATTGTTTATCATTATATTATGTGTTATGTGGTGTACGTATGCATGTATGTAACTTTTTATATATTGAGTTAATATTTAGTCCTCAGTACATAAAGTCATATACTTTCCTTTAAATTACCACTCTTAATACCAGTATTTTAATAAATTACTGCTGTGGTCTTGTTTGTTAGAGCGTTCTTTCTCGTTATCGGAATTTAGTGGCTTCGAATCCGGACTCTAAGATTTACGGTAGTCACTAACAGTAATAATTCTCTGCATTATGTTAAACATGTCATGGTCGCCTTGTTCTTCATCTGAAGTACCCCAGGGTATAGGAGTATTCTGCTTTGTCCCTGATTCTAAATTACAAAGACCCTTGTATTTTTGGGTCCACGACAGTACGCTCATTGGGTGCTCCACTGTATGAAATTCCATTATTTCTACCCCTTGCTGCGCTTAAAAAGTTAAATAACCTATTATCCTGGCGTTATATAAAAATTATTTTAATAGATATTTGATATTCGATTTGCAATGAAAACAATTTCATCATAATAAAGATTATTATGTTGATTTTACCAAGGTAGTTTTAATACAGGCTCATAAAATATATTCCAGAAACGTAACTCAATTTTCTAATCAATTGCTTAAATTTTAAAGAAACAAAGTATATAGTTAATAAAAAGTTGTAAATGTTGATATTTTTTATTACTCTAGAAATCAATGATTCTGATTAATGAAAGTATTTCATATAAATAAAAAGATATTTTTATTATAGAATATTGCTTTTAATTATTTAAACTTTTCAAAAGCTTTTAACTGAAGATCACTCAATCAAAGCTCAAAAGGGTTCGTAAATCATTTTGATTTTTTTTTCGGATATCCTTTGAAAGTTCCTTTAAAATTCCGGAGATATTTTTCCTTCTTACTCCGTACAATTTCATTATTTTATTTTTCTGTTGGAGACGGGGATTTTTTGTTAAGCTTAGAGATCCTATTGAAAAAATACTTTTTCTTTAACCAAAAGCTTTTCATGCTAAAATTTCTCTGTCATACCGGATGTAGAGACAAGAAAGAAGATTAGGGGGAGGTACTACCTGTGGTTGCGGTAGAATGTACATCTAAAAGTAGGAACATAAATTTAGACAAAAAAAGCAGTTACTTTCATTTCAAGATCAGTTTGCACTTATTGTTTACTAAATAAAACCTTCATACTCGGTGTAGTAAAAATGCAAAGTGAAAAACATGAAACAATAAAAATAAACTTGGACCTAGAAGTTTATTTTGCCGAAATTTTAATTTTCAAGTAAAAGCATTCTATTTCCAATTAGAAGGCATATAAAGCAGGGCAAAAAAAGTGTGTAAGATTGTTTTAATATTGATAAAATGCATGAAAATTATCTTTAAGAAAAACTCTAAATGCATTGATGTTCTTTAACAAAAATTTAACAAGCTTAATTAGAAAACAAGAGATTTGTTTGGTGCATTATTTTTGTTGGTATAATTTTAATTATTTATAAGTATATTTTTTTAAGTTGATGCAACAAAAGATGTGAAATGTTTGAAATGCTAAATAAATTTAATATAAAGAATTTATATTGCACTAGTTTTTAAAAAGGGCATATATCATAATTTGCCGTAGTAAAACAGTTCCTTTGATTTTAATTTTCTATAGAATTCATTTTAGATAAACAAAATTAAGTACCTCAAAAGTTAAAAATTTTTGAAAAAAGTTATAAGATATTATGAAATTTAATTTACTAAACTAATTTATTCAAAATAAAATTTTTAAATCTAAGTAATTTTTCGTCAGTTAATTCTTTATTCGCCAATATTTCACAAATTTGTATGAACGTAATATGATATCTTTTCTGAAAATTTTGTAACAAAGAAATTGTAATATAAATAACATCTTTAGGCTTAGTTGCGTGGCTTCTACTTGGAATTTAGGTGCAATCTAAGGAAATACTAATTTTATAAATCAATCCACTCTTTATATTTCCGGCCTTCTTACTTTTTAAGGAATTTTATTTACTCGTCTTTCTTCATTAAAAGCTATAAGGATTCCTTTCTTCAGGGAGGAAATTTTGAATAAAAACTATGTGTTTATTTTAGTTTTTATGAAGTTAATCAGGCAAAATTATTATTATAACCCGAAATTATTATTAACTAGACAAAGTTTTATACTGGCCAATATCAGTTTATAGATCTTTTTTCAAAATGTATGGTTTTATAATCTGTTATTCTCAGAATTTCTTAAATAAATAGGTTGATAAAATATGATTATAAAAACAATTAAAAGAATTTCCTTTCAAATTTGGTACATATATTAAAGAAATTCTGTTGAAAAATATTTTAAGTGAATGCTCATTAAACTTTAAGAAATAAAATCTCTGAGATTGATCTTCTAAATAATCATTCAATCCTTATTTCAAATAAAAATTAAATTAATTTGTGTGTCTTCCAAATTTAGTTTATAACATTAAACTTTTATAAAGTTAGGTTAATTACTGCATATTTCTTTACTATGAAGTTAATTAACGCAATCAATTGTCACATAATCATAAAATGTTAACGTCAAATGACGAGGTAGAACGTTAATTTGGTTTCTTTATTCTGAAAATAGTTGTAAAAATATATCTTTCTCGCTTTCGAGTAATTCTTGAATAAAATGTAAGAAAAATACTTCTCTTAGACTATATGCTATTATTCTTCGAAAAATAAATCTTGAAAAAATATTTAAAATAAATAATTCTCTTGAACAATGCATAAGATAAACATGATTTTTCATGGAACAATTCTCTTGAACAATATATAAGAAAGACATGATTTTTTCATGGAAAATTCATTTTACCCTTGTTTAATTTTGAAAAATATTACATTTCTTTGAATTTTAATTTTAAATAATAATTTTGAAGTAATTATGTTTTTAATTTCAATAAAATTTTAAATCACATAGGAATATTTTTGGAATGACAGACGTTAGGTTATAACGTTAGATGCTATTACGCAAGGTTATTACGTTAGATATTATTACACTCGGTTATTACGGTAGATGTCATTAGACTAAGCTATTACGTTAGACGCTATAACATTAGGTTATTATGTTAGATGTTATAACGCTAGGTTATTACGTAAGATGTTATTGAGCTAGGTCATTACTTTAGATGTTATTAAGCTGGATTATTACGTTAGATTTTATTAAGCAAGAATACTACGTTAGATGTTATTAAGCTAGGCTATTACGTTGGATGTTATTAAGCTAGGTTATTGCGTTAGATGATATTAAGTTAGAAATCAAGATGTTTGATTATCAAGCCTGCTAAACGAGGTAAATGCCTCATCATTTTGAATCTCAGTTGTTCAATGATGTTGACAATTGAATTGTTCAACTTGGTCGATTTTTTTCTCTAAAGCACAAT
Organism: Latrodectus elegans; assembly: GCA_030067965.1. Taxonomy (NCBI): domain Eukaryota; kingdom Metazoa; phylum Arthropoda; class Arachnida; order Araneae; family Theridiidae; genus Latrodectus; species Latrodectus elegans. The sequence continues at coordinate 92,306,949 of CM057814.1, read as the reverse complement.
GAATCAAAAAAGCAATAATGAACGCTCGACTCTAAGCTATGAATTCGTGAATAATGAATTGAATCAATGTAGATTCTTGATTTTTGCAAATATATTGTTGCTGCTGCTGTAAACTAACAAAAATGTATACCGTTTCAAAGTATCAATTTTTGATTCAATTAAAAGTACTCTTGTTGACTAATTCCCGTCTCTCTATAGTTTTTTAAAAATTTTTGTTTCAACCTTATTCAGAGTGCAAGTTAAAAATCTATTCCCCCTCACAAATGTTAGTCTTTTGCCTTGAACATAATTATTACAAATCAATCGGCTTTGTTCAACTATTTTATTTAGAAGAAAAAACTAACTAATAATATGAAATATTATCTATTAATTAGAATCAAAAAAAAATACCTAAATATGTGTTGCAATAAAAAAAAGAAAACGCAAATTGATTTATTTTATAAAGATAAGAAGTATATTATATTGTGTTTTAATTATATATTAGTTTCAATACTGTATTAATTTCCAGTGTGACACAATCTGCTTACATACGCATGATTTATTATAAAAAATTTTGTGCATGAGAAAGACCATGTAAAATTTAATTTACGCAAAATATTAATTTATACTTCACCTACTAAAAGCCTAATCTTAAGTACAAGAATGATTAAGCATTTTCATTACCAGCGAAACATTAATAAAAAGTATGCGAAAATCAATTTATGATTCTAGTAGAAATATTTGCAAACCAATTTATTATTTGCGCTAAAAAATAAAACTGGTTCAGAATATCAATCTCAAAAGCAAAATATTAAACAATTTGTGAGAGCAATTTGTAAAGATTCCCTTTTATTAAAACTAAGTTGCGATGCATTAATCCATTACCCGCCTTCCTGTTCAAAAAATTCAACAAATTACATTCACGTTAATTAAATAAGAAATGCCTTCATTTGTAACAAAGAAACATCGTATCAAATTTTACCAATTAATAATCTCAAGTTTGTAGAAAAAGAGCAAATTTCTTTTTCTCTAATGGTATAATTAATAGATTGCTTTTTCTTTATTGATTACTGTTTTTAAAAATAAGCTTCATTTATAACTAAATTACTTACACATTATACGAATAATGAATATTCAATTAAAGAAAAGTATGAATGAGATTTATTTTTGGTGTAATTGAATGCTATCATTATAATGGAAAGGAAAATATATTAACTATTTTTTGGAATAAAAAAATATTTAGTTACAATTTTTTTAATACTTTGCTGTGTTCTGAAAGAATAAGTATCATTTTATTATTATAATAAAATAATGTGTGTGTAAATTAGAATAGTTATCAATACATTTAAAAATGTTTTGTGTATAGGTTTATTATATATATATATATATATATATATATATATATATATATATATATATATATATATATATATATATATATATATATATATATATATATATATATATTATATATATATATATATATTTATATATATATATATATATATATATATACATATTATATATATATATATATATATATATATATATATATATATATATATACATATATATATTATATATTTATATATATGTGGTATCTATGGTTTGGGTACCCCTTATTTGCCAAGTGGCGATAGACACGCAAATCGTGGTAACCCTGACTACTTCATTCTAAATGCACTCCTTGTGGTAATCCTGTCTTTTTTTATGCAATTATATATGTAATTTTTGCTATACAATTCATAAAAAATCCATTGTTTTTGTCTTCGTTACCATGTAAACGGTGAAATTCGTTAAATATACGATTTCGTCGCCATAGAAACATCGTTTTTGCGTAATGTCTCGGAGCATTCAACTCCGCGAGACAACACGCAAAAAGCGCCAAATGGCGACTTTTTGAAAATGCGTCAAGCAGGGGACCCAAAGCACATTTTCACCATATATATATATATATATATATATATATATATATATATATATATATATATATATATATATATATATATATATATATATAAATTATCCTATAGAATATAATAAAAAACTGATAAAATCGAAATGCATATTTCATAACAAAACAATTTATGATTAAAAGTTCGATACTTAGGATATTATCTACTATACTTAATTCAAAAATTATTGATTAAAATCTTATTCTAATTTAGAGTTGGATATTTTTTATTTTGCAGTTTTCAATAGTGAATTGGTGGATACTTCAACCATGCATTGTTCATACTCTAATATTATATTTATGCCTTCGTCCAAGTAATATAAAATACAAAGTGTGCTTGATAATCTGTATTGTATATATTAGTAAACTTTGAAAGCCTCGTTACACTATCCCATAACTGTCTTTAACCAAAGTAGCAATTATTCCTCAGGTAGGCTGTTTTTTAATAGTTCTATTCATTTGATATGCACTTCAAACTATCTTGCTGTATCATGAAGAAGCCTTGCTACTTATTCAAAAATCGAACCATAATAATGATATAAAGTATTTTAAATTTAAACTATAATAATGTGGCAATTTATTCTAATTCAAACCGTAATAATTTGGCAACTTATTCCAATTCAAACCATAATAATTTGGCAACTTATTCCAAGCTTAGGCCATAGTAAAAGGACAACTTATTCCAACACCACACCATAATAATGCAACTTATTCCAAATTCAAACCCAAGTTATTCCAAATTTGAAAAGTAAATGTCATTGTAGCTTAATACTAGTTTTTCCCAGAGTACAAATATGAAGAAAAATAAGCAGAATGAATAAATAATAATTAACATTCAGAGTAGTTATAAGCTTTAATTATTTTCTGCTTTGTTTATATTCTAACAAATAATATAAGCAATGAAAAACTCAATATTTATTGGAAAAGTTGTCTTTTATTTTTATACATGATTTTTTCCTTTTGTTTTATTACATAGACATCTCTTTTATTTAAATATTTGTAGCAACATCTGATAATGAACTTCAAAAATCTCATATTATTATCTTTTGCCATGTATCACTTTTTACACCTCATTTCTTGCCAAAAGATACTAATAAATGTAAATCATTATTGCAAAATTTTAAGAAATTACGGCATACTATACAAAACAGAATGCAAGAAATGTTGTCCAAAAGATTTGAGTTTTTTCACATCTGTACAATCTGATACTTTGCTTCAATTCAAGAATTATAGGACCACTTTAGAAGGTAAATCTTTGTTAATCTAGAAATTACTTTTATCAATTTTTACCTTTTAGTTATACTTAAAAATTTCTGCCCACAAATATTTTGTAACTAATCAATTTGGAGATTATATCTTATGATTATATTTAGTTTAAAAAATTAATAGTAAAAATGCATAACACTTGAAGAAGAGTGCAACCAAATGGTAAAAATGCTTAAAAGTTGACGGAGTGCAATAAAAGAGCTTTCAGATATGTAAAGAAATATTTTAACGAATATCGTGTTTTGAATAGTTTATAACTGAAAGGTCTTTATGCGTTTCTACACGACACTCAAAATTAGATGAACTAATTTCGTTGT